>WEKX01015800.1:806430-1064053 GCA_013390025.1 Pitta sordida | reverse complement strand
CGTGAGCGCGGTGCTGCGGGGGCCGCCAGTGGCTCCGCACCCGGGGGCTGCCCCGGAGCCGG
This sequence comes from Pitta sordida, assembly GCA_013390025.1. Classification (NCBI taxonomy): domain Eukaryota; kingdom Metazoa; phylum Chordata; class Aves; order Passeriformes; family Pittidae; genus Pitta; species Pitta sordida. The sequence goes on along the minus strand of WEKX01015800.1, from coordinate 1,063,991 downwards.
TGACAGGCGGGGGACGAGCAGAGACACCGTCCCGTCCCATCCCCCGGCCTGAGCGGGGAGAGCCCCGCCAGCCCCCTCCCCTCCCGTCCCTCTCTCCCTGCTCAGCTGCACAGCGGCGCTGAGACCCCCAGCGCNTTTTTTTTTTTTTTAAAGTAGAAAATTACATAGTATAATTACAAGTTCATTTGCATTCATATTACAAGCTGTGAGCTAGTAGTCTTTTATATTTAAAAATATTGTTAGCAAGTGTGTCTTGCATCCATGCATTTGAGAAATGGCAATGAAGTTTACAATTACTCAAAGTTCCTTCTCTTCTTAGTCAACCATCAGCACCCTTCCTGTAAACTGCTGGACCTCATTGAGCCAGCAATACAATAAATGCAACTTCATTTTATAGTGTAATGGGCAAGGGGGTGGAAAAGTTAAATTACTGTTTCCTCAAGACAAAAAAATATACCTTTTGGGAACTAAGGATCACCAACATTTTATTTGTTTTAATATTTACAGACAAGTATTGCCACGTGTTTCTTCAAGGATGCTGTCTATCGTTTCCTAATGAAAAAATGAATCCCATGACTTTATTTTGTCTTAAGTTCTTTGTCTTCCTAGACAAATTCTCACCAACAGGAAATTTTGCTGCAATTAAGTTGACTACGAGGGTTATTTTTTAAAAATTCACATTAAAATAAGTGGGTTCAATTGTTAATCTCACCTTTCATTTCTACAAGAAATTGAAATGAACAAAACAGGTGTATAGTGAAAATCTCCATTCCATCAGCTACTTCTATAAATGCGTCTTGAATTTTGAAGTGCGTTTGTGTTACATTGTAAAGGTTATTACGTGAGTTGATCTTTTATGCTTAATACCTAACGTGCTACAGAGAGAATAATTGAGGGAGATGAAACTGATAATATTTGAGAACGTTACCAGATCTCAGCATGTACTTTCAATCAGTCTGTTCACTCAGCCTTCCCCTCTGCTCCTGGATGGGCGCTCCTGGCCCTGTTAAGGATGTTGCCACATGGGTTCAGATCTCCTGCCTGCCAGGTGGAGGAGGAATAACCTGTAGACATCTTTCTACCTTGTGAGCATCCTGGTCATCACTCCTTGGCTGTCATCTCCAAGAGTGCACATCAGTGGTTTGGTGTTCGCGTCTCCGGCAGAACATCTCGCTCGTAATTTCCGATCAGATCCAAACCCCTGTAATGCTTTGAACCCTCTTCCCTGTCAGCCCAGGGACATGCGGCCACTTAGACCTGGGGGCCGACTCGGATCAATCTGGAGGCTGCGAAAAAAGCTTTTCTTTTAATCATTTACCTCGGTTAGCGAGAGCAGAGCTGCTTTTATGCATTGATTGGAGATAATACTAGTGAAATGGCAATAACCTGGCAAATGTACTTCTCGCTGTATGTAAATCCTTTCGGGAAGTGCATGACAGCCTCTGTTTTCTATGGGTGCCCGTTTGTAAAGAAGCTGTTATCACAGAATAAGTTTAATGGGTCGTGAATTTTGTGTTGAAAGGAGAGTCTCTCCATGACTTCTGATCCGCCTGCAACGGACCTATTGGCTCGGCAGCAAGTGCATTAGGCTAAATATGCTTCCTCCATTGACTCCGAAGGTAACAGCCCTAAATGCCTCATTAAATTTTCATGGGTGACTGAGAGAAGCCATGAGAAAAGCAGCACACTGGTGGCGGTGTGACGGCGGGGGCTCCGCTCCGGCCGCAGCCCCCCGGCCCGGCTCGGGGGGAGCCGCGTTCGTGTGCGGGGCTCCACGNCAGCGCCGCGCTGGCGGGGCCGGAGAGGGCAGGCGGTGCGGGAAGGCGGCTCTCCCAGCATGGACGAGCCATGTGTATCCTAAGGAATAACAGCAGCTGCTGCGCCCACGATGGGGAGCAGAGGAATGCGAGGAGGAGAGGGCTCGCTGGGGCAGGTGAGAGCGCCGGTGCCTTCTCCTCGGGGCGGGGGGTTTGCGGGGAGCGGGGCGGGGTGCGCTGTTGCTGGTGTGAGCGGGGACCCCCCTCCCCGCAGCGGGCACGGAAGGGCAGCTTCTCTCCCAAGGAAGTTTTTTTTTTCCGCCCGTCGTTCTTTCCCCTCCGCCCCCCGGCTCCCTCCCGTCCCCCCGGGGCGGGGAATGGGCTCAAACCCCCCGCGAGTCTCGGAAGTTGCTGTCGGGGGGGAGAGGAGGGGGGTAGCGGGGTGAGGAGCTGCCCCGCACCCGGCCGAGCCGCGGAGCCCGTCTCGCCATCCCCGCAGCGGAGCGAGGGGAGCAGAAAACCATTGAGGATGGACCCGCATACGCGATGTGGGTGCGGGATGTCCCCGGGCTGCCCCGCGGGCTGGGAGCGCCGGTCGCAGCTTCAGTCGCGATAGTGCCCGTTTCCCTCGGGAGCGCCCCCGGGGCTGGGATCCGGGCAGGGATCCCGGCTCGGCTGCGCCGTCGCTGCCCTCCCCGGGAAGGTGCAGCGGGGGAGCGGCGGGGAAATGGCGCCTGGAGCGGGGCGGAGGGGCCGGGGGTCGGGGGACCCTCCTCGGGGGCCGCCCGCTGGTCCCCGGCGAGCAGCCCCTGCGCCCTCCCAGCGCTCGGGGAAGGGGATGCGGAGTGACCGCTTGGTCAAGTGGTGCTGCGGGTTCATACGCCTCTCCTTTACGGCTCTTCAATAAAAAACCCAAACGCAGTAAACCTCCCGTGGTGTGAATGTTTTGGGGTGCTTTTGTGTGTGTTTGTGCACGGCCACCGAGTCACCTGGAACAGAGCGCCGAGAATTGAAGTTCAGAGCGCTCCCGGGCTGCCGGCGGTGGGTGCGGGAGCTGCCGCCAGGCTGGGTCGGGATAGTCGGGACACATCCCACAAGGGCTGGCAGGACAAGCGCGGACTGTAAATTCCCTCGAGCCGCCCCTTCCTTTGGTGTTTTCCAGGGTGTTTCACACCACGGGAGCTCATGTGCGTGACATTTGCAGTGCTTCTGTGAATGGTAAAGTGGCGAGGTGGGAAACTGGAACCAGTAATGGTAGCAAAGAACAGTAGATAACAAAGCTGCTTTCTGGTTTGGAGCATCGTGGAGCTTGCAGAGGAATGGGAAGTTTTTAATTTCCCTGTGAACTTCTGTTGTACATTTCAAACCGGTTAATTTTTAGGTCTTTCCCCAGAGTAGTCTTAAAAGCGAAGTCCTTGGAACTCTTTGCCATTTGTCTAAATTCTGAATGCATGTCTGAAGCATTTAATCATGTTTATTGTTTTCAGCCACTCAAACGGAATAAAAATTACTTATCGTTGACGAAGCTTATCTCGCAAGCTGTTTCACAGTATGTTTCCTTTGCAAGACACAGCGCTGTGTTAAACTACTGATGACTGTATTGTTTATTGTTCTTTCATTCTCCACCCTCTCCCCCCATAATGCCAGGACCAATCTGTTCCTTACTACTGTACTCAAAAATAATGGAAGAGCAAGTTTTCACCACTTTGGTATTTCCACTTGTATCTGAGATTTATGTCTTTTGTATTTGCTCTTAAGCTGTTTTTCATTCACTCTGCTAAAGGCAGCTGATGTATTAAAAAAGGAAAAAGGCACAAAGCTAAAAGGGACTTTCTAACTCTTGAACTGAAACTGTGGGTGGAATTTAGTGCTGGATTCACATTGCTTATTTCTTTATCCACATATATAATGCCTTCCTGAAACATAAGATTCTTTACCCTATTGTCATTACTACTTTCATTACACACCTAAAATGCACTATTCACACTGGCCTAGAAATTCAGATTTATTGTTTGGAATGTTTTGATCTTGGACTGTACTTCATAGGTGATTTTGCTGCACTTTTAACAGTATCTCAACACAGTGATGGAGGACACCATCATGTTTTCTTGTAGGATTGCCTTTGGGACTTTAGCGACTGCACACATCAGTGGTTTCATCTTAGGAGGATTGAAATTGATTTTTTTTTTCCCTTTTGAACTCAGCGAGTGAAAGACACTGTGTATGTCCTTTGACCCATGGCCTCACATGATGAAGTGATCCCAGTAGTGGAGCATGTAGACTTGGAAGTAGTTCCTACCAGGCCTTCAAAAGTAGAGGTGCCAGGATGAGCCCCTTGTCCTGGTGGTCAGCCTGCTTGGTTCTTTGGGCAAGGCAGTTTTTAAAATATACTTTGTAAGACACCTGCATTTATGTATCAAAATAAATGTAAACCATGTACCTTGTGTTTCTCTTTTTTAGCACTCTGGGGAGGTCCCTGCTCAAGCAAAGCAGAGGAAGATTGACCTTTCCCTCTCATCCATAGCAGGCCCATTGTCTTTTAGACATTTCTGATTTCGTATTTCCACAAGATAGTTGTGTTGAATTTAACAACAGCCAAGCTACCTATTTTTACAATTTTGTTTACATTTTAAAGTGTTAGCAAATACTGGCAAAGAGGAACAAGATTTCCTAGACGCTGTAGTTCAAATTAACTTTCCAAGTCAATATTTAGTCAAGGTCTTGATGGTTAAAGTTAACTGTCCAAGTCAATGTTTAGTCAAGGTAATGACTTGGTTTTTATAAACACTACCTAAGCATTCTTGCAGAATTAATCAGGGTTGCCGGATCACAATACGTTTGCTCAGCCAATTACTTAGGAATAAAAGTACATTATTACTTGGTCTCTCATATGTCCTGTCCTGTTTGTTATTATTTCAGCAGTGCTTCCCTTTAGCCCGTCTGTGGCTTCATTCTTACAGCACTAGTTCTGTCTTTAAAGTATTCATCTGCCTGGTGGGTTTGTGAGATGGAGTAAGTCCTGTCCTACCCTGGTTTTATGGAAAGGAAAATGAGATGTGGAGATGGCAGGTGCTGGCTCCTGAAAGAAATGCAACATGTAGGGCAGCAGCAGAATTTGTTTCTGTAGTTCCAAGAACGTCTTTCAGTAGCCTGTGCTGGGCAAGGCTCCTTATTCAGTGGTCAGGAAGAAATGGACACTTGGATGAAGCAATCCTTCAATTAAATGTGTAGAATGATGAAATAGATAAAAATGGAAACCATTTTGATGTCTGGGACAAAAATTATGAAGTTGATTATGTTGATATTGTTACCTATTATGCAAGATTCAAGCATTTTTGTTCTTCCAGTATATCAGTAAAGTTTCTTAAACTGACGCTAGAATCACAGGCTAGACTTCAATTGTACCAATGGTTTTGTTCTTTCTTTCTTTCCTTCTTTTTTTTTCTTTTAATTGTACCACTTGCAAATGCATCCCCTGCAATTACATGGGTATTAGAGTAGATATTCATTAGGATTTTACTAATCTGAACCTCAAGTGCTCTTCTGCAAATTTGCCAGCCTTTGTAAGGCAGTGCTTGACTTCATCAGCTGCACTGTTTTATTACGAGTATTTTGATACAGTAGAATGAAAAGCGTATATTCTAAACCAAGTAATTAATCAAATTGAAACCTTTTCATTTTTGTACTTTGACTTGTCACATGGGGAGCCTGCAGCTCTGTATTTTGCCTTTAACACTAGGCTTTGCCCAGTCTAGCTGCAGCAAAATTAAATTTTGTGGTGGTGGTTTAAGAACTTCATCCATGAATCAATTTTCCCCATCTTTTGAAAGGCAGTAGAATTGTCACAACTTAGAAAAGGAGAGTAAACCCAATGCTGTGAGGTCCAGGAGAGGTATCTGTAATCTTACACAGCGATCAAACAGTGCTGCAAGTTAAACAATGCAATAAACAATGTTTATTGCTTTTAACTGTGCAATAAAAGCAGTTGTAATAAAAGCTCCTTAATTTCCTTTGTTTTCAGTGGTTCACTCACGTGCACAAGTCCTTACTGGTTACAGTGGGACCTGTTTGCAGTGGTGGATCTGTTTCAAGGTCTGTGCCATGCTGAGGAACCACATCAGAAAGAGACCTGCCAGCTTTTGTCTCTTACCAATATATGGCTTTTCGAGGTGTCAGAGTGAAGCTCATACCCTGGAAGGAGCCCTGTGTGCCAGGCCAGGTGCAGAGGCTGAAAGCTGTGCTGTCCCCAGCTGGGGGGAATCACAGAATCACAGAATCAGTAAGGTTGGAAAAGACCTTAGAGATCATCAAGTCCAACCTATCCCCTATTACCAATCTAATCCAGTCAAACCTGTTACCTAACCTGTTGCCATCCTACTACCAACACACCATCCTACCTATAACACACTACCCTAATATCTAGGTCATGTCACCAAGTACATCATCCAACCTTTTCTTAAACACCTCTAGGGACGGTGACTCCACCACCTCCTTGGGCAGCCCATTCCACTGAGAGATCACCCTCTCTGTGAAAAAGTTCCTTCTAATGTCCAGTCTAAATCTCCCCTGACGCAGTTTAAGACTGTGTCTTCTTGTTCTATCACTTGTAGACAGAGAGAAGAGACCAGCACCCAGCTGGCTACACCTCCCTTTCAAGTAGTTGGGAAGCAGCTCTCCAACCCCAGCTCCTTGCACAGCTGCAGGTCCTAACGGGATCCATCCCCAGTGGAGCAGCAGGACTGCTGTAGGGCTGCTTGTCACATCTTGCTCTGGCTCAGTCCTCTTCTTGGATATGTGAGGTAGTTGTCATGAACTTGTGGTGCTTGGAGGCGTGAAGATTTACTTTAGTTGCTTATAGAGTCAGGAGGGATGGTAAGTGTGGGTAAGCTCTTAAAAATGCAGGATTCCTGTGCAGGAGAAGCCTGCTGGGGGAGCTGGCTCTGGGTAGTGTTTCCAGCCTGGAATCCTTTGCATTTTGTACAAATAATCGTTCCATTAGTGTTGGTTTAATAAGCATGATGGGTTGTTACTTCTCTTAAGGATATTTTATCTTTTATATTTTTTTTTTTATCTTAGGTTTGACATGCTTATCTTAAGGAGAAGAATATTTTCTTAGATTAAATAGAGGGAAGAAATTCCTCCCTGTGAGGGTGGGGAGGCCCTGGCACAGGTTGCCCAGAGGAGCTGTGGCTGCCCCATCCCTGGAAATGTTCAAAGCCAGGTTGGATGGGGCTTGGAGCAACCTGGGATGGTGGAAGGTGTCTCTGCCCATGGCAGGGGTGGAATGAGATGGTCTTTAAGGTCTCTTCCAACCCAAACCATTCTGTGGTTTTATGATTTTATGTGTATGACATAAAACAATAAGAGCAGTGTAATACCTGAGTACACAAGAGCTCTTACTGATTCTTTCACCATTGAGTTTTACATGTCTCTGTGTATGGATAAATGTATGTATGTCTTATATTTATGCAAGGATTTATTAGCTGCACTTTTTATTATATAAAGATTTCTCAGGTCTCCAGGTATTGTCAAGCAGTTAAAGGATTCTCCCCACTCCTAAATAGTGATTACTCTTGTGGGTAGAGGAACATCAGTTTCCTGAGAATCTTTGCAATTCCCCAAGCCTGAAGGCAAATGAATAGAAATTTGGTGGACCACCTAGTTCTTGACACAGAATTCTCCACAGAGCGGTCTAATTTATATTGTGTTGAATCAAATAATCCTATCATGCATGTGTTCATTCCAGTTTGTTTTCTTTTAGCAGGCGTATTGCTCTCTTGCAGAAACTTCAGACTTAGATGTTAGGCAATGTCCCTGTGGTTTTCCGAGGTGCTTTCCCTCAGTGAGTACTTACCAGAAAATTACATTTAGAGGAGACAATGTAAAGAGGGAGACAATCAAGACAGAGTAGTAAGGCTGCTGGAATTGTGTAACATAGTTTAGTACTGAGAGTAATCAAGAGTCCTCTAACACAAAGTCATCCCATTATTACGAAAGATGGAGTTGGAATCTCCCAAAAGTGCTTTTTGTATTAAAGAGTGGCATAACTACCTTTGTCATCAGTGTGATAGAGATACTGGTGGGGGTTTGATGTGGGTGATTGCTGTATTTCATATTCCAGGGTTGCTGATGATAGGCAGTACTGAATGTATTTGTTGGGGCCAGCATGTTTTGCAGCTAATTGGGAGCTGATTATCATTCAGGCACTGCAGTTGTGGCCTCTTAAAGCAATTCCTGCCGTGCAAAACCCTTTTCTGGTGTTATATTGTAGGTGGTAGGACCCATCTGTCTGTCTCTTCCAAGATACACTCGCCATTCAGTCATACTCATACTTTGGGAAAGAACTTTCTAAACATGCAGGGGTTTATTCTTGGAAAGCTGAGGGAAGTTGTGGGTCTGCAGAAATTCGAGATCATAGTAACAGTAACCTGAAAACAATTGTTAGCTCTTTTCCTCAGTAGGTGTCCCAACTGCAGGTCTCTCCTGCTTATACACTGTCAATCAGGGGAAAGTTTTGCCTCATCCCTTTTGCTAAGACTTGCTTTTATTTTGCTTAAAAGTGTAAATATTTGCTTTTAAAATGTAGAGTTTGAAACCTGTTTGCTTTTCAGTTGGAATTGGTTTCCCCTCCCCTTTCATTTTAGGGCAGCTGAGCATAAACACCCCTTTGGGCAGGGTCGGTGATTAGGTTTGGCAATCACCAGGTGGCTCTTCTTGGTTTAGTTCTCTACAAAATAAGAAAAGTTTTAGTTGTTTCCTGTCTGTGGAACAACTTGTATGAGGCTACACTTGGACTGTATGGGGTCAACACAACAGAATAATGTACTGTTTTACTCACACCAACTGCTGTTGGTTAAACGTTGAGTCGCTTGTGCGCAGCATAAAGTAACTTCTGGAACATACATCTGTCTTGGTTGCAGCTACCAAAAATAATTTTATCCATCAGTTGAATGAGGTTATCGACATTTGTTGACTTACATTTAGAACTTGGAAATGCAAAGACTTTAATTATGCCCATTTGAAAATGAAGAACTTCAATTACTGGAAATCCAATTGACACAATGCATATGTCTTATTCTTCTTTTACATAACTGTCTTCTACTCTACTGACAGAATAGTTACTTAGAGAACAGCAGGTGTCATATTGGTTGTTTCTCAACCTGAAGGATTTAAAGTTTTCTCTTTTCAGTAGTTGAAGTAACTTGAGAGAAAAATTGTGAGTGATCTCAGTACACCATTAAAAAAAAAGCTTCATGTCTCTTCCGAGTTGCTTGAGATGCAGCTCAATAAACTATGCTAAACCAGCAGAGAATAAGAGCACTTCAGCTTGTTTAACCTTCATTGGATTTATTCAGGTGCCTCAAGTAGTTGCTCAGATCAAGGCAGGATGAAGAGATCCGAGGCGGCAGGACTCGGTGCTCCTACAGGAGCAGACAGTGTTTGTCATTTGACAGCCTTTCCTGGACCTGTCAGTCTCTACCTGGAGACCGGCCATAACAGTTCAATTGGCATGTGCTTTTTGCCAGATTAACATGTAGTAGGTCACTTGAATTCTCCCGTTATTGAGTTCATACCTTTCCTTTAATTCTCTCTCGCAGTAATCTGTCAGTATTGATGGGAGGAAAGAAAAGCTTTTTTCTGTGTTTAGGGTATTTTTTGACAGGTAGTTACAGTGAAGAATTTGTTTTACCCTCATTTTTATTTCCTTGTATAACCTTTACAAATCAAATAATTTTTAACCTATCATATTTTGCTTGTGGCTATGGTGAGGTAGGAGACTTTGCTTCCTTGATTTGAGGTTAGTGGTTATGGGCTGCACTGATAACTTGGACTCCAGTATGTTGGTGCAGTAGAGGATTCATGGCTTAGGAATCACCAAGTGCTGTGATTAGGCTGTGATTACCTATAAAGGTAATTAGGGGGAAAAAGCAAAATACTTTTTAAATTTTAATGCAGCCCAGCTGATATTCAGGAAATTGTACTGCTCTTCAGTTCATCAGCAGTCAATGCAGTGAATATTTTATTAATACGTTTTAATTTTCCTTTATGTAACAAAATACACAGTTAAGTTAGTTTTATTGTTATTGCCTTTTATGTCAGTTTTCCTCGAATTCTGAGGCCTTATTAGCAAATCCAAACCTTTTAATGGCATCACTGGATGACCCGTTAGGTCAGCTCTACCACAGATACCAAGGGGCTTCCCCAAAGGTAGATTTTTTTTTAACATAATGAAGGGTTTCCCATGCTAGGAATTTTTTTTTTCTGTGGATGTGCCTACATTTTCAAATTGGTTCGTTGTGCCACTGACAGTGTAACAGTGACAAGTGTCATCTGAAAGTGTTACGGCCCCGTTAATTGTTTTAAAACACCTGGTAGATGCTTGCAGTAAAGGCTCCCCTTTTTAATTACACCATAATTAATACAAAACAAATCAACAGGAAGTGCTCCTTCGCACAGCATGTGTTGGCAGTTAGCTCAAGTTTAAAAACAGTAAAAAAAAAAAAGTCATCGAGTTTAATAAAGATTATTTTATGAATGGGTTTTTATTGTGGCTGCTGAAGTAATCAAATCTCACACTATGGCCTCAGGACAGTTTTCCACCCACCACCCCTGTGTGATAGTTTTCGTATATTCTGACCTATTTTTCTCCTTCCTGAAAACAAGAGAAATAAAATGTTCGAGATGTGCTAAAGAGGATAACAAACTGAATTGAGCACTTACTGTTCCTGGCACTCAGATTTTGTGATCCTTACCTCCCTGGTGATGGAGTGAGCTATTCAACAGCACTGTGTGAGAGTTACTGCTGATGGAATTTGGGAAAGTTCTTTCAAATCAGAGCCACTACACTGATTTACATCAAATGAGGGCTTGTTGGCTGTTGCTATGTTACATTTGTAGCAAATGCTAATTGATTTTGGTGCCTAGAGATCCTCAGAGAAAAGTGGGAATTGTTACTGAGTGAATCCCACTGTGCCAAGCTTCAGTTTCTGGATTCAGTGCAGGATGCTCCTGGAGAGGACATGAAATCCTCTTTATGTGAGAGAACACTAGAAAAATAACTCCGCCACAGCCTCAAAACAGGTCTGAGACTTCAGCACTCCCAAGTTTGGGCTTGACAAAGAACAGCAAGTGATTGTCGTAAAGGAGCTCTGTTTGCAGCTGTGTGGGGCTTGGGGGGATTTTTTTGGGGTTTTTTTTTTGATGGAAGGACTGTTGGTTCAACGAATACCTGTATGTGGTTGTCCCTTGTGAATGTAGAGTTTCTCATGTTTCGTTCTTGCATCATTTGTTGTGTTGTGCTGCTGGATAAGGTAAAGAAATGACAGAAGGAGATCTCTGTGTGGGATGGTTCTGTCACTCACCAGTCTCTGTAGCAGCAGCTGGGTTTGTTACCTGATAAAGGATGCCCAGTCCTGGCAGCTAAAATTCAGGTGAGAAGAATCCTGTTCTCAGTCACTGAACTCTCGTTGCCTTTTTCCAGGCAGCAGAAATCCAGGGGAGCAGATCATGTGCATCAAAGCCTCGAAATATTGCTCAAGCCTGTGTAGAGGAGTAACTCTGTTCTTTATTGCAAAGATCATCTCTAGTTCAAAGAACAGATTGCAAGTGACCCATAGACATTGTGGGTGGCTGACTCCGCTAATCAGTATTTTTAGATGGAATTTTTTGGTGGAGATGGGAAGGAGTACAGTACAGAGAAGGATAACAGTACACGTAGATGCCATTTGTTGTGTGGATCCAGTAATACAATAATAAATTGTCTTGATGAATGCAGTGTTGGTTTTCTTCTTTGTGGGTGAAAGTGTGTAGATAATTTGCAATGTAGACAATGAGTAAAGCAGCTGTAATATTAATTTTAATGTCTGTGATGGACTAGCTCTAAGACTTTTTCTCATTTTGGTGGACTGTGCTATATTATCTTTGGCTGCTTCACAGTGATTATTTATCTATTAATTTATTAAAGAGAACTAAGGTTGAATGATAGTGACCGTATCTCATTTTCATATGTGCACTTATATTTTCGTGACAAAGACTAACATTAGATCTTTCCGAGACAGTCTGTGGTTTGGTTTATTAAGAGAAGGAAGCATCAAGAAACCATGAGCAATTTTAAGGGATTTCCTGTCACACCCTCCCCAAGAGATCAGTGTAGGGTCAGTGGTTAGGTAATAGGTGATAGGTTGGACTCGATGATCTCTAAGGTCTTTTCCAACCTTACTGATTCTGTGATTCTGTTTGTATTCAAACAATGATGGAAAAAACCAAACAAACTGAAATCAGAATCTCTGAGGATTCCTTCACATTTCAGACATGAACGTTGCAGTTGTTAGATGAAAAAAACAACTTAAGTTCTACTCAACAGGAATAGAAGTAGTTTGTGGTATCTCTCCAGTTTTCCCATCAGTAAGGTGTGAAAAAGTTGAGGCTGGAGTTCCAAGAGGTGGTTACACAGGCTTTGGTCCCCGTTGTGCTGGACTGCACCTCTAAGATCTTGGTTTCACTCCATGAGAGGAGCTGCAGACATGACGACATCGTGTCTGTAAATTTTGCAAAGTCCTTCGGAGAGTCCTAATTGTTCCAGCAATTGCTTCCTGTAAGAAGTTGGCTACAGTGGGTACATTAGGGAGAGCTCAGTGCTAAACAGGATGAATTGTGTATTCAGATGTACTTTAGCTTGTACTTTAGCTGCAGAAAGTGGAGAAAATCTTGTCTGGCTGTCTTGAAAGTAGAGGGGATGATGTCTGGAGGAACAGTTCCAATGCTTGACGATTAATAATTGCACTTTGAAGAGAAGCTTTTAGCAGAAGGCAAGAACATAGGTTACAGAGGAGTACAGAGAACAATGTATTTTTTGTGCTAATACATCGAGATCAAATAAGTCATTAATAGGAGAATAATTTATAAGGATGATGCAAGCAGAAGAGTAAAGTTCTTCTAAATATTAATCTATTGCATATATTATTTATTGAAGTAGAAGTTTGAGGAGTAGACATGGGAGACTAAAATGCCTTGCAACTTTTAGGCAGAGTTCACAAAGTGCTTTTTGAAAGAAATTTCCTTGAAGTGAAAAGTGCAAACGTCATGTTTTGGTGAGATGCTGGCAAAGTAGCAACTTGTGAAGTTTGTTAATGTGTCTCTGTGCAGTGATGTGAGAGGGAAGCTTCATCATGGTGCAATATGAAGGTCTGCAGGGCTCTGGGAAGAGCTTGGAGCTGAAGGAATCAGGGACGCTCATTCTGAGGAGCAAATTGCGTGTACATGGCTCCTGCAGCAGGGAGAAGGTGTAACCTGTGAATTGTTGAACCAGGCACAGGAAAACTGAATGCTTGGGAGTGTAGGAGCCTGGTTGGGCACTGATGTTTTGCCTGAATGAATCAAGGACGTTTGTTCTCTCCACTTTTTTGATATTTAAAGCTTATGAAAAAACATCTTAATATATATTTTTAAGATGTCTATTATATAAGATATATAGAAGATTTTCTATAAATGTAGGAATCACTAACAGGGTGTCTTACGGTTTTATAAGAGTATCACAGAATCCTAGACTGGCTTGGGTTGGAAGGCACCTTAAAGATCATCCCCCTCCCGTGAGCAGGGACACCTCCCACAATCCCAGGTTGCTCCAAGCCCCATCCAACCTGGCCTTGGACACTTTCAGGGGTGGGGCAGCCACAGTTTCTCTGGGCAACCTGTGCCAGGGTCTCCCCACCCTCTCAGGGAGGAATTTCTTCCTCATCTTTAATCTAACCCTCCCTGCTGTCCGTGTGAAGCCATTAACCCTTGTCCTGTCACTCCGGAGGCTAAACAGACTCGCTCCATCTTTCTTCAGGTACTGGAAGGGGCAGTTCTGTCACTCTGAAGCCTTCTCTTCTCCAGGCTGATCAATCCCCATTCTCTCAGCCTTTTGTCACAGCAGAGCTGCTCCATCCCTCTGATTAACTCGGTGGCCTCCTTTGGACTCGCTCCATCGGTCTGTGTCCTCCTTGTGCTGTTATATCACACTTGGGAGGAGAAAGTCTTGAGTTTTGGCACCTGTAAAAGACTCATATTGACCCTCTCACCTCCAGTCTCACATGCCAAAGGTAACCTTTTGAAAGTTAAAGAAGCTGATTGCATTTTGTTGTTACAGCCTTAGGAACTGTGCTGCAGCGTGCCCACTAATATTTCAAAAATACAGTGTGAAAAGCAGCTCATGGAAGAGTCAGGATACAGAAAAGGAACAGCTGCCGTTATAGGTACAATGTGTTGTTACCCACAGCCTCCTTTTCGTTCACTGAATAATTGTATGTCTGACAGTAACTGGTGAAACAGGGTAATGGTCTGTTAATAAACCAGAGTGAGTTGCTTTTTTCAAAGGTGTTATCTGCTGGCCCACTTCTTCAGGAGTATGTGGAGGTGATTATGTTATATATTCTACTTTCGAACAGTCTTTGTAGTGCAAAGCCCTACATACTTCTGTCATTTAAAACCCTGACATGACTGAATCCCCTCCTGTGATAATTCCGGTTGATCACTGATGCTTTTAAGGCACTAACACAAGCTGGAGAAGAATTCTTAGCATGTGACAGAAATGTATCTTGCTTATTTTGAGGAAGTGGAGTTCACACGTTCACAAAGATTTGTAAAACACTTCATTGTAAATCTTTGCAATGATTTTAAGTCAGAGACTGTGTTGTAATCGAGACTTCAACCTTCTTTATATGTTGTGAAAGCTTTTTCTGTGTTTCTTTTTGTTCTTGTGTGATTTTCTGGAACCTGTTGATATTTGAAAGATTGTTGTCATATTTCAGTGCAGCAATATGGGTAGAAAATGACTTTCCTGGTGTTAACTGATGTTAACTTCTCTGGAGTTAGTCAGAGATGCTTTTCCTGCCATGAAGTAATCTGCATCTATTGCTGCTGACTCAGTTGTGTGTAGGAGCCCTGTGTGTACAAATGTGTTCCACTCAACATAAATAAAATGTTGCTTGCCCTGGGTTTGATGCTCTGGTAAAACAGATATTATCGTGCTCTCCTTTAATGCTTTCTGCCGTTGTTGTGTAGCTGTAAATTTTACAGACAGGGGATTCTGTCCCCTGGGGAATCAGTTTTCCTTGTACCCAACTGAGCAGTAAAAAAAGGTTTTGCCCTGCACAGAAACCTGGAGGCCTGTAAGCTCTGCGTGTGCTTCTGCTGTCACTGACTTCACGGATGTTGGATGTAGGTAGAAAATGTAGCACTACTTCCCGAAATGGCCATCAGAGCTTCCTAATGAGACACTTGGATTTTTTTTTTCCCCCTCTTGTGACAGAGTTAAATGTTGGGTATTAACCATAATGCTTAAATTGATGAAGTGTAAAACTAGTGAAATGGGTTACAGGGAAAGGAAGTGAAAATATTATGAACCTTATGGCCTAATTTATGTCTTCTTAGAAAATTCATCTAATGAAATTAAGTATTTGGAATAATTCAGCTTATAATATTCAATAAGAGGCACAGCAGTAGTGGTAGGATGATCTTGCTTTTAATATAATAAGGAAATTACAACTCCTTTTCTGGGGAGGAACATCAAATCATGTTATGTTGAGATCCATGTGCATCATCAGGACCAGTTTTTTCCGAAGAACAGCCTTGCACAGTTTGATTTAATTGAGTAGTTTGTGTCAGTTCTTTGTGACTAAACAGAGGCAAATGAGATGCATTTTCTTGACTTTTGTTTATCCCACTTCCCTGCAATATCCTGAGTTAGCTCTCCTTTCCTCTGGTTCCTTATCTGGATGCTGCTCGTCTCTTACAGATGATTGTCTCCATCCACTCTAATCCTCCTCCCCTGAAGCGGTTTTTACCTCTTGACTCTCAGACTAAACCTCCCAAGTCCTCCATTATTAAACAGCGCTCACAAATTCTTCTCTTCTGCTTCTTGTGATACAAAGCTTCACGTCAAAGTCCATTCCTTTTTTGTCTGGTCTGATGCTCGTATTTTATGCCTTTCAAACTCAGCAGCTTGCTGGGTACCTGGGTGGAAAGATGAGCCTCTTGCTGTCTCTGCCACTGTTTTGTGTAGTCTCAGTTCAGAGCAGTAATTAAAGAAATAGTCCTTTTTCCAGGACAATGTTTATAGGAATGTGCATGCACATTTTAGTTCCTCCTGGAGGCCGTGGGAGGGGTGATGGTGTAGAGGGATTTTAGTATAAAGGAGTCATCCCTGGAAGAGTGCAAAATCTCATTTTATGTTGTTGGGATTTGAGGGGAGAATTTGGGATTTTTTGGAGTGGCAGGCGTGGGGTTTTTAATATTAGCAAGAAAAACAGGTCCATGGTATGAAGATCAAATCTTACTCCCAGTTTCAAAACTCAGAAAGCTTTTCAAATAAAAGTTCATAATGATTATTTAATATGGTCAAACACAATGTTTCCCTACAGTCTAAATCTTGGAAGGGATTCAGCTCGTTCTTCCCTCATGTCTTGAAAATCACCTCAGAGCAGCTTCGCTTGACAGAATTGTAGCGTCAACAGTTAAAAATCTGGCAAAGTTGCAGAGTAATTGAAAAGCATGGGAAGTGTCTGACAACCTTGTCCACAGGTGGTGCTTCCTGCCCTGGCTTTGAGTAGAGAAAATTAAAATAGATAACCTATTCCAAGGGAATTATTTGGCGATGTTAAACTACACTGGTTTTTGGGTCTTCGTGAGAAGAGGATTTGAAATGTGAGGAGCTTGGAAAATGAATCCAGGTTGGTGAACTCTTACACCTGGGAAGTGATGTTCTTCTGAAGAAGAACAAATGCAGTACATATTGTCATATGTTGGGCAGCTTCAGGTGCTTTGCCTTTGGTAATTCTTCCACAGTTCTGATGAGTAAATGTGAGGGTGGTGAGGCCCTGGCACAGGTCGCCCAGAGAAGCTGTGGCTGCCCCATCCGTGGAAGTGCCCAAGGCCGGGTTGGACAGGGCTCAGACCATCCTGTTCTTGTGGAAGGTGTCCCTGCCCAGACAAAATTAACTTTAGGGTCCCTTCCAACCCAGACCATTTTGTTATTCTCTCTTCCACCATATAATACCAGTATTGACTGCTGACTTCAGTTTTCAGGAGCCTGGAGGAGTACCTTTATCTCTTGTATTCAGGAAAATCAGTGTTTTTAGTGACTATAAATATCTGAAGCATTTTGGTTAGATAAATGAGTTTGAGATGTGGTGTTGAAATTTAGGGGAAGGAAAATATAAACAAAGATATAAATAAAAATATACTTGGGCCCTCACTAGAGAATTCAAGACATGCAAATGATAAGTCATTGAGTGGAAATGTCATCCTTCAGACACATTTGAAATGCAAGGACTGTGATAAAAGTGTTGTGCACTTTAAGGTATCTGAATTACAAAGGAAGCTTGTAGCTCATGGAAGTATATCTGTGAGTCTTTTAATATACTCTAGTTGTTCTTTATCTCCTGTGGAGCATTGCAGAATTTGTTTCCCTGGAGGTGATTGAAGTAAGGCAAGAAAAATCCTACCTGATCTTTAATAATCCTTCACACGCATGGTAATACTCCAGAATTGTACTACCATTGGATAATTTACACTTAAATCCTTTCATTTCTGTGCTCCCACCCTCAAAAAAAATTAAAAATCCTTTAGTGTTACAGGAAGACAAGGGTTGCGTACTCGAAATACCTTGGCCCTGTTGCCAGTTTCATCTCACCTGCTCAGACTGATTTATTGTGGGTTTTTTTCAGAGGGCAAGACTGAAAAATACATTTGTCCCATTATAGTTAATAGATTCAGGAAGTAATTTGCAGATCAGGAAACAATAGATCTCATATAATAAAAGCACTGCCTAGGTAATTCATAAGGAAGATAAACTTGTATTGTTAAGCTTGCACATTTCACTCGTATTTGCAGGCCGTGTATTGCTCTCCTGTGCTTTCCACCATTAAGCAGTAATGTTATTGCATTAGTAAAAAAGCCCTGCTGCTTTGACTGGCTTTCCAAACCACACACAGAATCAAATAATACATTTTACTGAATTATGAAGAACTGTGCTACTTGTTTATAACTGCTCACTTAGTTATTGCTCTCAGGGCTCCGTGTTACAGTTTAATCACTTCTCTGCATCTCTTGAGCTCACTCAGGCTGGTGTGAGGCGGTGAAGGGACAAAGCAGAATGACTGGCAGCTAAGTGTTTCAATCAGTCAAGGTACTGATTTATGTCTTTGAGGAGGAGTGTAGAGGAAATGGGAATGGCTGTTTTTTGTGGCTGATGTGCTGAATAGTCATCAGTTAAACTGTGGAGGTCATACATATGTGCTGAAATCTTGAGAAAGGGAAAAAAACAACCCACTAGAGTATGTCTTGTCACCCACACTGCACACAGGCTTTGGGAAGCTGGTGATGTTCGGCATGTCCTGAAAAGGCAGCACAAAGGATGAGTCTGGAGTCCTTTCACTTCCAGGGATTTCATCACAAAAGAAGTGATAGGAAACATTCAAAGGCAATGTGTTAGAAATTCTTTGTGGTCTGTCTAGTTACTGTATGCAGCTGTGGAGTTTTTAACTGTGTTGAGGATGTTGATGTTGCAGAATGTTGAAACAAATGAATTGGAGTAGGTCAGGTGGTGTGAATAGCTGTGTAAATTGATCCCTTTTGGAGTAAAAACTCTAATTCAATTAGAGCAAAAATTGGAGTAAAAACATTGGCAGAATATTTTATCTATGCTTTAAAAATATTCATAGGTATGCCTCAGATATGAACAGAGACATTAAAGTTTTCATTGCCTGCTTTGATGCAATAGTAATCATGTAATTTTACATCCCCCCTGAAATGCTGTTTTTAACCTGAAAAAAAGAATCATTTTTAGGTAGTCAAAGCAATAAGCATTCTGTAACAAACCTGGCAGCACTAGGTGATGTTTACATGGGATAGAAAATTCAGCTGAAGTTTTTTGCTAATGGGGCATCATCCCTTTTTTGACCACTTCTGTATTCCATCTGAACTCATACAGAGATAAAATCCTGAGGAAGCCAGCAGATAATTTTGAATGAAATTAGGTCTTTCTAAGACTTTAAACCTCCAGAGCCCGGTGACAATCTGTGCTCAGCAATCATTGCTTTTACAGCAAGGAAGTTACCTTGCCTGTCGAGGGACTGCTTTAGTGGGGCATTCCCTAGAAAGCTCACTCTAGCCTAACCTACATTTCTTGTTCTTTCTCTAACCTAAATCTTGAGGTTTTCAAACAGTTTCATAAAATGTATGCACTAAAATTTGATGGAAAGAAGTGGCTACATAGAAAAAGAACTACTTTAAGAGAAGCTTTTAGTGCTGACAGTAGAGAAACTTTTTTACTGCCTCATGGGAAACTGCGTGGCTGAAACTGTGACTACAGGGAGAGGAAAGGGGATTTGCCCCTTGGTCAGGGGAGAAGTTTCCAGGTTTGCTGCTAAATGCCCTCTGGGGAAGTGAAAGTATCTGTGGTCTGAAATGATAAGTGAGAAAAGCAGCCCCTTTTATTGCAAGGACTGGATGGCAAAGGAGAAGCCCCACTTCTTGATTACACTGATTTCTGGATGTTTTATACATGTTAGATGTGCTGCATCCAGATGAATTGATATTTCTTTTGATGACACCCATTAAGACACAGATTTTGAGGCCTATTTTGTCTCTTTCACAGGGAAGGTGCAAGATATGGTGATAAATGGATGATCATGATAGTTGTGGAAGATAAAGTAGAAGAGAAAATGTGCTGTGGGTAGGAAACAGCTACTTCAGCATTTCTTTTCCCTCCTGTATTTTTTTTCTGAGCTAACAGTCCATTCAGTCTGAATACAGATCTGTTCTTAATGTGTTGAACTGCATTATTTAGCCCACCACTGCAAGCCAAATTATCATCTCTGGAGATAAAATTGCTAAGTTGATTTAATGGGGCTTTGTTAATCTGGAATTTAATATCTTCTCCTGCATCTGTCCACTGTAGCTGCTTTGTGTTTAGTAAGTATGATTTTGACAAAAAGGCACAAATATACAGTAATAGCCGCTCTTTAGCTCCTCGATGCCTGCAAGAAAGCTGTGGAGGAGACTCTTGTCTTGTAAGAAGCGCTTAAAACTGGCTATTAAGTCGTGTAGTGTGTGTGTGTTTGCAGCACATCGATCCTTCAGAAGTGAGTCACTGAAGAAGCAGATCTCTATGTGTTCATGATTACTGAGAAATACAGAAAAGAGTTACCTGAGTGATTTATTCACAGTCCGCTTGGTGGCTGCATTCCTTGCTCCTGCGTGGCTTGGATGCCAGTTGCTACAGCCACCAGTTGAAAATACGACCGACCCCTGGCTAACAAAGTCTGCAGTGGTTAAAAGTAGTATGTGTGAAAGATCCAATAGTCCTGTGGAAGAATATGGAGAAGGATTACGGAGAAGAGAGAATTTGTAGACCTGGAATATGTTTTTCCCTACAGTATCTATTTCTGTTTTCTGTGAAATGACTTTCAATATTCAGGTTATGTATTTCACATTTTGTTATAATCTCTTGGAGGGAGATCAGATTTGAGATTTACAGTCTGAAAACAGGTTGAAATCGTTCTTGGTGATGTCTGGAATATTTGCAAGGTTTTAGCGGCTGATATGGTGCCAGAGAGTGCATAATACAAATAATAACATTTATTATCTGTATTGCTATCCCATTTCCCAGAACTGTGGACAGGGGTTGAGGCCTGCCTTCTCTTCATTTCCTTGCTTAATCCTAGGCACTGTATAAAACGGGGGGGGGGGGCAATCCCTCAAATTATGTTTTATAATTCTTGATAGTAGAGACAGTAGGAGTTTTCTGATGGTGGAACACCAGAATGATGGGACTCTGGTTATGAGCTCTTCAGCACCATGAGCAGCTTAGTGTCTTGGAGCTGAGGTTTGCATTAGGGAAAATACGACTGTTGTGGTGCAAGGACAAAAGGTGGTCTTGCCCAGCTTCCTGTGTTTGTATTAATTACTGTATTTCTTTAATGTATTTCATAATTAATGTATTTCTTTCCTTTTGTTTGAAAGCTTCTCTTGCTAGTCAAGAGTTAAATGGACCCATTCAGTGTTTATATTTATGCAAATGATCGTTGTGTCACTCCAGTTGCAACATTAAAGAAAAAAAAGGCAGATATTTTACATGCCTTTGAGTATTAAAGTGATTACAATTACCTACATAAAAGGAGTTGCTTTATTAATTAATTAACTTGGAGAAAAAAGGCGAGTGACCCTCTGAAGGAATATCAATAACGGAAACATTAATTATGTAAATAAGATCTGTCTTTACCATTCATTATTCATAGTTTAACATGAAATTTGCCTTTTGAAATAATGCTTCATTCATATATTTCAATAAATGTCTAATCCACTTGGTCTGTCACTTAGATTTTGAGACAAAGGCTCTGTAGATATGGATGGATACAGACCCTGTGGCATTTCCAGCACGCAGATTGCTGGGCTGGCATTTTGGGAGGCAGGAGGGGATGTTGTCTCTAAGGCAGAAATGAGTTCTTGCAAAATTTGTGTCCAGAAAAAACAGTGTTACTACGCTTCATAGGTAAGGAAAGAAAGAAGCAGCCAAATATCTGAAGAGTTTTTGTAGCTCTCTCATGGTTTCAGGAGGGAACCTGTAGCAGTGCTGCATAACCAGCCAACTCCAAGACCTCTCTGAGGCTCTTGAGTTGAAGAATTACTCAGCAGAGGCTGTAATACCGTGGCAAACAAGTACTGTAAGGAAAACCCAGTTAGACCATGTGTTTGGTGGCTGTGAACTTGTGCACTCAGAAAAACCTGCAGGTCCTTTTAGAATTGTACCTCCTGGCAGGTGCTGCAGGTGGTTTCACACAGGCTGTGAGAACACGTCCCTTGTATTTCCTATGTGTATTTTCTGAAGTTTCACAGGGCACATTAGCGAATTCCTGGTGGATTTTGTTCCATTTCATGTCCCTGAAGACAGCAGACAGAGGTTTCTATGGCTGCTTTTTGCTCAGGTGTCTGAGAGAGACAGAGAAGGAGAAAGAAGAGCTGTGTTTCTTTTTCATAATCTCAAAGGCTGCAAATAATCTTGTTTCAGTTCTCAGCAGGCAGACAAAAAGTAGTAGCTCTGCAGTCCCAGGAAATCTTTCACTCCTCACTCCCTGAAGAGTGCCTGCTTGTAAGCCTAAGACATTCACATTTCCTTTTTTTCATGCTTCAGAGGTCCCTTTGCCTATAGGAGGAAGGGCCGAGGAAGAAATGTGTGTGTCCCCCCCCCCTTTCCCTTGTAGCCGTGATGAATGGTGGAAGTCCTGATTGAAAATTCTAATCACAGCCTTGCAGTCCTTCAGATCACAACCCCTGACAGTTGATTCACTCCTTTTCATGCCTGCTGCCTCCTACTGCTCCTGGTGCCTCTTATGCATGAGTCTATCATTAGCACACAAAGCATGATGGATTGGTTGGGGTTCCTCCGTTCTTAGAACCTGGGAAATGCTTCTCTTTCAGAGTCAAAGAACCTGTGTGTGACATCGTCATGAATGAGAGAAGAAAGTAATACAGTATTGGATGTGCCTGTTTGCTGCCAGTGTTTAGAGAGAAAATGATGCATTATGGGGACTGTAAGTACGTGGCCTGTTTGTTTGGGGTTTTACTCCTCGGATGGTGAGCGGTGCAAAGGCTGAGTCAGGCAGATGCACAGAAGTTGTGGTTATTTCTTTGGAAATCAGAACTGTGAACACTTCCAACATCCTACTTAAAGATCAGCCTGTTCATGGAATGTTTTAGCTTTCAGTGATGAGATGATTACAGATAATGGCTTTTGGTACTGGGTTCACTTTTGTGGATTCTCTCCCATAGACCCTTCCAACAGGAAACTTTTGCAAATGTTTGCATCTTGCAAATGCTTTTATTCATCTGTGTGACTTGGCATTTAATGTTTCAGTGAACAAGACAGTTAAGTTTTGGCTCCAGTGAAAGATTGATAGGAACAATTTTCGAATGTGGTATCACAACAAAGTGAAAATATGTCATGTTCAAATACTGAGCTCTGATGCGTCATGTGGTCTTGTAATAAATGAAATAGCACTACAGACCTGACAGATCTGCAAGAAAATGGTTTTAAATTTATGATGATTAATTTTCAAGATGAACTGCAATGAAAAAAATTGTTAGTAGATACTTAAAGAAGGTAAAGGGAAAAGCTTTCTGAAATGAGAACGGGCAGGTAATGATAAAGCTGCCTTCGCTTTTATATCATGCTTTGTAAAATCTTTGCAATGGGAAAATTGGTCTTCTGGCTGCTGCATCTGGCATTAACAGTTACTCATGGAAGTGTAACATCTTACGGAAATTCCAATTCTTGGATTTGTGCTGTTGCTTCATGGTGGTTGTCTCGGAAATAGGAGAACTATTGGATTTTCAGAACTGAGGCTTTTATACCAGGACTACAATTCTCTCTGAGAGAGAATTTTTATTTTTATCAAAATAAAACAGCACTGAACTTAGTGAAGAGAAAGAAGCAGCTTGGTGTAGTGCCTTGAAAGAAAACCTGACTTCTCTGAAACTCGGTATGCTCCTTCATCAGGAGGATTTGCCACTTGAACGTTGACTTTGATTTGCATTATGACAGTTGAATGTAAAGAATATTGTTTGGTAAAGTATAAACTGATTTATTTAAACATTGTTAGGTTGTTTCAGGCTTAAACCAGGCTTTGGTACCTCTTAACACTTTGCAGAAAGTCAGCTGTACATGGGATGCGCTCGTTGTGTTCGTATTGATTTAGGTTTATTTCTAACAGTGGGGTTCCTTGCTTCACTTCTTTCCATTTCACCGGGTTTGCACAGATGCCTTGGCAATCAACAAGTGCAGAACAGCTTTCTGCACCCATTAGGGCTTTGTGGTTGCTGGCAAACATGCTTAAATGAAGTGAATGAAGGAACTACACACTGGGACAGATCCTGGATCCCGTGTAAATTGGCAGAGCTCTGCTGCCCCAGCACAGCTATTTTGAAGTTGTTGTTCCATGCTGCTACAGATCAGACACTGCATTGAGCTGAGGGATGATTTACGTCTCAACTCCTTCTTTGGTAGCATTTATTTAACCAACTATTGCATTTTGATTGCAAATTGCCAGTTGAAGACTGTCTAAAGTAGATACAGGCTTTTATGTGTATATAAAAAAGACATCTATAGACCGTCTAGTCAATATGCAAAGCAATATATTGAAGCAGTAACATTATTTTGCTACTTATTTGAGTATTTGTTCAGCAGTTTTTCCCGCTGCAAGGCTTCTTTGCTTTATCTAATACTTGTCTGGTATTATCAACTCCTGCCAAGTGCAGGAAGGTAAAAATGTGAGTTTGTTTTAGGAATGAGAATACTCTGGAAGACTTTAATGATCAGGACTGGTCAGTTATACATTAGCATTTACAATTTGGCAGAATTCAAAGTTTCTTAAGCATAAATATTCACAAGCTTTCCATGTGTCACGTGAATGTGTTTTTTAATGATCCTGATGTCTGTTTGCACCTGACATGAAGTGACCAGGAAAGTGTATTCATTGCTGTCAATAACAATTGGATTGGATCTCTTCTGCAGTCTCTGAAAAGTTTAGCTCCCAAATAACTTCCAGAGCTTACAAAGTTCATCAGCTCGGATGGCAAACAACCACGGGTTAATTCAGGGAACATTTGAGTTGTACTTACCATCAAAGGAGATGTTCCACCTGTAGTGGGCTGGGTTATATTTAAAGTAGGATTTTTTCATGATTGATTGTCTTAAGGATTTATATTGTCTGTAGTTACACTTGAGATCTGATGGTCTAAAGGCATCACCGAAGTAGTTTTAAAAAATAATATATATTTTTTATTTCTGCATTTTATCTGTGTTAACTCAGATCTTCTGATAAGTTTAAATCAGTGAAATTTCGTCGAAATATTCTGTCGCATGAGCATCATCAGGAAAGATTGCATGAAATGACTACAAAGATAGATCCAAATTACTCTCTATTACCATGGAGAGCTGCAGCTCTGGCCCAAACGAACTTCAAATCCAGGCAGCAGGAGCACTGCTGGTGAGCCAGCCCTGGTTTCAAGGGTCCTCTCCACATTATCCTGCGAAGGCAGACCAATCAAAATACACGTTGTCAGATTAGATTTGAAGTCAAGACTTGTAGTTCACCAAGAAAATGTGAGTTCCCATGTAGCCCCTTTTAAGTCAAATACCATACTTTAGCATGTAATAAAAATATTATCTGTAATAGAGGAGAATGTATTGATATGTTCATGTTTTAAGCAATAATCAGTGTGGCTTGTCTGAAATGGTCTAGACTTAATTTTAACATGTAGTGACAAAGTGGAAAGGCTGTAAAAACGTGTGGTACTTTAATTAATGGGGGCAATACTAAGCTTTGAAAGTCCTCTGGAGCTTTTGTCTCTGTTGGAACATTGTCTGTACTGTGAATCTTCCCTAATAGTTAAAGCAAATGAAGTAAAATAGCCTTTGGGCTATTTTGTTACACTGTGTTGTTGGGGAAAAAATTAATCCTGTGCCATTTTGCATTTGCTGTCTGTGAATCAAACTGTGAAAGCTAATTTAAAAACTTTTCACACTCGGCTTGAATGAGGACTGTCAGAGCTTGGAGAATGTCAAATGGAACACAATTAGCTCAAAGTAGGTTAGCTCAGATATACCCATCAGCCTCAGAGTGCCCAGGCTTAACGACCGCTCTGGTAAACTAACGGGGTTACAGAAAAGAATTTATAGGCATTAAATTGCTACTGAAAACTTACCCTAAACAAACTGGTTTGTACACCAAGGGTCAGGGAGGTGGTGAAACCCTGTGGGAAGTTAAACACAGGAGAGAGTTGCATCTGTGAAAGGGAAATAAAACCACTGATGAAGGTGCTCAAAAATTTTAAAGAATAAATTATTTACGTGTTTGTTAATTGTTAAGCAGTAAGTTACTGTTTATGGTCTCTGAAGTAGTTGGGGGTCAAAGGTATTTATAGAAGAGGCAGCTGGTACAGCTGTGGTAGAGGGAAATCCTGGAATGTTTTAGGGAGTGATGGCACCACTGGTGTTCTAGCTTGAAGAAATAATGGGGGTTTGAAGTCAATCTCTTAATTGTATCTGTTTATCCAATGCTGCATTGACCTATAATGGGGTCATGAGATCCAAACTCAATGGATAAAGTGAAATTCCATGCTTGGTTCTGGGTGTGAGCAGGTCTCTCTGAGTGCAGTGCTCCAGAGGCAGGGATTTTAGGAAAGAGAAGAAATAGGTGATGAGCAGCTGAAGTTGTGAGAAGAGTAATCTACAATGACATCAACAGCTAGTCTAAGTATAATTATTCTTCCCTTGAAAGATGGCATGTTTGTTGGTCACAGTGGAATGTGGCTTTGGCATATTATTTTTGCCTGACAACGTGTCAAAAAATGTGTTTGGAGCTCGTTCAAGACCTTTCTTCCTCCCTGGTTTCCTTGGAGAAGACGACCTGCAGAGTTTTATCTTCAGGTGCTGAGTGAGGTCTCAGCTCAAGTTATTCAATGAGAATTGTGGTGAGCAGCCACTGATTTTCCTCATGGAGAGAGACCCTGATGGTAAATTGAAAAGAACTGAGTCTGTAAATTAGCATTTTACATGTCATCCCTTCTTACTTGAGCAACATGAATTGTGCAGAGAACAGCAACACTTTTAGTTAATGAGCCCAGCCGTAAGCGCTGTTCACGTTTAACATATTTACAGGGGGTAGCATCCAGTCAAAAAATTCCATTAATTCTTTTTGCATGAATATTGTGTGCATGAGTGCATACATTTATGTGTGTGGATTTGTATGTATGTGTACACTATTAGTGTATGCAGTGTTAAAGCATATATAGTAATTCAAGAAGAATCACCGAAGAAGTTTCATTAGGCATGTAAATATATTCAGCAGAAGATTTAAAATAACTCTTTAATGGAAAAAAAAAAGGAAAAACTGTGCCATTTGACATGAGAAATCTATTTTGAACTCTAGTATATGCACAGGCTGTTTTCTGCTTTTCCTGTCTTGAAATTGTTGCCTGAAATATTATGATGGCATGCGAAGGCTTGAAGTTTAATTTTAAATTTAATTTGCCTGAATGCTGCTGGGATATTTTTACATAGTAAAATTCCAGCTTTGTAATATTTGGCACTCAATTTCTATAGAAGTAGCATTCAGGATACAACTTGCTCATAAGGAAAATAAGATGAAATCACGCATCTAAATGATGATTTTAAAATATTTTCAAGACTATATAAGTGTAATTTCTGCCTTGATTTTGTTAGTTATATGGGCAGCAGGGAGGAGGGTTTTTTAACAGTCATATATATATATAAAGCTGTGAATGAAGTTTTTCAATCTGTTAATCCAAATGTTCTTTAATGGATAAAAATAGAATCAAATTACTTCACATAAAAAAAGCCTGGGATTTACTTAATGAGCTTCAAACAGAATTATTCTTCCAAGAATATACTGAATATTCTCATGGCTTGGCCTTGAATAGGGTTCCAGAGGGTAACTTTGCTGCTAAAGGCTGGGCATCTTCACCTGTGTTTGCTTATGATCTGGTGACCATCAGTTGTTATTCCTGATAGGAAGACTGTGTCTTGCTGAGAAAATATACTTTAATGGGTGTTATTAATACCAAGTAATTTCTCTGAGGTGTTCAGCGCTTCTTGCCAATATAATTTTCTCTTCAGTCATGGGCAACTTTGTGAAGATGTTTGTGAGGGTCACTGTGGCTCTCTCTGGGTTATCTCCTCGTGTTGTTCCAAGCCTTGCACTCTCGTGAGGAGCCGTCTCCAGAGCAGGTCCATTCCCTGTGGGCAGCATCGATCCTCCTGCTGCTGCTCCTGCCAGGGCTGGGGCACTAGGGCAGAGTGCAGCATAAATCACAACGGGACATCTCTGTGTGTGCATTTTAAAGTCATCCATCTGGGGAACACACCCCCTTGTCTGGAACATAAACACATCCTCTCGTGTCTGATGGAAGCATGGGCTGTGTCGCAGGTGTTCTGAACTCACTCTCACGACACCTCTGTCATGATCTTGGGCGCTGCGAGGCTTTGGACTGACAAACAGTCCTACCTTCTGCAAGCAGACTGCTTCTCAATGTGTCCTGGTGCCGAATGTGCTCAGCACCGCAGTTTTGTTCCCACATGATCACTTTGGTCAGGTTTGCCCTGTTGGTCGGTGCTGTCCCTGAAACCAGTGGTTCAGGTGTGACCCTGGTACTTTGTGGTGGTTCTGAGGTGGTGTTAAGGCTTCAGTGGGGTGTAAGTTCTGGGGAGGACCAGAGAAGGATGAGGGAGAAGCTTTTTTTTTTGCCTCGGCTGAATGTCGCATTCCCTAAGGAAAGTTTTGATTTCAAAGTGGACAGCTGTGTGTCTGTGTGGTTTGTTGGGTTTTTTATTTAGTAAAGTAGTGAATTCAGGGCTCAAGCTGTGTTTTGACTTTTCGTGCACTTTTTGACATTGTTCTGACACTACTGGATCTGAAAGTCACAGTTGCAACTCTAAGTCTTGTACGTATTTTCTTTCCCATCCTCTTCTGTCCAAGTCATGTTTGAGAGATAGTCACCGCTGCCAGACTCCTATCACCTATTGCTGAAGTAACCTTTGCAGGAGTAGGTGCTGAAAGAATGCAGCTTGTGAGCTGAGTTCCACAAGACACTGCAATATGGTTGCTGTACACCTGTGTTGCCTCTTTTTTCCTGAATGTTATTACACACACAAAAATGTAAATGACTGTTGCAGAGCCAAGCACATCAGTAAAGAAATGCTAAATTTAACATTGTCCAGATGGAAGAGAACTGAGTGCTAAGTTGTGTGTGCAGTCACAGAGTAACTTCTCTTTCCACTTGAAGTCTTGGTAGGAAGAGGTCTGTGCTGGAGGATGGAGTCAGGAATGCATGATCAAGGAAATGACTGTGGGAAACTTCACTGTTCAGTGAGCTGGGGAGGAGGAGGATGGAATGATCTCACGCCTCAGGGCAGCAGGACGAGGTCCTGGAGATTGAACTGTGTGTGTCATTGCTTTTGCATGTGTGTGAGACATCAGCTACAGCAGGTAGAGTTTAGCTGGGTAAAATTCTAAGGTGCCAAAAAAGGGAACTCGCACGGGGAAGAGTCATGCAGCTTTAACAACACATGATAATTAAACCAAAATGCTTTGTCAGTAATCAAAATAGAAAAATGCCTAGAAAGAATGGCAAAAAATATTAACAAACTTATTGTATGAAACACTAGTTTTCACTTAGATTTTATTCACGTTTTGAGCAGCTGTAGTATGCATTCCTTTGAATGGATCATCTGAGTTAATGCATTAAATACCAATAATTGTAGCTACTCTGTAGCCACATGTAGCTTCAGTGTACCTGTGAACTACAAGTATAAAGCGTTTTCTGTGACTGTGGTTGGAAATAAATCCAGAAAACTTTTATAAGCACTGTTTGCAAAAGAAGCAATATTTTTAGACAATGAAACAAACTTTTCTTTGCTAACCTGGTACCGTGTCAAAAGTGTAGTCTCTTTTTTTATATTTAATTTACTTCATTGCTAGACACTGTTTTGTATTGTTACTCTTACCAATGTAATAGTCAATAATCTGCCCCATCACTGTGTTTCGGGAAAAAACAGAGCTAAAAATGGAACCGAGTATGTGCTTTTAAAAAAAAAAAAAAACAACCCACACCTCTGTGCTTGCATTAAAATGAAAGAATATAATGTATCTTAGGCTTCTTAATCTAAGGAGGATGAGGAATTCACTGCACATGATCCTATGGAAAGGCTTTGCAAGAGGAGGGCAATCAAACATGGGTAATTAGAGTTACTATTTAAATATGCAGAAAGCAAAAAAGCTTATCTGGAGAAGCAGAGTGAAGTTATAACAGCATAAGACTAATGTAAGAATGATTTGCAAGCAATAAAATCACATCCCCCTGACTTTGTAAGTACAAAATAATAAGCAGTATTTAATAATGGAGTCTGTAATAGTCTGGGATATAAACCCAGTGGTATGTGATTTTACCATTAGATCTTACCTGAAGGGGATAGATTGGTTTAACACTGACAGAGTGGAGCTGTATGAGGATTACAGGCATTTGGAATGTGTGTGCAGGAAGGGATGAGAGTAATTGCTCAAGATAATCTCTGAGCAGTTAACTCAGAATAATGACTCTACGTTGGCTGGACTATTCTCAGATTTTACTTCTTCCCCTGAATCAGCCTTAATGTGTGAATACCTCTGAAGGAAGGAAATGGAACTGTTGCTGCTGGTGTGATTTATAAAGGTTTGCTGAAGAACAGAAGAATGTGCTGTTAAGAACAAATCCTGCTTGGCAGAGAAATGGGTAGGATGGTCTTCAAGTTCTTAATCATGCCTGATTTTTGTAACACTGTCATTATTTTCATTAATTAACTTGAGTGGGTAACACAAACATCACACTTCTTCCAAAACTAATACTACTGCTGCCTGCTATTTAGTCTGTGGAAGTGGAAAAAAAAGCCCCAAACAAACCAAAATGTTCAAGTGGCACATAGGCAATAACTTCATTGAGCGTGTATTTAATTGGCCGTCGTCTGCAGTCTCACCATATTGTGCCCAGAGCCTGTCTGGATTCACAAGCTGGGCAAAGCCAGGCCTGCCTAATGCTGGGCACAAGGAGGCAGGAGCTGCTGGAAAGGCTGGAATTGAGGAGCTGGTGTTCTTCCCAGGTGGTGCCAGGAGTGCCCTGCCCAAAGGAGAAGTGGAGCTGAGCACCTGACCACTGGAATTCTTGTGAGTTCCCCTGACCCTTTCACAAGGGCATGAGTGCTCAACCCAGTGGTCCTGGCTACCTTCCAAGTGGAGTAATTAAATTCTACATTCCTAAATTCCCTCTCATTTAATTGGATTAGGTGTTCTTCACCTTTTGGCTTTTAACTCAGCTGGCGAAACAGCTGTTTTTCATTATGGCAGAGACTTTATTTCAGGTAAGGTTATAGTATTATCCTTGAACATGATGTTCCTTGCTTTAAGTATGCCAGGTGTTTCAGGAGAGCAGTGTACAAGGAGGAGATCAACCTTTTTTTTTTTTTACTCCTATTTTTAATTTATTTTCTTCTCTGTACTGATGGACGCTCATTTGATGGTTCTTCCTGTTTGCTCTCTCAATTTACAGGCCTTATTGAGACTGTGGAATCAGAGAGAGTTTATGAAAATATTTTAGATCTTTGCTGCATCCAGGAAACCTTCTGTTTGCCTCTGTGCGCAGCTTTCATCTCTTTTGTGTAGTCAGCGAAATCTAAGGCATCACTGGAAATAGTGTTCGCCTGATCACTGAGATTGCTCAGTACTTTGCAGAAACCAGCTTGTAAACAAGGGAATCTGTGCTACCTCTCCCCTAAAATACTATGGCTTTGTTTCTAGTGTGCCAGGAGCTTCTGTTCATGTACTGGAGCCTAAATAATTGATTTTCCATGTGTGCCATAGCACAGCATTTTAAAACCCAGGCTGCCTTCTCTATGCCTCCTGTGATTTTGCAGAAATTTTAATTAATGGATGGGGTTGTCCAAAAGATGTCTGAAGTAATGAGAGTGAATGTACGGTTTAAATCTGAGAAGGTAATTTCTGGACAGTACAAATCTTCGATACGGCTAAAATTTGAATTAGTTCTCTGAACGGTTCACCTGGCCCTAATGATACTTAAATTTAAAACTCAAGAGCATCACTGGCCTGCAACCAGAATATGTTTTGCCCTGCATAAAATGGAATTATATTAGTCAATTCACATTAGCCAAGTCTGAAGTCTGTGTCTGGTTCGATTTAGTTGCACTCTGATGATGACAGGGCTCCGTTTGGCTTTTTGTTTGACCTGGATATGTGTATCTTCCTTGGTGCTGTCAATCTTCTCTTAAGTTGCTCAATGTATACTCCAGTTACTGAAAATCCAAGATCCATAGCCCTTTATTAAATTATAGTGTATACTTCTTGTTGTATTTACCTTTGGGCAATAGGACTCTTTTTTCCTTGAAAATAATCTAGTACAGGGTTTTTTGAGAGTTTCTTAGTCTAACCGCCCTGAAAACTCTTGAAAGAAGAAAAAACCCTCAAACAAGAACACATCCAGGTATGTCTTTGAGGGAAAGTCTTCAAAAAAATGGGGGGAAAAAGTAGTTGGAACTGACACATCTGCATTGTTTTTTCTTTCGAAGGAATGTGTTTCTTGTAAGTAATTGCACAAAAGTCTTTTAAAATAGGAGGGCTTCACCTGTTATGGGCTATAAATACACTTTCTGTCCCCCTTCTCTGTCTGATTTCTAGAGGAGAGCTCCAAACTGACATTTAAGTGTTTTCGTTGTGGACTTGATTTTGTTGGTATGGAAAGAGGGCGGGTAAAACCCATCCTGTCCTTCATCCTTCTGGGTGAGGATTAATCATGATCACAGCTGCAGAATAATGCAGATCTTTGCTGCTGGGGCTGGAGAGGGGGGAAGGGATGGGCAGTGGGAGAGCAAAGGACATCGACTGTCTTTCCTTCTTTCCTTCCACATTGCCCTCCTGCCCTCAGAAGCGCCACGATGAATGGAGGAGTTGCAAGAAGCAGATTCTCAGGAATTGTTTTCCTTCCATGGACTGAGCTGATCCCTTTGTATTTCAATTTATGCTTTGCTCTCTGCCAGGAGCATTTCTTGACTCCATGTGCACTCTCCTTTACTACAGATGCAGCACAGAACTGTCATTACTGTTTAAATGAAGGCCTAGATTTGCTGTTGCCCAGCCTGTATTTTTTTTTTTTAATTTTTTTTGTTACTAATTAATCTTTCATGCATCTTTTTTCCCCCTTTTAATCATAAGGAGTGATTTGATTTACCAGTAAGACACACATAAACAGCGTTTGCATGGCTTACTTGTTTCCTTGAGGAGGCATTAGGTGATGGATGCTGAAATGCTGCTGGTTCCAAGGCACACAGATTTAGACCAGTGACTTATCTTTACTGTGTCTCTGTAGATGGCCCCTAAATGCCTTGTAGGTCAACTGTTTTTGAAATGGATAGAAGTGTGCTAATTCCTTCAAGGTAAATCAGAAGGATTATGACATATAGGAAGAAGAAACTGCCAGACAGCTCCTGAGCCATATAACAAGAACTGACCCAACAGCATCTCTAAAGCTTCCAATAAAATTGCCTGAGGAGTCTGCCAAGAAGCCAGATGCTGCTGCTGGAAAAATACCTTCTGTAGCTTGGCATTTGTCCTGTAGTTGCTTCCAAGAGAAAATAAACTGTGGTATGACAGTAGAAGGTGAACGATTCCTCACTGCACACTACTTGGGTGATTTTTATAAAGCTTTGGAAAATAATCACGATTTTGTGATGGATTACCACTCATCCTTGCACTTGTTTAACTGCTTCAAGAGTTAATAATTTTTAATGATTTTAATAATCAAACACTGCGGGGGTCCCCCTCTGACATTTTAGCCTGGCAGTGGTTTGATTTTTCTCAGGGTCTCTCACCTGATCAGTTGGGCATTGATCCCGTAAGTGCTTGATGTGGTCGTGTAGACCTTTCCCGCTGTGTGGTCATGACAGAGTGGAGACCGAAGTGTTTCCTGGTGTGGATGTTTCTGAGTGTGGAACAACACCTGGCCCAAGCAGTTTCAAGAGTTGGATTTCTGAGTGGCTTTTTCCCCCCTTTAGTCTGTTTTTCACCTGTGGGAAGAACACTCTCTGTTGTTATTCAGAAACGCTACTGAATCTTACCCCCGGACAGAAAATGTGTGGAGCCCTCTTAGGGGAGGTGCTTCCTCCCTTTGGAAGTGTTTAACGTTCTGACAGAAAGCAGAGGCATTTGTGGAGCAGTGTATAACATAATCAGATACAAGGCACTGCATTCACAAATGAGATCAGAACAGATAAGTGAATCCAAGAAAATTATTTATGGTTTGAAATTTCTCCAGTAAAATCTAGCAGCAGTTATCAAATACTTGTGTTTGGTATCATGCAGGAGCCTGCCCTGCTGTTCATCTGAGCAGTCCTGTGGGATTACCTTCGCGAGTGACATTGCTGGTTTGAAAACTGGAGTATTTAAACGGAATGGTCAAAAGTACTTCTGTAGCTAAAACTCATCAAAGAATCACAGTGGCCTGGTTTGGAAGGCACCTTAAAGCGCAAGCCTTTCTTGTTCCAAATCTGTGAGCAGGGACACTTTCCACTATCCCAGGTTCCTCCAAGCCCCATCCAAACTGGTCTTGGACACTTCCAGGGTTGAGGCAGCCACAGCTTCTCTGGGTAACCTGTGTCAGGGCCTCTCCACTCTCCAAGGCAAGAATTTCTTCCTGATATCTAATCTAAACCTGCTCTCCGTCAGTTTGAAGCCATTCTCCCCCTTGTCCTGTCAGTCCAGGCCCTTGTCAAGTGTCTCTCCATCTTTTTGGTAGACACCCCTCAGGTACTGGAAGGCTACAACTGGGTCACCTCTTTACCAGACAATTTAAAACTTTTGTATTTGTTGGTTGTGGAACAAGAATGTAAAAATAATTTTTGCCTGTTTGTGTGAATTCATTCTTATAGTCACAGAAGCTTTATGCTTTTTCCCTTTTTGCTTTGGTAGACAATGAACTTTGGTACAAGTCAGGTGGTTGAGTTTGGTGTAATAAATCAAAAGTCCATTTACAGCAAGGTGAATTCCTCTGATTAGTTTTCCTAATACTTAACTGTCAGGGAACAAGGGCTGAGTGTTGAAAAATAGCAGTGAATAAAGATCCTGGCACAGGGACTTTTGTTGTCGTTGACATTGGGAAAGTTTGCTTTGCTGTAATGTCAGGAAGTGTTCAGAGAATGGAAAGGCACAATGCACAGGTCAACTCATGTGACTGGGCAAATCTCCAAGGAAACCTGCAAAAATTGGTGCAAAAGCCACATCTGTTAAGCAGGTCAGTGTAAGGCATCACTCCAAACTCTACTTTTCCAAGTATGGTTCAAGTTGGATCTTGTGTAGGCACAGTGATGTTATTTTATTTAAAATGAACAAGAAGGCAAGACCGGGTTCAGTCTCAGTTGTCATACTAAGAAAGTCATCTTGATTTTTTATTTTTCCTAAAAGAGCTGAATTAAGATCTTTCTGTAAAGGCTGATAGATGAACAAGTTTCCTTCAACTTAGTGTGCCCCTTAAAAACATGCTGAGCTGTCCAGGATGAGAGATGTTTAATTCCATAACCTTTTCTTCCAATTAGAAGACACAGATTCTGATTGCATTTCAATATGAAACGTGGTGTCTGACATTGCTTTTACCTTCTCCCTGGTGATGCTCCTGACTGCATTCTTCTCCCTTTCCTTCAGTATGATGATTGCACCACTGCACTTTAGTAATCATTTAACAGCTCTAATTACAGAATACTGTGATCCCAACTGTGTACTTTGTCCTTTTTGCCTTCTTAGTCTCTGTTCCTTTGGTGTCGAGAGGATCACAAAAGAACTGTTCTTCTGCTTTGCAAAAATAAATTCCAAAGGCCCTGCTTTGGTAATGTACAGATTTGCATTTTCTTGTCGCGTTGGAGTTAACGACGTTGAATTTTAGACGTAGAGGGGTTGGTTGGTCTGGTTTTGTTTACATCAGTCACGCCGGCATAACTTCTCTGACACTAATGCAGATACACCAGCATGAAATTGGTGTAACTCCAACTCCATTAAAATCAATGGAGTTACGCCAATATAAGTCAAATGTAACGCTATTGATTTTGTGCTGGTGTGACTTTATTGACTTTAATGGAGGTGAGGCAGTTTGCTGCTGGTGGAACTTGGATCACAGGCAGGCTGTGCCTGGGCAGTGTTTGTGGCAGGTGTGTGTTTGGTTTGTTGTTTGTTCTTACAGGGTATTATCAGAAATTCTTTCTCGTTTCTGCTCCAGGGCCAGCAATGCAGCAATCTGGGTGTAGTAATGCAATTCATAGAGGAAAAGCATTTAGGTAATTCAGTTTCACTGAGCACAGGGAATCTCTAGTCCCATCTGAATGACTTCCTCTGTTATCTGGTGATGTGCTATCCCAGGAGTGATGTGAAGTTTTTGAGCCTTTCAGTGGCTTTTTTTTGATGTAAAACCCTGCAAAAGATTACAAATAGTACATTGAGTGGAGTTTTGTGCCTCGGAGCAGAAAGTACACTTAAAGGAATGGTGACTGCTGGATTTATAACCCCAGCACACAGCGGTTTGTTGTTTGTTTCCAGCTCTCTGGACTCCAGTTGCTTTTCCTGCTGCAGGGACAGAGGAGATGCAAACGTGAGCCTTTGAATCCCTGCCCTCCTTGGGTCCTGTGGGAGAGTCCTGGGAAGATTTTTGTGTCAAGGCTTTTCCAGAAGTGGCTTATTTCATTCAAGGCTGCAAATGTCCTTGTCTGTCAGGCTTCTCAAATACTGGACTTGATGGTCTTGGAGGTTTTTTCCAGCTTCAACAATTCTGTGGTTCTTAAGGAGCTGAAGACATACAGTAATGCTACAACTGGTTTTAACCATGGTCATTTCCATTTTGATTTCCAGCCTTTAATTTTTTTGTGGTTATGGATTTGGGGTTTGATTCTCTGTGTATGTGTGTATATATATACAAACAGAATCAAACCCCAAATCTATAACCACAAAAAATTAAAATATATCATTTTTTTCTATTGGTCTTTAGGGACTGGCTCAAATCTAAGAGCTTTCCTAAAAAGTACTTGAGTATTCTTCCTCAGATAAATTATGTAGCTTTTCCTGAATCCAAATGGCATATTTTGGAGTAGTATTTCAAAAATTCTGTTACAGCAACATCCATGTCTCCTATTTTGCCTTTGTTTCCTGAATGCTTTCCTCTATAATACAAAATAGAAACTGTAATATTAAAATGAAATGTTAGTAATTTCACGTTAAAAATGTTGATGAAATCAATTCATTCCTTTGAAAAGCATCTTTTTATTCCGGTCAGCATTTTCTATGAGTAGAATATTCACAGCACTTCTGGTGAATAATTGGCGTGGTGGAGTGCAGTATTCACCATTACACAGAGTGATTTCCAGGTGGAATTTCAGTAATTATTCTTGCCGTCATTGGAATACTAATAAAAATCTTACTTGAGAGATATTTTATAGGTCAATTTTTTGCCAAGATGCTCTTCTAGTGGTAAATCAGCTTCAATGGTGCTATTTACCCCATCTGAGGAAATGGGTAACATGCCTGAAAGATGCCCTAGAGATAGAATAATGAACCATATTGTAAACCACAATAAACTCAATAAAATATGTTATTTGCCTTAGTCACTCGTAGGGTTTTCTTTAAAAAAAAGAGCTGCTTGTTTTCAGGAGATGAGAAGTATTTCTTGAATACAGTCAACTATAGCAACTAAATACAAAGGGAAATTAAATGCTGTGGTTTGAGTACTAAGTAGTTTTCTGATGTTGGAAGAATTAAAAGGGGTTTGGGGAAATGTTTTCTGGAAGACACTGTAGGCATGGTACAGAAAGCATAATAAAGTACTTAAATTTTCTTCCTATATTTTAATATATAGAAAATCAGAAGTGAGGGAAATAACTGCTCATTTTAGAGCAAACATAAGTGTGAATGAGCTATGGAGGCAGCTGAGAGTCTTTGCAAACGGTGTATTGTAGGGAGGTAGTGGGAGAAGCAGAGTCCTGCATTCCAGAGGAGGATTTCTATTTTTGCAGGAGGAATTCAAGGAGTTAAACGGGGCATTTGGGAGTCAGCTTTTGTGGAGGATCTCAGTTTTTCACCTTTACAGGCTGGAGAAATACCAGTAAAGAAATGGGAGGGAAAAGCAGTGGTTGGCATGGAATGCCGTGGGAGTCATTTGACTTTGTCACTAGAACCAGAGCACTGTGCTGCTCTGTGGGCAAATGGCAACACTAGAGGAGAGGGCCTGGCCTATGCAACGCTTCAACACGGATTGTTTTCTGTTCCAGGATTTTAATTCATGATCTGTTTTAGCTTTTGCTGCTAAACCTGTCACAGAATTTGCTGTTAGGAAGCATCACAGGCAGCTCCAGTTCGCTTTTGTTTCCTCCTCACTTTTTCCTCTGTGCCAGTATCTTGAGCTCTCTCTTTACCTTGTCTTCCTCCTTCTCTAGTTCTTACTCACAGGCCTTATTAACTGCAGCGTATCAGTGGGTTTTGGAGCAGTCCCTTGGGTTTCCCTTTGGAATTAGAGTAGTGCCTGCTGGAACAGATGAATACCCTGATGTTCACAAACCCTGACCGCTGGGGAAGTGAGCTGATGAGTGCAGAATAGTCTGAGCAGCTCCAGAGGATTCCATGGCCTCCTCTCCCTGGAGGGTAGAAAAAGCTTTGGTGGCAAGGTTGGGGTTTTCCATCGTCTATTCCTGTGCAGTCCCACTGCAGTTCTCTGGGCTGGGCTTTGTGGTCAGATGGGAATTGGATGAGTAATATTTTCTCCGTGGGCTACAGTCCTTTACACTGGATCTGGTTTTAGTTCTCCAGGTTCACACGTTTAAAATAATTCTGTCACATTTTGCCCTTTCAATATGTGTGGATTTTGTTTAACACTTGCAAAACAGCGGGCGTCAATGTGATTATAT
This sequence comes from Pitta sordida, assembly GCA_013390025.1. Lineage (NCBI taxonomy): Eukaryota > Metazoa > Chordata > Aves > Passeriformes > Pittidae > Pitta > Pitta sordida. Next base: position 1,025,699 of record WEKX01015800.1, on the reverse strand, counting down.
TGGGTGCTTTAGAGGAAAAAAAAGTATTTTTAGGACATCTAGGGCATAAAAGCAAGAGCTAAGGATGGTAGCATGGCTTTTGTTTAGTCAATCCAGGGTTTGGGAAGTAACATTCTCTTGTCAAATCCCACTTTGGGGCTGTGGAAAACTTAAATACCTAGGGAATGCCAGGGCTTAGTTGCAAATCCTCTCTAAGACTGCTTTTCTTTTACATAAGCAGATAGAAACTGGTTTCAGGGGAGGCAACTTCTTAAGTTTTGAAGCCCTGAAGAAAATTAATTAATTCATGTATTTTAAAGCCAGAGGGGAGGTATTATGATGGTCTTGTATGACCTCCTTCATAACTTGGGCCAGGGGAGGTCTCCTAATAACCCTTTCATGAGCTTGCTCAAGCGTGGTTGAGAAGACAAATGATTTGACAAGAAATTGTTGTTTTACAAATGCATGGGGGAGGCAAGTGGAGCATGGGACTAATTTACCCACACAGAAAGGTTCCAACCTGTGTTAATCCTAACTGCAAAGTGAATTCACAAAAATATTTCTTTGCTAAGGCTTTAGATTTTATGCTGGCGTGGTAGTAATAGAGAACACAGGCTTAAGACTTCCCTTGGAATTAAAAGCCAGTTAATTCCAGAATGCACTGATTGTGTTCCTGCCGTAGCCACTTAATAAGGCCACAGAAAATGTCAGTATTTTGTTGAAATGAAGAGCTCTGAATCCTCTTTAGGAAAAGCTGAGGCATGCACATAGCATTGTAATAGCTGGAGCAGTAACAAGGCACACAAGAAGATCGTTAAGAGTGGACAAGTGTAAGATGATGGGATTTTTTTTGGAAACACAGCTAACAAAATTTTGTCTTTAGAGCAGGGAGAGAAACGTGGCAGAACTGATCAAAGAAAATAGCATCTCATTGATAAAACGCATGCTGCAGTACTTCCCACAGTTGGGAGACTGTAGTACGTACTTAACAGCGGTGACCTAGATTGGAGGAGACAATGAAAGCTGTTGTGGTGAGGAGCAGATTGACTGCCATTCTCATCTGGGTAATAAACGGCTGAAATATGGACAGTGTATGGAAGTTTACTAATGTGGCTTACATAAAGACCTACACTTTTGGAGGAATTGTCTCCGTAGCAAATTCAGTTTGAACTATAGCTTGCATCTGACAGATGTTTATGTGCTCCTTTACAAAGATACCTATTACTTTATTCAAGGATCTATGAGCCTGTGAGAGTATGACCTGATTAGGTTTGAAAGTAAATCAATATGTGAACCTGTCCAAAAACAGACGTGCATTTATTTTAAAAAATATTACTCAGTGGGATAGCCTCGAGGGGATATAGCTTTGCTGGAGAGTTTCAAATGAGATAGCAGTCATATGTTGTTACTTTAAAATATTCAGTGCCATTCAGATGCTGCTATTTCAGCTCTCCTGTTGGAAGGAGCTGACAACAAGAGATGACATTCCTGATGCTTTGTACCCACAATGGTCTTCTAAGATATTAAAACTTGCTTAACTATAGACCCTGAGGGTATTTTGTATTTATTTTGGGTTTTTTTTAAAATAAATGGACCTATCATAAATATTATCCCCTCGTGAAGTGGTTCATGTAGAGTTAGGCAGTTTGCATTTAAGTAAATATAAATCCAAATTCTCGAAAAATAAACTGTCAATCCAGCTGTGACTTGAGAGATGCTTTAACTAAGTGCCATTGAGCTGTAAAGGCTGATGCATCCCTACTGTGCTGTAAAACTAAATATTATTAAATTGGGTTGCGCGCAGGGGGAGGGGAAGGCGATGGGGGTGGTGAGGGACATCTGTTCTCCACAGCGCTTCTCTCCCTGTCTGAGGGGGGATTTGAGGCGTGAGGGCAGAGCAGCTCTGTGTGCAGCTGAGGGAGGTGGTTCCCTCATGGCACAGAGAGTGCTCTGAGCTGTGCTGGGTGTCAGACATCTCCCTGTCCATGGACGTGACCAAAGAGTGTTTCCGATCCTGGAAGTGTCACTTTTGGAGCCGTTACTCCTTTTCCCTCTGTGATCAGCCTTCATTTGCTTTGCCTTTTTCTACTCTTTCCTTAACTAAGAATCAAAGTGCTGTTGGTTTACTCAGGTCTATTACACCAAGAAGGTGTATTTAGTGAGCACCGCGGCTCCAATTTGTACGTTGCTTTATTTTTCCTCCTTTTTAGCTCCGCCGCACTTACTCAGACTCCATGGAGGAGGAACAGGGAACTCTGTGTTTCAAAATCAGTTCAGCAGATTTTGAAAAGCTATCTTTGAATATTCTGTAACACACAAAAAGACTTGAAGAGCTTATTAAAGAAAGCCCCTGACACACTTCAGCAATATTAAATCACTTCAGAGGGTGCATGGCAGTGTAGTGTTACTGAAGCATTTTAAAATGTTAAAAGAGCCTGGATTTGAAAGTACTGGTGGCTTCACAGCCCTTACTGTGAAGAGTGATTTAAAGTGTCAAAAATATTTCAGTGTTTGCAGTCTGTTACTTGCTTAAATTACAAAGAAGGGACATTAGTAAATAACCGCAGTTAATCTCTGGCCATCTAACCAACTGATATGCTGGGTTAATATCTTTATTAAATGCTTATTTAATAAGTGGGCAGCTGTTCAGAGGGGCCAGATGGACTTCACTGTAATTGTGCTAATAATGAGAACTTTCTCACAAAAAGAATGGGCAATAAGAAGATGCATTTGGTGAGGGAACATCATGACAAATGGCTTCAGGACCATGTGGTCCTCTGCCCTCAACAGACTGGCTGAAGTAGGTGGTTCATCCTTCAAAGCCAGAAGGACCAGCAGTAAGAATTGGAGTAACAGGCTGGTTTTTGGTTAGATGTTTATTCTTTGTATGTTCTTTGCCATCCCGAGTCCTGCCTCCCTCACTTTCCTGCTGTGAGTTCACAGCTGGTGGGTGCATTTTTGTATCTCCCTAATAAATATTACGTAAAAATGGATCTTGCCCCCTAAATGTTACCTTTTTGCCCTTATCCCATTTATATTTCATAGGTTTTAATTAACTATTTTCAGAGTTCTTTGCAAGCAAGATTACTGGATGGGTGTTAAAAATTGCCGCTTTGTTTTGTGTGGAGACAGGTTCTTTTATATTGGAAACGTTATCGTAAGCAAGAGGAGTGGCAAAGTATGATGTTCTCAGCATGAGCAGTGAATACATTTTTCATTTGTCTTTGTTCAAGAAAGAGAACGAAAGCATTGAAAGAGCGTTCAAGGAAAAATCTGAACATACTTGTCTGGTGAAATGTTTTTACCTTGAAATTGGTGCATTTAAGAATTGAGACCTTGCAGAATTTTGGGGCATTTGGAGACGTTTCAAGCTGCATTGAGATTCATAATCTTTGTCCTCCAGCTGCTGGTCCAGAAGTGCTGATCTTCTGTACACCCTGAGGAGTGTCTCTAGCCTGTGAAGGCAGCTCAGTTATCCTAAAACATCTCAAATATAGATATTTAGGACTGGTCAGAGATAATTGTGTTTAGGCATCTAAAAGTATGGACAGTTGGCTCTGTTGATGGACTTTCTTCCTCAGTAGGCTTGCAATGGTTTGCCTTCTTTTTTCTCTCAGAAACTGACTGTTCCTTTTTGTTTCCTTCCCTAACAGCACTCGAAAGGAGTGAATGAGATGAACTGTTTGGGTTATAGTATCTGAAAGGCTAAATTATTCTCTTGGAGAGACGTTCTAAATGAGCCTGACCGAGATCCTGGATCTGTGTGAAGAGGACTAAGGATATAGGATGTCAACTGAGACAGAACTTCAAGTGGCTGTTAAAACCAGCACAAAGAAAGACTCCAAAAAGAAAGGTAGTGACTAATTTCTCTTTATGTGTATGTGTTTTGTACTTTAATCAGCTCCTACATCAGGCACGTTTGTTGCATTTGTTCTGCTATTATCTGTGTGCTCAGTGAAGGGGCAATTTGTTAAGCTGAGTACAAGTCTGGTATAGGAATATGGGATTTTATTCTCTGACATTAAAAATATATCTTATTGAAATCCATTTGAAATGTAAGAAAAACTTATATATTATTTATGGTTCACAAGAGGAAATAATTTTTTTTAAATTACTCTTAACAAAAGATAACTTTTTTCCTCTGTTCATAAATACGTTTTCTTCTAAATGCCTTTTTTCTGCTCTGTTTTGAACTAACTAGAATTTAAATGAATTTTCTATTACTGGAGGTTGAATCTAATTGACACTTAGTGACGTTATAGAGAATTCAGTAGCAATCTACAGAGATGTTAATTGTAATCTAGTAAAAGAAATGTAAATGAGGAGGAGGATGAGTCAAAATTAAGGGGCAGCTATGGATAAACGTGTGGTTGGATTAGGTCATATTTATGTTTACAGTTCTCCCTCTCTTTGGAGTCTAAAGCACGAGAAATGGGGCAATATGAATTTTACTTACTGGAAGGTTTTTGGTAGGGAATTTTATCTTTAGGTTATTATTGCTTATGGTTTAAATCTTGATAAACCTGAAGACCAAGACCTTGAATTCTAGTGGTAGTTCATGTTGTTCTGTGTAACCATCTCTGATTATTTTTTTTAAACCTATACATTAAATTAAGGTTGAGAACAGTTTTAATATGAGTTGCTCAAGTCAAAAAAATAAAAGTAAATTGTCATACTTAATAGTTTTAATACTTGAGGCAACAAAATTTGGAACTTTCAGGGAGCTTTTGAGTTTGGGCTTCTGTTTCTTTCTGTGGGTGTATAATTTAGCCATCTACTTCTGAGGAATTTTTTTCGTTTTTGTAAGACAAGATTCTCATCTGCTCCTGTATCTTATGTGTGTTGCAGATTTTATTCATCTTAAATAACTTGTTGAACTTCCGGCCAGACGTACAATTGACTGCAGCAATTCTATTAAAACACTTAGTAAGGCCGTGTGTTTGCTTTAGCTTTTGGATCAGGAATCTTTACATTTGAGTTTGTAGGAGACACAGCAATGAGAAGATTTCAAGTGTTTGTTTGGGAAGATGATTTAGAAACCTTATGACTGCTCTAGGCCTAAACTCACAAGGAAAAAGTGATTCATTTAAGATAAAAAAAGCTGTAGTTTGGAAAGGCAGAGATGGGGGAACTTTGATGTAAATGAGAGTGTGATCTAAGAGAGATGTTTAAGGCAAATAAAGGAAAGTGGTTTGGTTGTATGATCATTCAGGTTTTTTGGGCAAGGCAGGAAATTAAAAAATGTCATTTCTTTGCAATACAGATAACATCTTTTTGATGTCTGCCTCCGATGTTATTTCTTCTGCTGGAGGGCGAAACTTTTGAAATCAGCAAACAACTCTTTTAGGAACTTGATGTTTATGTTAATAAAATATTCAGCATCCAACGTCTAAAAACATTTTCATAAATCATAACAACTGAACACTTCTCTGCACAAGATCGGATTCTGTCCCCTAAGTGGAAGTTCTGAGAATTACCTTTAGTGCTGAGAGGGAGCATAAAATACGTTGTGTGGCAGAGATCAGAGCTCCCTGCAGCGAGCAGGAGTGTTTGAAGGGCTGGAAGGGACAGTGTAGGGCAGCAGCACATCTCCAGGATTAATCTTGTTGTGTATTGTGTGTGCAGTCTGAGTGCATGTGATGCCATCAGCCATCCCGAGGTCTGGGTGCACTGAGTGCTCTACACAGACAAGGTACACAATGCACACACTGTTTGCTATTCAAATCCCACAGAATGAGGGTCAAAAGAAACTTGGTGTGCTCATTTACTTGTCATTGAGTTGTAGGCATTTGCCTGTGTTTCAACAAAGGAGGCCTCCTCTGTATAGTGGGAATGATGGACTCATGAAAAACAGGCTTTTTTTTTTTCCTTCTTTTTTTCCCCAAGTTCATTAACTGGGAGCAGTGGCAGGTAGCAAGTGCTAATGTGAAGTTTCTTATGTTGCTAATCAATGAGTCTGATTATCCAGTGGAATTGAGTATTCCCAAGAAATCATTCTTCGCTTTACAAACAGAAATTTCAGCTCTGGTGTTTTACAGTGTGATGTTGTACTTCTGCAAGTTCCCTGCATCCATCTCCATCTGGAGCAGGACGGGCCTCCTTTGCTCTATTATCTGCTATTTTTGTGGTTTTCCTGCTTTCTGTATTTCACACAGAATCACAGAATATCCTGAGTTGGAAGGGACCCACAAGGGTCATCGAGTCCAACTCTTAAACAGCACCACTGCCTCCCTGGCGGGAATCGAACCCCTGGTCTCCCACATGAGAGGTGGGGGACACTCATCCATTAGAAGTGGATTTTAATTCCTTCGAACTCAGAGTATTCTGTGATTCTGTGAATGTCTGTCCCACAGATGTATCCCACACTGGAGGTCTGAGGTGACTGGAGGGGGATGAGGACATTGTATTTCAGCCATCCCCCACCTCCAGCCCTAAGCTTCATGCCACTCCTGTTGATATTTACCAGTAACTTTGTTTAAATCACCTTTTCTGAGAACTTGCTCACATTTTGAAAGACATCCTGAAGCGGTTTCGTGTTGCCCTTTATGTGGAAATTACGACAAATTCTCATGGGATTTAGAAAGTTCTATTTGAGGACTTTTTTTATGATCTAAAGTTGGGTTTTGGGCAGCGGGGGCGAGAATTGCCAAAAAAATCATGTGTTACTTTAGCATTTAGAGAATTAATGATATAACTAATGCTTTTAAAAGCTGATTTTATTTAATTTGTTTATGTCATCTGGTTCATTAAGAAGTGAATAAAAATTGTGTGTTTGTATCATTCAAGATGGGAAATTAGAATTTTTCATTAGCCAAAGTTGTAGGAACATAAACCATGTTTGTCTTGTAGTACATGGGGGAATAGCCATTTTATAAGTGTGTATGGATTATTGAATCAAATTGAAAACATTTACTTGAGCCTATTGGAATTAAAATTGATTTAGAAACCTCTCTGGGGGAAATGTGTTGCATTGATGTTGAATTCACAGTGATAACTGCCTTGGAAAATCCCTTCTTGCAAAATGAACTGAAAGAGTGAAAGTGAAAAGGGATGTCAGTGAAGAGGTGAGCCAGGCTACCAAATTTTAGTGGAGATCTGCACCTGCTTGGGGAGGCCGGGAGACTTTCCTGGGGATTTATTCTCTTCATCTTGCACTGAAATTCTGGAATTTTTCCATTTGAAATGTAGGGGTTTTTTGCAGTATCGTCTCTCATAGTAAGACCTTCGAGTTCAACTCCCAAAATGATAGAGACTATTAGAAATGGAAACAAATACAAAGAGGAGCTTGGGCATGTGGACAATCAGCATCGCTGTCCTTGATGCTAAGGGTCCCCTTCGGTGAAATTCCGTTACTTAATGAGTTTCCACTGAACTTGTGGGAAGCACGTGGCTTCTGGAAGCAGATTTCTCAGCAGGCAGGGCACCACGCCAGGGATTGCCGTAACTGGCCAACTCTGAATAGGAAATTTAGAGAGGGTGTGATGTGCTAGGTCTGTACCGGAGCTGGGCACTTCTCTGTGAGCTGGGCGCCGAGTTCTGACTGGATGAATATCCAAGTTCCAAAGCCGTGCTCCAGGAGGGAGAGCTCAGGGGGCTGGTTAACATCAGGTAAGGAATTACTCGCTTGCACCAGCCGGGTTTTGTGGTAGTGGGAGAGCTGAGTTTGATCCTCTTAGGATCAGGATGGCAAAACCCTTGACTGTCCCGTTTTATCTCTCTTGCCTACTGATTAAAAGTGATACAGTGGCTCCGGGACCATTCGTGGCTGTTGGATTGGGCCTCTGGCAGAGTCACATCTATTTCCTGGCTCTTTTAAACACTAATGAGGGACTGGGGTCTGTCTAACTATCTAAAGGAGAACCTTTGCATACCCAAAAGCAAAACTCTAGTCCTACTAAGATCAAACAGGAGGTACCTAGTTAGTTTAAAAGCCTTTGGGGATAAGCAGCCTTTAAACGGGGTTGTGTTTTGTCATTTTCAGTTTTCATCATAAAGTGCCTAATGCTGCCCAAGTTTGGGCTTCTTAGATCTCATTTCCATATAGTCTTTTTACTAATCATTGCTAAATTTGAGTTAGGAATGGATGTTTGTGATGGAGGTGAAAGTTACAATTTTGCTGACACATAGAAATCTTGATGCAGTTTTTACAGCTTCGTTTCCAGATTGGAACTTCTGTTTAAATTAGCAAGTGCCATGAACAATGATGGTGGATTATTTTTTTAATTCTTTAACTTGTTTTCAAAAAGTATTGTCATCAGCTAACAACAATTAAAGCATCACTGCTGTAATGAGGCATTTAAATTTGTCAGGTTGGTATAGGTTCATTTATTTTTCCAATTACGTGGCTAAGAGTCATGGAATTCATGAAAATCCAGCTTTGATACAAAGAATAATGAAAGAAGGGCACAGTCGGGAGCTTATTTCATTGATGGGGAGTGGATTTGATTTGTTTCCTTGCACTAGCTGTGAGTTTTTCAATAATTTATAGATCAAGTAACAGCAACATTAATTGATACACTAATTGTGTCCACATGCCTGCCTTTAACAAATCTCTTTTGTGAAATGATTACTGACAATATTAATTGCACATCTTTTGAGTCTTGATATAAGTTATGAATTCATTCTCAAGTTGAAAGGGGGTGGGAAAATCATTAATTTTGACATTGTGTAGCTATAATTAACAAGAGTTATCCAATAACCTATCATCAATTAGGGAGCTCATGAATTGTATTTTAAATACCACCTACCAGAGTGGATCTTTGGTTGTTAATTGAAACATTTTTCTGGGGTGATGGATGTTGTATCTTGTTGTGGTTATGATGTTTACTGTTGGTTTTAATTGAGAGACAGCTCTGCCTCAGTTAAGGTTTTTTTGGCTCTTATTACTTCGCTGCACCTCAGTAGAGGAATCAATAATCTGTTGAATGTTACGAATAACGTTTCTTGAAGGCTTCTTTTATAAATCTCAATGTTTTAACAGTCATCAAAGCATTTCAGTTGAAACTAGTAATTAGGAGCTTAATGCGATGCATATTCCACAGAGGATTTGACTCATAAGAGTTGTTAAATACAGGTGGGTGTTACTGTGCTCCAAGGCTGGATCTACATTGGGAAACCTGCTGGTGCATCCCATTGCCTGTACATTGTTTCTGGCTTCATCCTCTTACACTACAAAACTGCACCTGGGATTTGATTGGAACACTGAGAAAGTGGGGATGGGGCTGGTAAGGATGTAGAACTCCCAAGCTGGCGAAGTATATTAAATTTGAGGGAATTCTTTTCTCCGCTTGCTGCCATTGAAAAGGCTCTCAGCAAAATTCATCTTTTGTAAATAGAAAGTTTTGTTTAGAGAGTTCAGGGAAGAAAATTGTATCATGTAATGAGTAAGTGAGTGACCTAATTCATCCAGATTAGTAGCTAAAATATCTCCAGAGGTTTGGATTAGTAGAAATTTCCTAATATGGCTCACGGAGAAATATTCTACAGGGACAAGTAGGTTGATGATGATAATGTTGTTTGTAGCATTCTTCATCCAAGTATGTTTGCTTGTCTAATAAATATTAATAACATTTCAGTCAGCCTGTTGCACTATGTGCATTTGAACATTTCTACTTTTCTGAAGCATTTTGCCTTTTCTATTGACATTGTTACTTGCAGAATTTCTGATGTAATGCAATTGTGTTACTGTGTAATGCAGGTTAAAGGTATCAGCTGTATTGATAACTGCTCCCATTTTGCTGAAGGGAAATCAAAGACAAGTAAATTTGGAATATTAGCTGGATCTCAGCAATCTTGGAAGCATTAAGTTGCTCAATAATTTCCCCTGAAATAAACAGATAACACTTTGCTATGATGGCCACGTTATTGCAGTCTATACTTTTGCATTTTACCGGGGAAAATTCCTTCAAACTTATATAATCCTATATAATTTATGGAAAATAATGAGCTTTCATGACCTGTGCACATATGGGGAAATGTAAATTGATTTCAGAGGTGGTTGGATCTTTGCATTAAGACCAGTGCTGATCTCTCAATTACTTTCCTAAGATTACAGCACAAATCAGGGCAGAGCTTGATGTGTAATCTGAGGATTCTGTTTCTTATTTTGTGCTTTAACCAGTGTCTCACTCTCTCAGCGTTTATTTCACAGTCATTTCGTTAATCACCCTGTGAGGAAGAAACTGGATCTATGTACCAGTTAACAGAAACATGCAGAGTTTGGTTTGTGTATTTAAACAGCCTGAAACATAAGTGTTTAGCTATATATATTAGTAAATTAATCACCAAAATAACAGTATCCTCAATCTGTAATGTCACAGACCTCTTTAAACACTGATCGCTTATGGTCTTGAAAAAACTTGCCCACAAAACTGGTAGGATTTTGAAATACTGTGGTTGAAATTGTAAGCTCTTCACTCATGCCTTATGGTAAATTCCACTTTAAGAGCTCAAAGAAATATGTAGGGAATTTGGCCAAGTAATAGGCTCAGATTTCCTGTGATAAATCTGTCAGGGCAGACGTTCACTGTGCTCCTCATGAGTAAAGAAAAGATGTGGCTGTGATCCTCCTAGATGATTCTATCTATAGAATGGATATGGCCATTGTTTGTCATCCAGAATAAAGATAATATAATACATAATATATAATGTATTTGGGTTGTTCAGTGGTAAAGCAGATGAATGTGTTTAAGTATAACAGTCCTCTTGAAATTGAATTCCTCTTCAGGATAAATTACTCAGAAATAATTACATATTATTTGTATTATTTTTATCTAACCATTGTTATATATAATAGCTACTGTTAGTGTAAAGACAGGAAAAAGGGCATTTCTCTGCTTTTACGGTTGGTTGGTTTTGCAGATGCAACAATGTATTTAGTTTATTTAACCATGGAGTGTGCTCATGGGGGTCTTTTGTATGGAAACAAAGGGTGAATAAAAAGCAAAATAATTTCTTTCCGTTTTTTAAACCCAATTCCTGGGTAGGTGTATTAGATGCACTCAAATTGATTTTTCTTTCAATGTATATCTTAGTGCAACTGCCAGATGATCTGATCTTAACATATATCTGTGGATTTTGAGCAGGCACATGAGGTATGACAAAAATCAAGGCCTTCTGCAATGTGAGCAGCAAGAAAGAGAAAATTGTTTTAGTAGCTGCCAACCAAGGCCAAAGAAGACCAATTCTGGCTTTGCAGGAAAGGAGAAATCAGAGTGCTTGATGGTGTCCTTGCTCTCCCAGGAATGTGTGTAGGACTCTGGAGGTCCTGAATGAAGTAGGTGTTGGATGAAAAGGCAGATGGGTCTCTTTGGAGGGTGATGGTGGAGTAGTAAATGTGGAGACATTGCCAGGGATCAGATCAGCTTCTGTAAGGGAGGTCTGACCCCTCTGAGATTGTGGAAAAGCTGTGTCCTGACAGCACAGTGGTGGTGTATGACAATTGTACTGCAAACACCAAGGGTAGTCTTTGTCCTGTGAACCTTGAGAATTGCTCTGTTCATCTGCCTAGTGGTTGCTATTGCTGCTTTTCTGGTGCCTGTAGTGTTAAAACCATGAACATCTGGGTGGTAGGCTGGTGGTTTATCCACCCATGGTCTTGTTAAGTCACGTTTTTTTAAGTGGCAAGAATATCCTTTCCCTGATAGCACTTGCTGCTTAGAAAAGTACAGGGCCCTTTGTGGAGTTCAGAAAGGTTGCAAATTCATTACATGAAGTTACTGATACCCATCAGCTGTTCACTGGAGACCTCCATCAGGAGGGACCACCTTACAGAACTTCTTCATGTCTTGAACAACTCCTCATTCTGCAGTCAAGGAATTCGTCACACCAGAACTTGCATCCTGTGAGCCCAGAGCTTGGGCTGCCGGGAACTCTGGCTGGCTGGCTCATCGATGGTTCATCACAAGGAGCTGCACCAGGGTTCACAGTTAGTGCTCTGCACTGGGCATTTCCCAAAGAGGATCCGTTTTCTAAACCATTGAAAAAACCAGTCTTTCCTGCTTGAATCTGTGTGGCCTCTGTGAATAGGAACCCAACATGAAACCAAGTCGTAAGGGCCAAGTCCTTTAATGCTCATTGTCATCTTTCCTTCAACTTGTGCCAAAAGTGAGACCAAAGCTGATTTCCCAGCACTGAACTAAACCTGATATTTAGTGAAGACCATCCTTCAGTCTGTTTCTGTCTGTGCAAACACTCAACATCTTACAAGCCACACATTTCTCTTTGACCCTCTGTGAACAGCCAGTGCCTCTCCCCACAATTTCCACAGAAGAGGATCAGTGAAGTTGACTCCCTGTTTCCTGTTCTCATTGCCCAGATCGAAACACCAAACAAGTGTGGTTATCACTTATTTACAAGCAGGTGAGTTTACCCACTTTATTTGCTATAATACTGTTGGCTTTTCCCAATTCCGTTTATTTATGCAGTTGTGTAGCACAGGAGAATAGTTGCCAACTCAATATCCATTATTATTCTGACAAGAATAGAGTAGCTTTCACTTCTATTTCCTGAGGACAGCATTACTCACTGTGGCAAAACAGCAATGAAAATAGGAGAAGTGGGGTGAATTATCATTTGGCTGCCGAGTCCTGAAACTGCCCTTTCTTGCTCCAGGTAGATCGAGGTTGAAGTAGAGATGTGAGCAGTGTATGGCCTGTCTGGCCTTTGTGTCCTCTCTCTGATGGGTCAGTCAGGAAAGCAAACAAACTCTTGCCCCATCAACACGAAAGTCAGTACGTGTAGAACCAGAATCGTTACCTTGATCATGTTTTCAGGATGTTCATGAGATGTAATTGAATGTGAAGGGACTCATCCTCTCCCAGATCCTCCTGGCAGTGGTTTCAGTGGGAGAGCCTTGCACAGTTGTCCAAAAGCACAGGAAGCTTTTCCTTGACTTCATAAATATTAACATTTCACAGCAGATTCTTCTACAAATGACAGGAGCAGCAGCTTTCTCTGGAGTCAACTTGGCTTTAATGTCTACCCCGTTTTAACTCCTTGCACATGGTGAACAGCTAAGCTGTGATCTATAATTACACCTCTGATTCTCTTAGTTTAGTTAGAGGAAAAATTGTACAGTGAAAAGGATGATTCAGGGAATGAAATGAAATTAGGCGTAGTATGTCTTTTGAGGTTAGCTATTAATTTCACTTTTAAATATGAAATTGCCATCAAAGTAATAAGAGGGTAATATTTGCACATCATAATAATGTGCTGATAACTAGGTGGAAGGCAAAACCAGTAGTAGCTGGATGAACTAATCTTTGTTTTATACCTTGTGTTGCCTGTACAAGTTTTAAATTGAACTCAAATGTACTTAGTCACATAAAGTGAATTAAATACACCAGTGAAATTGGGTGTACCCTGCATTCAGGCATGGCTTAAGTTTAATATTGACATGGTTACCTGGCTGTGTTTAGTGTTTGCTGTATTTACTGGTGTAGGGATGTTTCTGGGTTAGAGGTTTTTACAAAAAAATGCACAGATTGGAAGTGTCTCTTTAAAAATCATGTTACCAGCCCTTCCCAGTAAAACTGGATGTAGAAGAGCAGAGCCTCTGCTGTTGTGAGCTTGTCAGAAGGATGACAGTGCTGGAGAGACACTGGAGATGAAAATGAAAGCTACCTACAGAATTCTTTCCCTATCTTGCCTATTTTCTTCCTCTGTGCTAGACCATAACTAAGGCGATACATTATGTCTATACCTCTGTTTAATTGCATTAAAGAAATGCTGGGGCTCTAAGGTTAAGCACTCAAATTCTAAGGAAGCAGAGATTCAAAGTTGCCTGTGTAAGCCTCATTTAACATCCCTTCAGGATATACATTTTCATACAGTTTTTAATGAGCTGAGCTCATCTTGCTATTTCCTGGAGACCTTTTGTCCTGTTCAGTGAATGGAAGGACAGTGGTCAGGGAATGTTCTCCATTTGGGGCTGCTCTCTGTGCTTGGCAGTCAAGGTGCAGCTGCCTGCTTTGTATGCACCTGAATGTGAATATGTGGACATGGATGGAAACATTAGAAAATCTCAATTCTTTATGCCTTAGAAAAATTCTTTTCACAAATGTTTCTTTTTTAAAAAAGCAGTTAATACTCAGGTAGATGTTAAAATGAAGGCAGGTTGGCTCGTGTGAGAATTAAACAGATCAATTAAATGCGTAGAAATAGGAATTGCTCATGGATATTTTTTCAACAAAACAGTAAGCAGATATGTTAACAGAGGAGCTATTTGTGGAGAAGTATTATTTTCAACTAAGGCTTCATTAAGGAGACTTCCTCAGATAGGAGACAATGTTTCAGAAAGAGAAGTTTTGAGTGAGAGGAGTCAGGGCAGGAAGAGCTGGAGCCTTGTGGAGCATGGCTGTGGGGGAAACTGATACCTCTGGTGGTTACCCTGGGCCATTTTGGGAAATCTCTCTCTCTCTCCATCCTTTCTTCCTTCTTTGTTGGCTTTTGCAGCGCCACTTTCCTTTGGAGGAATATCAGAACAGGGAAAATCTGAGTCTTTTGAATGCACAACCTGTTTTGATTGAGCTTAGCTGGAAGAAGGCAACAGTAAGTTTAAAATGGACAGTCTGAATGACCGGCCATCAGTGCAGGGCTTCAGTGGGGGGCAGTCAGAGCAGGATTCAGGTTATTGAACTCTACTGAAAATGATGAAAAGCCTGTACTTTGGAGTCCATCTGCATTTGGGATAATGCAGGTTTAGCTTCTTTCTTTTTAGCCAAGTTCCTCCCTACAAGGCAAGTGTAGGTAGTCCCACTTACTGCTGGACTCCAGCTTGACTGTTCAAGAATAGCTTGAAAGGAGTCCCAAAGACCTGAAAGCCCATGTAATCCTCCTTTGTTGGTTCGTGGCTGGCTTTTTTTTAGTATCAGATGTGGGGTTAGATCTTGTGGAAGCAGTGAACCTTTGTTGTGTTTAAAGCCATTTAGGATGTTATATTAATTTCATTATTCATTTTAACATTATCTCATAACCATTTTCAGGGACATGGTCATTTAAGCAAATACAGATAAAGTCAATATATATCCCATATATTTAAAAACCTAGTAAACTCTCTACAGTAATTCATTAGTTCAGTAAGTCCTCATAGTCTATTCAATGCATAAACTGCTGGTATACTGAAAAGATTATGATGATAAGGATGAAGTTTGGACTTATTTTTTTCTAATCTTGTGGTGGAACCAATCATTTGAGGCTAAATGTCCATAGAGCAGTCAGATACAAGATTTTTATTATGGGGAAATTGTGTATTTATATTCAATACTTTGTGTCTTTCTTTGTATTAAACTCCTCAGTAATTTTAACAAAGATTTTGAGGGAAGGTTTGGGTCCTTTTGATAATGAAGGAATCAATGCAGATTTAAAAGTGCAATAAGAACTTGTATAAACACACTTCGGAAATTGTATTTCCTATTGCCTGATGTTAAGATAGACAAATATAAAGATGTCACTCTTAACAAGAAAGCTGGCTTTTTGCTGGTAAAGTCCCAATTTCACAACAGAAATCTGAAGCCTGATAATTCTGAGTAGCAACTGTAGGAGATTTTTTTCACCTTTTACTCCAAGTTCAACTTCCAGGAAAGTCATATCAACATTTACTCTATTTTTTAATATTTCGTAATGAGAAAGCTCATGTAGAATTGTTGGCCAACATGAACGTAAGAAAGTCAGAGCTACGTCTTTGTGTGAAATTACCAAGGAGGACTTTTATGCTTTATTAAATTTGTGTGGTGAATATTAGATGTTGGTTTTAAGTGCTGAACTGCAGGGGAATGCTCTAGTTACAGAGGGAGGTGGAAAAGATACCAAGAACACATCTCTTAATTTGGTTTGTTTTCAGAAATGTGAAGTTATCTTGAGAAATGTAGCTTGAAACTTGTGCGAGTTCAGTGACCATCAGATGAACTCGGTGAGGTCAGCATTACATATTCTGTCCTTTCTTCTTGCTCTCTTCCAGACGCTCCATCTCCTCCAGAGAAGTCTAAACTATTACAACATCATCTTTTGTTAATGCCCTATAACCTCTGCGGGCCAGATTTTATCATTTCTGTCATTTCACACTAATTATGTCCAAACACAAGCTGGTTTTTTTATTCCCCCTCAAAGCAGATGATGTTTGGAGGAGACTGAATTCTCTAAGGTTAGTAATGAAGTTTCCATTTGAAGTAACCTAGTTCAAAGGGAAAAAATTTCCCCTTTAGGTTTAGAGCAAAGGTTCTAAAAGCCCAAGATGTGAAAATAAAGAGGCACTAGCTATAAGTACCTTTCAAATTATGTCTCTTTAGACTTGCTGAAATGTGTGGTTAAGCTTCTTTCTAGCTGCTTTAAAATATTCAAGGTTATTGGCCTGCATTAAACTCAAGCCCCTTTAAATACCATTTTTTTAAAGCAAGTTATTCAGAACTGACAAGCGGAAAGATTTAGAAGTGGGGGTCTGTGACAGGAAAAAAACCAACAGACTCAGAAGAAGGAACTGGGTATCTTCGAAAAAATAATTTTAATATGTTTGCACTCAGAAGTGGATTATCTCAAATGCCACTAGGAAGTGGATAACAGAAGCAGTTCCCTCTTGCCAGTGCTGTTGATGTGAGCTGAGCATCCCTGGAATATGGGTATTTAGTCAGCCAGACTTTCATGTCTAGGAAACATTAATGTGCTGGTGAAAACAAGGCAAAATATTCTGAGTTCATCACCTTTCAGAGTTCCTTTGCCAGCATTTAGAGCAGGTTTTTCATTTGATCTGTTGCGTGTGATTGGCTTTGAGATCTGAGATTTCATAATCAATATGTTCCTATTCATCAGAATTTCATTTACTTAGATACATCAATTTACAAGTTTACTCATCTCAAGCCTAGTAATAAGTAGTAGTAAGTGAATTCTAAGTACAGTTATTGAGGGGAATATTTTTCTTTCATGAAAATTTCAACTCTGAATTTGGAATTCAACAATTTGGAGAGTTCAGAGTCCATCTGGAACAGCCCTGTCCCAGTGTCTGTACATCTGGACCAATGCTTGAAGTGGAGGTGATGGACTTCCTCCAAATGATGATGTTTCACATACCAGGGAACTGGATCACAGCCTCATCCAAAGCCAGTGAATCTCACCAGTCATTGTATTGAGCTGAAGCTCTGCATTCATTGTATGATTGGATGTAGCTGTTTGTGCTCCTTTTTTAAAAAAACATGTGAGGTGTATTAGAGATGACAAGATTGTCCCCAAAACACTGAATCATTCCAAGTACATCAAGCACTTGGATTCTGCATGTTTTTATTTCATGTGTCAGATGGAGGTGTGGCTAAAGCTTCATGTGACTCTTCTTTAATGTACTTAACCTTTGTACCAGAAGCATTTTTATTAATTTAATGAATAAGTAGGAAAGGAGATTGGAGCAACATGCCACTGCAAAACTCTGCAAATGCTGTAATCATGGTATTAACCTATTTCACAGCCTTAGGAGCACACTGACTTTGTGAGGGGAGTAAGGATGTTCTCATCACTCCAAGTTCGCTGACAGATTTTTCTGTGCCTTTTATTTGTGTCTCAAAGTGGCAGCTATGGTGGGAATGATCGTTCCTTCTTCCATTCCTTTTAAAAAAAATCAGAATTTCTTACACATTTTCTGTGCCTCACTGAGAAGGTTTGTATTTATTGCTGCTGCTTGTAGATACAGGGAGTTTTTAGGCACAAGAAGTGAGTATCAAAGGCAATGCTCATGTGCACCATGTGCAGTTTTTGTGGTTACAATGAAAAGATTAGTCTAAGACTAACCTGATTCTTGAGTTAGAGACCCACAGAAATTTAAATAAAGTCAGGTTTGTAGCAAGTTGCATGTAACCTGATGCTTCTTTCCCGCTTTTGTCTTCTGCGACCGAAATTCAGCTTTCCAGATTTGCTGGCATGATTTTGGGAATGTTGCTGTATGTGGACAGCACTGTCAACATGGGAGTATGTTTAGAGGAAGTCATTAAAGGTCAAGTTGACCCAAAAATGAAGCCTTCAAGGAAAGNGCTGTTTACAACTACCTGCAGGGAGGTTGCAGCCAGATGGGTGTAGACCTCTTTTTCCAGGCTGACGACACCAGAACGAGAGGGCACGGCCTCAAGCTACGCCAGGGGAGGTTCAATCTTAACGTTAGGAAGTGGTTTTTCACAGAGAGAGTAATTGCATATTGGAATGGGCTGCCCAGGGAGGTGGTGGAGTCTGTTTCTAGACAAGCAATCTCTGTTTTTCTTTCAGTTAATTTTCAGTGAAAAGGAGCAACTGCGCTCATAATAATGGCAAGTTGGCAGGAACAGTGAAGAAGGGAAAATTCACGCCTTTGCAGCTAAACATTGTGTTCTGAACTGTATTTTAATTACAAAAATGTCACTTCATGATACATGAAGCGTTCTTCCTCTAGCTGGTTTCAATTAAGTTTTGTTTTAAAAAGGAAGAATAGGTTTTAATAAGGCTCAAAATACATAAAAATATTTCACTTTGACTTTAGTAGAACAAAGAGGATTTTATTATTGAATCAGTATTGAATAATTTGAAGTTATCTTGGCTGTGGGCCGTGGTTTCTTGCTGTCCAGGTTGTTCCTTTGACTGGCCAGGGTCACCACTGGCTCTGGTGGATTGTACCTTTCCAGATGCTGAAGTGCTGCATGAAAAAGTCAAAACCAAGTCTGTGCTTGGGGTTTGTCTGTGCTTAGTGTTTTTATGGAATTAGGCACACGGACTCACTTCATGAATAAGGATTTTGCCGTGGAGGAAAAAGCTTTTTCCAGGAAATTTCAGCAGTACCAGCAAAAAATGTCTGCTTTATCTTAAAAATGAAGTTGAGCCTTTACCCTGTGACCTGTTCAGGGTTTGTCACAGCTGTGTCCCTGAGTGCCTGCTCCTGGCTCAGGCAGTAGGAAGGAAATACTGCATGACCACAGGGATTCAAACGGAGCTGAGAAAATTGATGAAAACCATGGAAATGATAGCTATGGATGCATAGGAAACTGAAGCAACTGGACCTTCCTTGCTTAGGTTTCTCAGGGAGCAGCAGCACCCAGTTTGGTTTGCCAGGAGATGGTGGTCAGAACACCAGTGGAATCACACAATCATTAGGAATGGAAAAGACCTTTAAGATCATCAAGTCCAGCTGTGTATCAGCCTGGCACCATCACCATGTTCACGACTAAACCATGTCCTTAAGAGCCACATCCACATGGTTCTTGAACACCTCCGGAGAGGGTGACTCCACCGCTTCCCTGGCAGCCTGTTCCGATGCTTTACAACTCCTTTCTGTGAAGAAATGTTTCCTAATGTCGAGTCCAAACCTTCCCTGGTGCCATTTGAGGCCGTTTCCACAATGAAAATGAAAGAAGAGTGGCTCGAACTTTGTTCTTGGTGGCTTGGGCATGTGCACTAGAAAACAATGGGAGGTTGCTCTTGGAATGAGAGTTACTGATACAGGGATACACTGACATGCTGCTCAGGCAGGATTCGTGACAGCTCCCGTTTGTTTTCCGAGTTAAGTGGAAGATCTCACCTGGAAATTGGAAACACTTAGTGAGATAATGAAATAGATGCTTTTTATATAAGTAAAATCCTGCCTGGAAAGAGCAGGACTCTTTGCTCTTCACCTCTTGAGGTAAGTTTGGGCTTGAAAGGCTTAAACTGCTGACAGAATGATCTTACTGTGGGGAATAAACATAGCGGTGTAAAATCTCTGCTTTAATTGGACTTTTGAGGTAGTGGATTCATCAGAACAGAGTTTACTAGATGTATTCTGTCTGGATCCTATCTGATGTGTGGTAGCATTCGTTAATTTAGGCTGAAGTATCTTTGGTGAGATTTCATGTGAGCAAGAAACCTTCCACAAAACGTTTACACTCTTGTGGGAAATTGAGAGGATTAATTTTTTAGCTTGCCAGAGCCATCCCACTTAAGACAAATTTGCTGGAGACTCTGCTTTGGAACTAATGCAAAAGTTTTGCACATTTAATGCTCAGCTCTCAGTTGTGTCAGAATTAATCTGCTGAAATCAGAGCAGACAAATTTCCCAGAAGTTACCAAACCAAGACAATATTATAAATTATAGTTCTTGTTAACTGAAACCAGACTTATAGGAAATATCCTTTCCTAGCATGTATACTTGAAGTGGTTGTATTTTTGTATACGTCATTAAACATTGTGTTTGTTTTGCAAGCTTGACCATCCCATCCTGATTAGGACTAGCTTGAAGTATGTAAGGATTGTTAGCATTGTAAGAAAACAGAAATCAGAACCATTTCATGTTAGTGCTGAAATGCCTGGTTTGTTGATTATTGTTGGTTTTATTTTTTCATAGTCTCCCTTCCTAAGAAGTCACCGTTTGTTTAATAAGTGACCACTAAATTGTGATTCTTAAGGTTTCGCTGGAGTAGAAAAGTGGATAATTACAGAAAATAATAAAGTTTGTGGTTTTAAGTGTTTTATTGAAATATAAACATCACGAGAAACTAAGGTGTGCCCATTATAAAATAGGCTGTAGTACAGAAATACTGGAACGCTCTTGAATTTATTATTTCCTCATGAAACCTGACTTCTATGATTTGAGAAGTGAAATATATTTCTTGAAACCATCGCGTGTTTTCATCATTATGTAAACCAACTGTTTTGCCTCCTGTGTTAATCTTGGAAGGTTCCTGTAGAAAGTACAAAATTATGGCAATATTACAGAGAAGTGCCTTCTGCCAACAGGAACACATTTTTAATTCAATCTATACACACTTGTGTGGAAGATTTTGGAAGTGACCAGTTTCAATGTGAATGTTGGCTGAGATGGTCACAGTGATAACATGCCCTCGTTGATATTGCTGCTTTTGAAGTAATTTATGGATTTACAGTTCAAGAAACACATTTACACATTGCTGGGAAATTCATAGGCAGACGATTTTATAATAATCAGGAATAAAGTAATGTAAAAATAGTTATGAATGTGTTGATTAGTGTGTGAGTGTTCTTGTGAGGTAGCTGAAGGCAGGGGACGTGGCAGTGTTTTCAGGGAATCAATCACCCACGTCTGTCCATGGCACAACGTTTCGATAAAGAAAATAAGGAAAAATAGCACTACTATCCTCATCCGAAGGCTTTCCTCTCCCCTACTTTGCTAGACAACAAACCCATAAAATGTTGCAGTGTAGACAAAGCCCCAGATTGCCTAAAAGCCTTAAATTCCACTTCCCGCCGGGGTCTGGACAGTGCATCAGCCACATCCAGGCTCGTCATGGAGCGCTCTGTTGAGGGAATGCAATTTTCTCCTTAAGATGCCTGAAATAAAGCAGGTTCTCTAGGAGGAAAAGATTTTAAATATCTTGTCATTGTGAAGGGATTTTGGTCCCTGGCTGCAAGAATAAACATATGTGACTCCAGGTCTGCTGCTTACAGGGCCAGGAAAAGTACTTTGAGGGAAATAAATTGTCAGTGATTTCTCTCGTTATCTTTTAAACGTGAATAAATTCACCTTTCATTGCAAGGTCTCTCTAGTTTTCAGAATGGTCAACATAATAGGGTTTGTAGACGTGGCAATTTCAGGCTGTGAAAATCTTCTGGCATTAAGACAGACACGGCAAACCCTTTGGAAGTGCTTTGGAAGAGGAGCAGGTGAGTATTAAACACAGAGTAGCTGCTAAGAACACAGGCCCTTTTTCTTTGTTAGTGAACAAGATTGTGGAAACTGGAGTTTCTCTAAAATTTTCATAGATATTGAGATAGATAAAAATTTTCATAGATATTGTTAGATAAAAATTTTTTATTGATAGATAAAAATTTTCATAGATATTGTTACCAGTGAGAATGGAAAAGCAGCTTCAGGAATCAAACTTGTGTTACTAGATTTGATGCTTGATAAATTCATCTTGCTCTGCGTTGTCCACACTGCCCTGTAACATCACCCATACTCACAGAAAGAAACCCTTGTTACTCTCTTTTTAGACCTATTTTTTCCCCTCAGTCTCTGATAAAGACATACATCTTGCTGTAAACACGTGAAAGGCCATAAATATCTCCCTCAGGTAAAATATGCAGCGTGACATAATTAAAATATAAAAATATTCGCCGTATTTCTTTAACGTTTTTTTTCCCCCCTTCATTTGGCAGCACATTGTCGGGACATTCTTAATGAATCCAGCCTGAAGCATGGCAGCAGAAGCTGCTCTCTTCCCAGCTTCCCTTTATGAGTTAAAAAAGAGAGAAAAGTAGGGAAAGTGTGTTGATGGCATAGGGAAAAATGACAGGCGGCTTCAGGGGCAGGTGTTGTATCATGCACAGCTCTGAAGGTGCCAGTGTGCCTCCAAACCCGCTTTGGACTCTGCTTGTAGGAAATTGAGAATTCTGCCCAAGGCAGATAAAAAGGAAATTTGGGTTTGAACAACTTTTGAAAAAAATTTTGGATAAAATCCCCTTTTTTTTTTTTTTTCCTTGTCTTTTCCCCCCTCCTCCCAAAATGCACACTGAAAGCACTTCAGCCTTGTTTTCTGAGGTTTCTTTTTGATTTTAATTCCACTTTTCAGCTCTGTGGCAGATTTAGGCTATATCATGCTGGAGTTTTCAGGAAGTTCTGACAGTTTCATAGTTGTGACTCGTCTCCCGTTGAGGAGTGCTGTCATGCTGAATTGAAATTAGCCAGATAGCTGGTCTGTAATTTCAGGTATTTCCTTAAGCTGTTTACGAATATTACTGCAGTGCATCAAGCACTTTTAGTGGGGCATTTTTCCTGAAAACATCTGCTTGAATTTGTCACTTTAGACTGAACACCCCCTGTATGTCAAGATTTCGTTGTAGTCCAAATACACTCAGATGGGAGTGTTGTGGCCAGTGCTGGAGCTGGAATTACAGTGAGGGCTGCAAGGTTCACAGGTTATTCTGAGTTGGAAGGGACCCACGGGATCATCGAGTCCAACTCCCAAGCGAACGCCCACCCAGGGATCAGGCCCACAAGTGTGGAACCACGGGCACCACGCTCTGTCCATCCAAGCCTACCACCATCCAGACCATGTCACTGAGCTCCTCATCCAGTCTGACCTTAAACACCTCCAGGGATGGCGACTCCACCACCTGCCTGGGCAAAGCATTCCAATGAGGGATCACTCTCTCTGGGAAAAACCTCTTCCTGACATCCAGCCTAAACCTCCCCTGGCGTAGTTTGAGGCCATGTCCTCTTGTTCTGGTTTCGACAGCCTGAGAGAAGAGATTCACACCCACCCAACTGCAACCTCCCTTCAGGTAGTTGTAAACAGCAATGAGGTCACCTCTGAGACTCCTCTTCTCTATTTGCACTCCTGCTTCCAAGCCCACAAGCCAGAAGGGTTAATAACCTTTTCTTTTTCAGTTATCTTTTGCTTTATCATTTGGCTGTATATAGGCAGGAGTTTGTTTACACAAAATGAGAGTGTGAGGTTAGTTGTGTATTTATTCTTTCTGGAATGAGGAGTTTGTTGGAGAGGCATATCCGTGGCCCTTGTGGCTCCTTTCCAACTCTGTAATTTTATGGGTAGCCATAGAAGCTTTTACCCTGTATTAGGACAACCTCTTTGCATCATGGTTACTTGTAGGTTGGGGCAAGATCTGTGTTAGAAGTCCAAGGAAAAGTAAAAATATATGAGTGTTCAGGATTTGTAATACTTTGGTTTACCTGATGGAACCACGTGGTCTCAGTCGTGTGGATTTAGTGGGATATTCCTGAAGACGCTCTGTTCTTCCTCAGCTCCCCATCAAAACTTACAGCTCAGATGTGACTTTGGGAGTATGGAATTTTCAGTATTTGCAAATACACAGGCAGAAGATTTCTCTAATATAGCTGTTAGTCTTTATGGATTTACCTTCATAAATAATTAACCATAACTAAATGAAAAACTGTTTAGATTTTTTTTCCTTAGGTGGGCTGAAATACAGTATTTCAGTAAATTGTCTTTCAGTGTCTACCCAATTTAATTTGTTTCACTTTAATTACTGCTCTTTGGCATCATTACAGTCATGTTTCCATTTCTGTCTAAATATAATGTTTCTGCAATGCTTTTCCAGAGGCTGCAGGTGAAGAGCGATACCAGCAGTGCAGAATTGAAAATGATGGTGCATGTGCAGTCCCACAAGGAGGAGAGACAGGGAATGCTTAGAGCAATTAATGGAAAAGAGCCAAGGTTTAACTTTTATGAATTACTGGAAGAAGCATTTAGTAATCATGGAACAAAGCCTCATGGTTATTGAGCTCAGAACTTAAACACTGCTCAGTCACCAATCATGTCAGTGTATTTGTTTCGAGTATGGAAATGGATTGTCTTCCTGCAGTGCCTGGAGCCTCACGGAACCACAGCATCTATTTTGATTTGCTCTTTTTTTTCTCTTCTTTTTTTATTTCCCTATTGCTGAGATTTTCACACTAAACATGTTTAAAACAGTGTCCTGTGAGTTGTTGCTCGCCAAGTTTCTCTAACTACATCCTGGAGGCCTTCTGCAAACCTGGCTTGCCCTCAACCTCCTCAGTTATTTCTTCCTTCATTGTACTCCTATATCCTGACACCAAGAGCTCCTTCACAATCCCTCTCATACTTTTTATCCTCGGTAACAGTAGTCTGAGATCTGCTTGGAAAGAAGTTCCTCTGTGTGTAATCTTCCATAATATACTTTCCATTACGGTTTCTAGAATTAAACTGTTATTAAAGTAAACGTCCTTTTGCTACCGTGGAATTGAAACTACCCTGATAAAAAGATCCCCACAATGGTTTCTCATTACTGAACTCTCACTGAAGACAATTTTTGGGCATTGCTTAACAACAGAGGGGATTTATGGCAACTTAAAGGGTGGCTCTAAATAGTCTTCCCTTACCTTTGATCGTTTTCTAGGAAACCAAAGAAAGGTTTGGAGTCATTTAATAACACTGGGCTCTGTCAGTGGTTCTGTGTGTGGTTATGGAGTTCTCGTGCATCCATGAATGTGGGCTTAGGATGCAGTATGGGAAGCAGGACTAACTGGAAAATCTGCAGAGGGTTAAGAACTGCACTAAGTGACTGTGTTACTCAACAAGGCTGAATTACTGGCACCATCAGGTGTGTCGATACTGAACTAGAAAACCTTTTCCTGCATCCCTTTGCAGTTAGAGAAACAAATTATTGAACAATGAGATCACAGGTGCAGAAGGAGGGGGATCTGGAGCAAATAGCAAGTGTATCAAATCAGACTGCATATATGGGGAATCTCACCAGCCTTTAAATGAAGTCAGAGGAGTTTGATCTTTCTTGAAGTCACAGTTTAAAAGCCATGGCTTGTGCTGTTGGCGTGCCCCCATTCAGTGGTGGCAGAATTGTTTTCTGATTTGGTTCACCTTCTTGCAGTAAATGTAATTCAGAGGGAAATGTGGGGAGGGGCACAAAAGTGGCACATTTGTGATCTGAGCAAAGAGGTTCAGGAGGTTTTGAGCAAACCTTTAGTGTACAAGGGGAATAACATAGGGAACAGTAAGCAAAGAGAAACACAGGAGGGATTAACATTCAAGTGCCACTGTGAAAAACAACACACTGTGATAATGTATTGATGAGCCAAGAACATTCCAGTTGATGGTAATAAAATGTGTGTCAACAGCTTTTCCATCCTTGCTGCTTCACTTTTAGGATATAGGCAAGTATTCTTCCATTAGTTCATTTCACTTGAAAATGAAAATATTGCTTTTTCTTTCGAGAATTTACTGTACAATAAGCTGACAATGCTCACATGCATTTTGAGGTTTCCATTGAAGGCGATATTTAGGACATGTTTGAACACAAAATTAGTAGACATGCAGTACACATCTATAAATACGTGCTGCCTATGGAGATGGTTCTCTTGTCTTCTTTAGCCCTCATCTGAAAGTATTGTACAAAGTTTGAAACTAAATAAAGATGAGGAATTCACAGCATAATGCCTAGAAATCACATGTGCATTCTGCCTATTGTGAATGGTGCGTTTTAGAATTTTATTTTAGAGCTGCTTTTTAAAAATGAAAATGAACCTGCATACATCAGTGGTGGGCAATGAATGCAAAAATAATAAAGCAATCAGCCACCACAGAAATGCTGCCACCTCTCAAGAGATGACAGCAATTTACTGTATGCTGCAGTGCATTACAGTATCATCCCTCATTTTAATATTTGATTTCCAAGATTCGTGTTTCTGATATTTATGACAGGTGTAAATCTTGGAAATCCAGAGATGTAAAATTATGGACTCGGTGCCCAGAGTCAGGCTTTTGTGCTTCTTACCTACTAAAAAACATCAGTTAAAGGGGGAAGAAAAAGGTTCTTGTATCTGAACATGAGTCTTCCCAGATGTGAATGTCTTTAGGTGGTTTCTCTGATGATATGTTACCAAAGTCTGTGTTCCGTCCTATATATCAGTGAAGGGCAGTTGCACTACATCGATTTTTACAAAAGAAAATGCTGTTTGTCTGTATTAAATGATATCAGCAAAGCTACCTGCTTGTAAAGCATTTTATCCTCTGCAGAGGCTTTGCTCTCAGGTGTTTGTGTGCCGCTGGCTCCAAGCGCTCCTGGCAGCTCTCTCTGTTTTTATTGGAGGACTCACTGCTAATGGGTGTGAAAGAGACAAGGTTTTCATTGACTTTCCAATCTGCAACGTGACCTAAAAGCTGAATTTTACCTCCCTGTCACTCAGCTTCACTGTTCTGAAAAATTCTGCACTGGATGTGAGCCCCTCAGGTGACAGTCTTGGAATGATGGTGTTGCTCTGAGCAGTCCCTGAAAAGGTGCAGGAGCAAAATGTGTCCAAGTTTTGAGCTCCACGTCCCATTAGCAAGTTTTCTGTATCAGCACTGCATCAGAGTATTAGCTGTAATTAATGTAATTTTATTGCAAAGCCGTTTTTAAGTGAGACATTGGACAGTGATGGGGGAAAGGCTCAGCCTAGTTTTATGTGCTGTTTTAGCAGAGCTACCTGCAAAGTTGTGAGTGCCTTGCTCAGAGCTGAAATGACTAAATAAGAAAGACAAACATCTGCTTCTCAAAAACCGTGTTAAACTAGTCAAAATGAAAAAAGGATCTGCCCTTTTTCATCTGGAGGACTGTACCTTTGCTCATAGTGGCTGAGTTCTTAATCTGTATTTTCAACATTCTTCTCCATGCTCTGCGTTGTCTGTTTTGTGGTTGGTTGGTTGGTTGGTTGGTTGGCTGGGTTTTTTCATAAGGAACAGGCTTTTCTGTAGCAAGTGAGCACTTTGTATTGTAGGTTAGACATTAAAAGGTTTCAGCTGGGCCGAGCTGGTTGCTGCTGGAACTCAAAAGTGCAGGACTGGATTAAGATCAGACAAAGCTGTGTGAAGTTGGCTGTCAGCTACACTCAGACTTCTGACGGGGGATGTAAATTATGCTCTGTTGCAGCTCTCGTAGTTGGGTGATCTATGGAGTGAAATTGAACCTGACTGCCCGGGCGGCTGTTCATCTTTCTTCTTGATTGAGAAAAAGGTGCTGGTGGCACCGAACAGCAAGTTCCAGTGTAGAGGGAAAAGGCTCAGACTGAGAGATCAGGGATGTCACTGACAGCCTGTGGGAGATGGGGAGTGATGGAAGCACAGGCTCCCTCTCCTCTGCGGCTCTGCAAGGGGAATGGCAGGAGTTAAAAAAGAAAAGGGAAAAAAAAACCCCAAACAGAATGGCAAATAAAATTGAAATACCTTTGATTGATGGCACCCATGTTGTGGTTTATGCTGGTACTAAACACCAGAAGAAATGAACTCTATCCCAGCTGAAACCAGGACAACCCATAAAAACCCCCTGAGTTGTAACTTTCTCATAAGTAAGATGGCAGTTAATATGTAAAAATATATGTGTAAGAGAATATGAAGTCATTATTGAGTATTATTTATACTTTAAATTCACGTTCATCTTTATTTTTCAGTGCTCTTCTTTTGTCTGTGTTGTGAGAATGAGGATATAATTCTGTAGAAGGCTGTCAGGTTTTACTTTTCATTTCCAGCATACTATAAAAATTATCCTAAACATACGTATTCCCAAAGCAGCTCTCAAAAATCTGTTCCTTTGGTTGTCTGTCGTTCAGATTAGGAACTGACACAGATTTCAGTGAAAGGGGATACGAGTAATTTTGAGTTAACTGAGTCCTTTTATCTCTTCTGTGTATTATTTACCATCTAATGGTGTTACAGCTTTTCTCACATTGGAGATCTTCACTTGAATCTTTCCACACTTTCTGGCTTTTGCTCCTAATAGAAGCCTTGAGAATCATAAAATCCTGGAATGGCTTGGGTTGGAAGGGACCTTTAATATCATCTTGTTCCAACCCTCCTGCCACGGGCATAACTTGACTCTCCCATAATCCCTTAAATTTGATTGCAATTAGCTGTTAGTTTGAAGCATTTTAATGAGACATACCAAAGTTTAGTTATCGTGGGTCTTTAGGGTGGGTAATTGATAACTAAGAAAAGGGGAAAAAAACCCAAACAATAAAATTCTATGCTTTGTAAACTGCCAACTTATTAAAGGAAACGTGTTGATGGTGCTCAGTGATGAAGAGCTGTAGCCATTTGCATAATGAAGGTCTTAGGTTGGAAGACAAACCACAGTGAGATTATTAGAAGTTCCTCTGGAGAACCTTCCTATACATGGGGCAAAATATATAACTATGTATTTGTTTTTACATGTAATTACATATTTAGAGCTGAATAAGCACCATGCCTAGGAAAATCATGGTGGGTAATTGCCATTAAGAAAATAAAGTGAAAACTGTTGTGCCTCTGTGGCTCAGCTGAATCCTTTACAGTTCAGTGAGATAATACTCAGTTTGGGTCTGATTTTAACCTGAAAGGAGCACAGTGAACTGATGGCAAGGAATAGAAAAAATATCTCTAGAACTAATGATTCCAAAGAATGGTAACATGGAAGTCATAAACTTTTTGTCTCATGGATGATAAGTTTGCAGTCTTTAAGTAAAAACATCTTGGCTTTGGAGCTTCTTCTAGGAATTTAGACTTTCTAGCCACTGGAGGGGAAAGTACAAGTGCTTCCATTTATCCTTGAAAAACACTAGCTTAAAAACAGAAACCAAAACCTTAATGGTAATAGGAACTGAATTTGGGATTTGAAAGTCCTTGGACAATCACAGAGGTAAGATTTGGACCATGCCAGTTAGTTTACTAACTGCTCCTACAATAACTTTAATGAAGCAGCATATTATCAAGGGGTAGATGTTGTTGCTCTGGTCCAAGTGCAGGACTGAAACTTCTCCTTCATGTCTGCCCTGTAAATTTAGCAGATTTCTTCTTATCTTTTCCCACCATACAGAGGAGAATTAATTGCCTACCCCTTAATGTTGACAGTATCATGGTATGTCTGGAGAATGGAATAAATAAAAAAAAATTGCAGAAGTTCTGTAATGCCATCATGCTACAGGGGATTAAAGTAGAAAAGACAGTAGATAGAAGATACACAAAAGAAGTTGCATAAAATTGGGGTGGTTATTGCAGAGAGCTGGAAAGATAAATCAGATGTTTCATGCCATAGATCAAACAAGGAAGTAAAACCTGAAGAGCAGTAAATTTATATTAAAAAAAAACCAAATAGAGATATCTGCCTTGTGGAACTTACTGCTGCAAACTAGACGTGCTGAAAAATTTCTTATTAATAATAGACATTAATTCTGAATAGCCTGATTTTTATGGTTTGTTTTTTTTCAAGCTATACAAAATCCTGTCCAGTGCCATCCAGAGGAGACTTTCTGAGCGTGGATTTTGCAAATCTATTGACTGAATTGAAAGACATCAGGCATGTAAGCCAGTGAGGCACAGAGTCAGAGACAGCTGTAAATGTTTACCTGCTGGGCCTCATTTCAATGTTAAATATTACTGTGTGAATCCGTCGGTGTATGGGAAAAGGTCACCTCTGCTTTTTCACACTGTGGGCAGGCTGGCTGTGCTGGAGAGGTGGTGGTGAGAAGCAGCAGCAGCTGCAAGTGGTTAAGCAGATCCTTCAGCTGTGAGTGGGAATCTCAGTGCTGATGGAGATTTACTTGTCCTGTCCTCTCCTGTGCTGTGATCCTGCCCTGCTGCCTCTGCAAGGAGAGGAGCAGCCAGCAGCAGCACAGGGCTTGTGCTTTTCCAGTTATTAATTCCCTGTTAAAAATTGTTTTAAGTCAGAAGGTGCCAGTAGCAGGATAGGAACTTCTGCAGTTGTTACAGAAGTCATTATTCCATCTCCTTGAAAAACCAGGGTAGTGCACCTCAGTGCTCCCGCACCTTAAAGCAGCACGTGTGACTCTTTTGAAATGTCTCATTACTGTTCCCTTCTCCTCCGCCTCATTTTCATTAGGCAGCATTGTTGGAGTGAAGCTCTTAGGGGCTGAGCTCTGATTTCAGCTTCCCACATCCTGACAGGAGGCTGCAGGAGAGCATCGGAGGGAGCTTCGGAAATCAGATAGAGTCTTAACACCAAGACCAGACGCACGTTATGACTTTCAGTAGTTACCCTCATTATTCAATAGCTACACACAGCACCGTTATTAATAAGCTGGCCTGGAAATCCTATTTGTCAACAGAGATTTGCCAAACAGGTAAACTGGCAGTGTAAAGTGCCCGCTGGGGTGTGCAGGATTCCCTGTGTGCCTGTGGGGCTGCTGGACAAGTGCAGGCTTTAGTGTGCACCAGAAAGCTTTTGGACATAAGAAAGAGGAATATTTTTGTCCTTGTCTAGCATTTGGTCTCCAATTTTGCTGCATTATTTAAAAGACGAGCTTGTAGAGGATAATAATGACCTGTCTGGCCTTGCTGTGAGCAGGTGCCCTTGTATAAATCAGTGCATGTTTCTGTGGCGTTTTATAAGTCTGAGGAGTTTTGAACTGACAGCACTAACACAAACAGCATTAAAGTCTGCTTTGTTCTTCTGCCATGGTGCATTTAATTAAGAGCCAGTGTTCGTCACTTTAATTATAGGTAAGATGAGGTGGTGATTAGGAAAAGATGATGTAAAGGTTTAGGCTGCAGCTTCAGACTCGGTTTCAAGGTAAAAGAACTCAATTCCTGCAAGGTGTTTTAGCAAAAGCCCCAAACTGAGTAATCCTCATGTGACAGGCCAGGATGCAGAGCTCACTGCCACCCTGGAATTTCTCTGAGCCGTAATTAGAAAAAACTGGGCTAATGCTGGCTTGTAGACTGTGGTTGGACAACATGTACTGAGTTTGGGGCTCTCGCAGTTACCAGGACCTCTGTAAGTTTGTGTATTGTAGCTTTAGTGATGGACCCTGGAATGCACAGAGGGATCATGATTTGCTGCACGTAATAAATGATGCTCATTTCTCTTCCTATATCAACAACTTAAAACTTTCTGTTTCATTACATCATTGGACTGGAAAGAACTCTTGAGTCCAATCCCCCACACAGGTATTTATGCAAACCCCACATTGATGTTATCAGGTAGACTGGGCTGTGAGCAGCCAACATGGTTGAATGTCAGGAAGGTGATGAATTTCGAG
Source organism: Pitta sordida (assembly GCA_013390025.1). Classification (NCBI taxonomy): domain Eukaryota; kingdom Metazoa; phylum Chordata; class Aves; order Passeriformes; family Pittidae; genus Pitta; species Pitta sordida. The sequence continues at coordinate 994,243 of WEKX01015800.1, read as the reverse complement.
CTGTGATGTAGTTGCTGGGTGTATTTACTGAGCCTCTCTTTGCCCTCTTCAAGTCCAACTGTTAACCCAGCACTCCCAGGGGCCCACGACAAAACTTGTGCTCATTTACACAAGTGCCTCATTTACACTGATTTTGGATCCCTGCAGGAGTGTAGACTCCACCACTGCCTCGGGCAGCCTGTTCCAGTGCTTGACAACCCTTTCATTGAAGGAATTTGCCCTAATGCCCAATCAAAAATTGAGGCTATTTCCCCTTGTCCTTTAGCTCCTTGCTTGGGAGAAGAGATCGACCCCTACTTGGCTCCAGCCTCCTTCCAGGGAATAGTAGAGAGCGATAGTTTCTGAGAGAGACTTTGACTCTGTACCAGCTGAAACTGAGACACATTTTTATCCTCTTCCACCTTAGTGTTGTCAAAAGGGAAAAACCCAAAGGAAGTTCTCTTAGCCTCCTCTCCTGTGTTAGGCTCAGGGGTCAGTATTCAGTATTTAGCCATCATGAAGCGAAGAACTTTGTAAATTTTTGTTGAGTAACAGGTACATCTTTGCTTTCTGCAAATGTCTCTCTTTTTACCTGGAGAAAATAAGAGCTCTTAGTGCTGCATGCGTCCAACTTCAGTGGAAAGCAAGAAGTCGACAACTTAAAAGATTTCTGTTTCCCTTCCACACCTGCCTCTAATTTACATGGCAATTGAGGAGAAGCAAGTCTAAATGAAATGAAAAATACTCTGTTTCTAGTTTTTGTTTCTTCCTGGAACAGGCAGGCAGGAGATAACTGGCATCTCATCAGACAGACTGAGGAAAAACATCTGTTTTGTGCACGTTATTTGAAATTTCCGAGGACGTTAGTCTGGTTACCTTTTAAATGAGCAAATAGAGGGTGACTGTATTTAGGGGGGTGGTTGTAATAATGTTGTTAATGGGGGCTTTGGTTTGGTTTGGTCGGACCCCTGGCTAGATGTTCCAATCTCAGAGCCCCTATTTGTCCAATCCAGAAAAGCTTTGGAAGGCTGATGTGTAACACTTGTATCTGAGATCCAAGAGGTGTTCACATCTACATTTGTTCTCCTCTGGCAGATTTGTAATGGAAAGCTGGTGACTCTGGGGTTCTCGTGGGTGAGAAGGTGGCCGGTTCTTCCGAGTGGGAACCAGTGGAGCTGTGACTGTTTGCAGCCCCTGAAATCCATGCGCTGCCGCCTCCTTCCCTGCCCGAGGGCAGGACCTGCTGTGCCGGGAAAGCTGCCGGCAGAGAGGCAACAGGGGAGGCAATTTGGAAAAGGCTTAAATTAAACTCAATCAGGCACGACAGCCCTGAGCTGAAGGGCCAGATTCTGTGCTCAAGTGCTTGAACTGAGCTTCTATTTCCATCTTTACTGTTTGAGGAAACAGTGTTGGCGTCGGAGATTTGAGCAGAAAGATGCCTTTTAATCCCTCCTGTGTGTAAATTTTTGACAGTCTTTTTTCCCTGGCTCTTGTATATCCACCGTGATTTTTTTTCTCTTTGAAGACTTTTCCATTGAATTTAAAATCTCAAGACTTAAACCGTATGTAGACATAATTATGTATCTTCCTATTTACTTAATCTTGCTCCTTGTTATGCAAACAATATTACCAGTGACACTTTTTCCTGGGCAAGGTTGTAAGTGAGATATTTTCATGAAAGAAGGAAAAAAAAGATGAATATTGTGAGTAGAATAACTTGACTTCAATAAAAGTAGGCAGGTAGTGTGTTTAATATGTTAAACCCCCCCATTCTATGAATTTGTTTTACAGCCCTTCTGTCTTGAGATGGTAAAAGGCTGAAAGGGAATTAAGGAGACCAAAGAAAGTCCCTTGACATTTTTATGTGCTGAAATAACAGGCAGGCAATCTTGCTTTATACAATGCAGTCTTCCTGGGTAGAACAATTAGTGTTAATGTGGTAATGATAATTGTTTCTGTAAATTATTCTTAATTAACTATTTATGTAATAAGACACTTAAGGATCTGTATTTAACAATTTTGAGGGCTTTTTTCCCCAGCTAATTGGTTTCCCTATATATTTCTTTCCTGAGCTAGTGACAGTCTTCTGTTCATTATTAACTGTGTGACATTAAGGCTTAAAATTTGGTATGGATGATCCTTAATTAACACAAAATGGTACATAAATGATCTAGAAACAGGTGGGTTCCTTCCTTTAGCTGTGTTGTAATTGCAGATTGCTGCGTTTTCAGTGAAACAACCAGGCTCTAATACAGATCCCTCCTTGTGGGGCCACCGTTCCTACCCAGTCCCATCTCCTCACAGTTTCAGCAGGTGACAATATGTTCCCCTCTGCCTCTGTGATGTTAAACTTTATTCTGTGCCAGATGTGGAAGTGCCTCTTTGGGAGTCTTCTGTATCCAGCTGACGCAGCAGAGTCAAAAGTAGAAAGGAAAAGAGTCTTCAAAAGATTCTGAGCAGTTTATGGTGGTGTATTCAAAAGCAGGGAAGAGAGTAAGAACCAGATCATCTCCTGCGTCATTTGGTGTTCTAATACGTTCTGAAGTGGTGTTGAAAGAAGGTATGGGAGAGGGAAGAGCCTGCTCTGCCCTGTGCTCTTTAATTAGCTCCCCTTGTTCTGGTTTGGAGTTTTTTCATCTTGGAAATGTCACCTGCTGCTCTGCTTTTTCTTCATTGTTGGTTTTTTTTACTTGACTGTGTGTGAAGCATATCCCAATATTTTATGTCCGTAATTGGTCTGGGTTTCTGTATACTGCCTAATATAAAGTGCACATTCTCCTTTTTACTGTGGTTTATGTTTATTGCAGTCACAGCTTTGCTTTATGTGCACACTGTGCTTATTGAATGTGTGGTGCAGGCGGAGGGATGTTATATTCCATTCTTAGCGTCATTAGTGCTGTTTTCCTCACTGATTTTCATCAAGCTATAGTTTAATTCACTTCATTATTTCGCTCTTATCTGTTGAATTTCCCTTCTGTTGCTCTGAAAACCACTAGTGTCTCAAAACAGTGAGAACTTAAATATTTTTAGCTTTATTTTCTTTTTTTTCCGACATGTTCTGAGCATCCTAGGACTTCTGTAATAGAGCCAATCAGTTAAAGCCAAATACTTGATAGCTTTACAAGTTAATTAGCACCTCAGTTCATCAGCACTCGCACTCAAATTAGTATTGGAGTAAGCATTTCAGGATCTCATCTTCCATTTGCATTTAGTGAAGGTGATTTTGCAATATGTTAATTTGTATTGTGTGCAGAGTCTATTTAATTTTTAGTGCTCTTATTTTTTGACCTATTGGAACGCAGAGTCTGAAACCTTACAGGAATTGGCTTGTTTCACCTTCTGTAAAGAATATGGAAAACTCAGTCAATAGCGAGGATTTGTTCTGATTAAACAGCTCAGACTCTCATGTATTTCTGTGCTCATTGATTTGGAAGGTAGGTGCTTCTTTGGCTATTTTGGGTTCTTGTAAAGTCAATGCAGCTTAGGGCTCTTGATGTAAATGACTAAAGTAGGAAAAATAACTTTAGCATAATCAAGCCTTAATTGTCTGGATTAGTAAGACCTACAATAATTAAGGTACTGTTCGGAAGTAATAAGCTATTTATATTCAATGCTTTGCATCCTTAGATTTTTAACCACATTGGCTTTTTTTTCAAAGACTGAAAGAAATGCTGGGAAGAAATATTTACACTGGTGACAATCTCTGGTGATACAAGAACAAATAATTGGAACTTCAGAGGCTTGATATTTTGGGAAGAGGACAGATAATTACTATTTATTGTTGTCTCCTCAGCTGCAGCACATCAAGAAAAAGTAGCTAATTTAAATTACTCTTTCTTTAGAGATGGTTACTGGGGGAATGCACTTAACCAAGGGTAGTCTGTGCTGCTGCAGAAAACTTTATCCAAGTGCTGTGGCAGAGCAGGAAGCCAAAAGCTCTGTGGTGGTCCTTCTGCAGGCTCAGAGAAGGAGAGTCCTTTGAGTCACAAGTCTAATTTGACATCCCTGCAGTGGTGCTGAGGGCTGAATGTGGTGGAAATGTATCAATACTGCTTCCCTGGCTAAATAGCCCTAATCTAAGGAAGCAGTTATCCCAAATACAGACACAGGGAGTTTGAGGATATTAAAAGAGGAAGCCAGGACTGTGTGTCTCAAGAGCACTGCTTGTGTGTGGTTTGGGGTTTAGGAGTATTTTTCAGGGGTTTTAGCAGATACCATGTGCCTTCCTTTGGTTTTCTTGGGAGCTGAAGTAGATGAGATCTGAGTTCAGCCCGTTTATGGTAAGTATGGGAGGTAGGAAAGATTGGCTGCCTGCTGCAATAGAGACTTTTATCAAAATTTATTGAGCAGGATAAAGGTAAATGTTTCTTTCTTTTAATCAAGGTTGATTAAATTACAATCAGAAAGATGCCCCTGCTCCCTTAGGCACATCACAACCTTGTTATCATCTCTAATTCATCCAGCCTTTCAAGAGACGGTTTTATTAGCATTTCCTAATCCCCAAATAATTACTCTAGACAAAGAGCTATTTGTAGAGAACATTTTGTCTAAGGAAAAGGGGTTCGCAAGATATCGCGGGCCCTAATAAATTCTGTGGTGCTCTGTGACGTGAATTTCCTTGATTGTCCTTGATCTTAAATATCAGCTGGATTGTGCTGGAGAAGTGGAACCTCACTCAGCAGAGCTGCCTCCTCCTGGGGGTGATGGGGTTGAAATTTTCTTCTCAGTCGTTCAGCCTTGTGTTTGAAAAGGAGCAAGAATGTTTTGAACAGACTGGTCCAAGGGAGAGGAGACCTCTTCTTGTAAGAATTTACATTTCCCTTCAGCAAACCCACACCATGGTTGCTCAGCACCCAGGAGTTGTTCCAGTCACATGGGGAGAGCACATCTCTGAGGCTGAGGTTTGGAGGAGCCCAGGGATATTCCAGGACAGGATTCGGCCATCCTGCCCTGCCCTGCGTCTCAGACCTGCCCCCTTTCATGGGCACAGAGCAAGTGTTCCTCGTCTCTCTTCAGTCCTGCTGCTGCAGGAAAAAGGGATGATTTTGTTGATTGGCGCCGCTGCCCTTTTATAAAAATAGCTTCATGATTACACGAGGTAAGAAACTCAGCAGGATCATTAATTCTCTGAGGTTTCCACTTTTTTTTTCATTACAGCCGCCTCTAAAAAGAGGTTTCTAGTTTCTGAGCATTCTGTATATCAGAAATCAGCAATTTTTATGATGCTGACAGTAAAACAAAAAGCCAACAATCAATCCTAGACTATTTTATGTACTTTGATATTATTTATTTACTTGCTAAGACACTAACACCCAGACTATTTGCTCACATATTCCAGTTTTAAAATAAAATGCCTTTGCTACTGCAAACAGAGAAATTAATAATAGCTGGCTTGTTCTACAAAACAGACTTGCATCAATGAGGAAGGTCTGATTCCCCCCCCCCTCAAATAAGGAAACTTAAATTACTTAAGGGACTACTTAGTCTCCACTGGTGCAATTAGATTAACGTAGGAGGAATTTTGATTTATTTCCAGAAATGAATATATGTTTCTAGGTCAGTAACTCTATTTAGAACAAAAGATTTTAATGGTTTTTTTCCCAAATAAATCCAAATGTAGTGTTGGGTATGCTGCTCTCCATTTGAATTTCAGTTAAGTCATCTCATTTTGTTCCCTTTTCTTGAGAAGTGGCAGGAGTCCAAAAGTGTTAAAGTTCAGAAGTAATACATGAATTGGTAAAGAGAAGAAGGGATAACAAAATGATGGAATCAGTCACCCTGAACGAGTGATGTAAGCCAGGAAGGAGGTAGATAGAGGGGAAGGGATGTTCAGTATTGATATTAAATATCTGGACAACAAAACAGCAGATACAATTCAGTGTTGATGGTATAAAAAAATCCACATAGAGGAAAAATACTAATACATGACTCTCTTCCAATGAATCAGAAACAGATTTCTGGATTTGGTCCCTGATACACAACCTGGAGGAATAGATCCTGTTTCATCAATTGAAACAAAATTGAAGGTGCAGTATGTTGCACTATGTGTGACTGGTTTGGTAATGTATGTGTTGACAAACTGTAACAGAGTTGTTAAAACTCAACCTTTGGAGAAATGACAAATCAGAGCATTAATTGAGCCTCTCTTTGAATATCCAGGATACCATGCGAGACTGAAAATTAACTAAGGTTTCTTGTGGAGAAATATCCTCTAGCAAACTGTTAATGTAAATTTTGAGGAAGTTATATATATCTATGCTAGATAAAAATAATCTTCTTACCCATTAGATGTTCAGTATAATAGAATTTCTTCGTGATACCTAACCTGTCCAGAAGAATGTATGGTTAAAGCGTTGACTTAAAAACAGCCTCACCCCCTATAAATGCCCCAGAGTTTGCTGGTCCCCCAAGAATTCCTTGCTCAGTCCTTGAACACCAAACTGGGATCCAGTTTGTGGCCCACTTGTGGAATCGACTCCCATTCACAACCACTTTTGGCTGCAGTTGCCAACATTTATTACTGAGGTAATTACCCAACAGTATCTGAATTTAGAGTCTGATAGTTAATTATTCTCTATATGCCATGTGCTGTAATTCACATGTAAACAGTGGTTGAAAAGCAAACTAATTCTCCATGGTAGAATTGTGTTCTGAGGACTATTCTCTGTTTGCATCTCAGGAGTGGGATCTTCTGCTCTTATGTTTCAGCTTCTTGGAGGGTTTTTAAATGTGACCTGTTGTGTATAAATGTGGTTTATGCCCATTGCCAATAATGCTTGTGCAACTGTAGTCTGAATACTAATCCTGAAATACAGTTTTGGCTCCTTTTGTATTCATGATCAATTTTATGCACCTTTTTTGTTGCTGGTGATGTCAGCAGAATCTCTCTACTGAATTATGGATTAGTTATTTAATCAAGGTCTTTGCATTACTATAAGTCTCTTCTTTCAGTTTTCTCCTGAAGAACTAAAAATTTTTGATTTGTAATGGAATTGAGTGAATATCTAATGAATAAAATTCAGTTGTGCGTCCTGCACCTCTGTCTAACACAGCATTCAAATGCAAAACAGGCGGTGTATGTCCAGCAGGCCTTGCTACTGGAAGCCAAAGGTATTTTCTACATCAGTAAGAAAGGAAGAGAAAATTCAGAATCATTTCCCCCCGGCTCTGATGCATCCTGCAGATGTTAGTTTTGAAACATCTGTTTGTCCTGGTGGTTCTTTTCTCAGCATCTTGAATCACAGTTGAGCTGGTGCTGCAGGACCAGCTTGGGACCACCAGACTTGCTGGTTTAGCAATTACATCTGGTTTTATTCCAAATTATGGGTTTGTCCAGCTGTCTTTTAAAATCATTTCTAAGAGTTGCTAGGATACATTTCTAAAAGTGGAAACTGTTTACACAGCCTCAATATGAAAGATCTTTGTATTTCACTTACTTCTTGCCAAGGCTTCATTACAAGGCACTGCTGAAGTTTACCAAGCTCTCAAAATTGTCATACAATCCTGTTTCTTTTGTTGTCATAATCAGAGAAATACATGGCTGATTAAATGAATCCTGTTTTGTCTACTATTATTAACTCCTTTGCCGAGCTTTCCTGTTGAGCATTAATCAGATGGATGTTTAGTCAGCTCAATCCTGGCCAAGGCCTGTCCTGCTCTATGAGGGGACAAGTGAAGCTGAAACATTTCCCTTCTGCTCCAGCCCTTGCAGGACCTTTATGGCTTCCTCTGGTGTCACTGCAGCAGGTCCACATCCTTCCTGTGCTGGAGACTCCAGAGTTGAAAATCCAATCATTTGAGACAGAGTCAAACCTAAGGAACGTATCAAAGTTGTAGATAAAAAAAATTGTGTAAGTGAAGGGGGATGGGCTGAAAAGGCTGAAAATGGGCATTTAAATCTTGAAAGAATTTTTCTTAAATGGTAATTCTAAGATTAGTCTTGTTAGCCACCATTGTGATTCTTTCAAACCAAGCCAATAGGCAGTTAAATAAATGCCAGGGACATAATCAACAAATCAGATTATACTGAATGCCCGCAGACTCCACCAGAAAGGTCTAAGGGAAAACAATTACAGATGAAAGAAAACATAACATTTAAATCTTTGCATGAGAGGCGGCCAGACAAAGAGAACACAGACCGTGGTTTAATTACCCCTGTAGAAGAACATTTAGAAAATTAATATTAGTACACTGGCAATTGAAAGCATTTAAAAGTGTTAATTTCCACCTTTTCTTTGATTAAAAAGGTCACTGGCAGAACATAGCTCTGTGCATATGTGGTACCTCAAGCAAACACGGGAGTGATGGTTGTAGTGTTTTTGTGTAGCTCTTGCAGGTGTCAGAGGACTGAGGGCTCAAAAGTGATACACAGATTCTTAAAATGGTGCCCAGAAACAAGCAGTTGTATTTAAAAGCTTATAAAAGTAGCTGTATGGTTGATGACTTTAGTCCTTTAATGTTTTAATGTATAGTTTCATCCTCTTAATGATTTTTTTCAGGTGCAACTTTTCTAGCTTGGGTGTATCAATTCAACCTGAAGGTTTGGTCATGTTGCAGAGGTGAAAGACCATCAAAAGGTTTTAGGTCTTGTGTGTCTTTCTCTGTTGTTCAGGGAAAACCTCTTAGCTGATGAAAGGTAAAGCCTTTCCTTCAGTTCTGCCCTGAAACTAAAGAATCTTCCAGATGATAGACACACATAAGCTGGTCCATGTGCCCAAGGAGGAGAACCTGCATGTGGCCTCGGGGCCTTTTGCATCTCACTGTGGCCATTGGTCTGAGAAGATTCTCTGATTGGTTTTGACTTCCCAGTGTGCTGCTGGAATGACATGAATGAAAACATAGTAAAGCGAGAATTGAACTCATTGTTTTTTTACCTCTGGAATGATAATATCATATATTTTCAATTGCACCTCCTGGTAGTATATTAGAAGATGAAGTATAGTCTTAGGAAGCGTTTACTTGGGGAGGAAATGTAAGACATTTTACTTCTGCTAAGCCTTATGTTTTTAGGGTATTTAATAGGGATACAGTGGGTAAAAAGTGGAATCCATCGTGTGGATGCTGATCCAAGCAAGAGAAACCTGCAGGTAATCTAAATGCTCCAGCGAAGGAGGTGAAGTTAAGAAAATGGTGATCATAAAGATCTTTACTTGCAAAAGCACTGAAAACCTAGGAGTTACTTACTCTTGACTTTGTGTGATCCTCTAGTTGGAACTGGCCGTGGCTCAGTAATGAGGTGGTTCCCAGAGAAGCTCTGACTGCACCCTATCCCTGGAAACGTTCAAGACCAGGTTGGATCAGCTGGGTCTAGTGAAAGGTGTCCCTGCCCATGGCAGGGGAATTGATTCCATGATTCTATGAACTTTTCAATTCCTGTTATTAGAGGAGTGTTGCCTGTAGCTAGGAGTCATTCCTCATCTATCCCTGGAAGGGGTTAGATCTTGTAGAGCACGTGGATAATGACATTCATTGTACACCCACCCGCCTTTTCCTCCTGGTAATCTTTTAATTCCAATGGAAAGTCTTCTGCTCATTGAGGGACTGGGAAAGCCTGCTTTCTTGGGTCTCAATCTGAGCTCTGAGGAAAGAAGGCTCATAGTGCGGCCTTTCCTCAGCACGTCCATCCATAGGGTCTCTCTCTTTTACTGAGCCTTGTGTTTTCCCCTGACTGGTAAAGTGGAAAACTCATAATGTAGATGAGACTTGACTGAAACTGGCCCAAAGGTTCAAGTGTTAATGTAGGGAAGAACGGGCGTGAGAAGGGAGGATGGGGGTTTCCTTTGCTTTGCACATTCCCACATAACACCCAGAGAGTGTGTGAATGTGTTACTCTTGTTTCCTTGAGAGACCAGACTAAAAATAACAGCAAATAGGAAATGAAAACAGTTTTGTTACTACAGAGTAAGTTGTAAGGGAAAAACATTATCCGCGTCTCTGGATTAACAGAGTGTTTGAAGCTGCGATAACCCAGTTGTTAGCAACCATAATTTAGATTTATTTTTTTTTTACATAAATACGACTTATTTGAAGTATGCTGAATTAGAAAACTCATGAATAAATATTTTGACATAATCAGAATTATATGGCTAGAAATTGACCTACTTTGCATGACAGATGCTTGAGAATCCCCCAGCTAATAGCAGACTAACCTGGCATAGCAATGCACGATCTTATAATATACTAAGCTGCATACAGACATTAAATTATTAGATTGTTGGGGTTTTTTCATGGGGATTAGACACAGTCAATTTTGTTTGTAAATGAGTAAGTTATAGGCAAGTTATTGAGAAGGCATTGGGGTGCAGTCTAAAGAAAAGACTCGTGCATCATTTGATCAGTGTTTTTAGTGTGGTCTCGAAAAATCTGTTAGAAGCAGAAACAGCCAAAAGCCTTGATGGTGCCAGCAGCCAAATGAGAGTATTACACCACATAGACAGATCTTCCACTCTTCAGAAGATAAGCACAACTGCAAGAAGAATAATAATGTTTTAAAAGTCTGATAATATTGCGATGGTATAAGTAGAATTTACTTTTTCCCCTGTGGCTGCTCTTTATGCCTGTGTTGATTTCAGTAGACTGATTTTATCTGCATGTCCTTAATATGACAAGGTTTCTGTACAGCTTAACGGAGACCTCTGACCTTAGAAAAAGACTTAGTTTAGGTTTGTATGATTTTTTTTATTAAATCAGCCTTCATTATTTTAACAAACACGGGTGATGAAACGTCTTAGGTGCGCATTGCACAGAGAATAATTTTCAAGCTTCATAAATTTTTGTTGTTCAGTTCTAGCACAAGTAATAATATCCTTTTATTTGCAAAGTTGGTTTTTATTTTTATTGGGCAAAAAGTACCTTTGTCATGGCTCAGTTTGAGTGAAGAAGACCCTCTAATCCATGCAGTGAAAAATAATAATCATATTCAGTTTTAGTAGCCCCTTTATTTGATTCCCAGTTGTTTCCTCTGTTTTCAGAGAATCTCTGTAGATGAAGTCAGCTTTGTTCACACTTTTTTGTTCACAGTCTTTAGGGGAACATTTTGCTCTCTTAAAATGACCTCATGTTATCACCAGGGTAGTAAAACCATGTGTATAATCTTGGCAAATAATAAGTTCTCTTTCAAGCCTTAAGCAAGGCCTGGTTGAGACACAGCTCCTCTATCATAATTTGCTCCAGGTGCTTAAAACTTCCTACAACTAGGTTCAACTGTCCCTGTAGCACCCATATTTCTTCCAAATATGATACAATTCGTTTATCTTTGCAGCGCCCAGCTGCCAAACACAGCGTTGGGGGCTGTAAGCAGAGACAGCTTCAGGTGCTGCTCAGGTGAGGATGGAGCTCCTCCTTACAGGATTGAAGGAGTCCTTTTGAAATAAGTCATGTTTGGAGGACACTGATTTGCAGCTGAACAGTCTGGATTCTTTGGAAGATTCACTAAAGGGCAAGAGAAGAGGTGATGACTTGGCTGAGTTAGTTACAGTCACCGTTCTGGGAGCTTCTCTCTGTCTTGTAGTGTTGGGAAGGAGGGTTGTTAGCAATTTCTTTCTGGTTGCACTTTACCTTTCTGCTGTTCTTTATGTGAAGAGCTCTGAAATACTGGATTGTTCTGCAGGTAGGTCAGAAAATGTGTTAAAATTTGTAAAACTTTTGAGAGCACTAAGCACTCAACTCTGGTATTTAGTCCTGCTTCTCCTCACATGAACAGGCTCTTTGGATTCAAACACTATTGGTGGGCACTTGGGTCCTTGTGCCCTTACGACTCAACCCATCTCCCCAATACAGTAATACCTCACATATTCACACTTCTGGATTTGCGTATTTGTGTTTCCCCCTCCGCCCTCATGAATGGTATTTGCATATTCACAGAGCTTCTCAGTTCGTGTATTTGCAGTTTTCCTGGGTTCGCATAGTCACATTTTTTTCGCCATGAATAGTATTTGCGAATTGGGCGATCCGTGGGACCACCAGGAATTTCAAGGTATGACTGTGTCTTGAAAAAGTCCCCAGCTTTTCCCAGTTGAGTACTTCCCTTTCCTTTTACTTGAAACAGAGTTAGCTGATGGGGTTTGGTTTTATTGTATCATACTGCTTTTCTAACAGTACTCTGTTTCATTCTTAATTTCCTGAGTGGCATCCCAAAGACTTTGGCTCCTTGATGCCTGGGCAGTGTACCTCCAGAAACAGGAGTTGTCCTGATGTGCTGATCATCTTTGGCTCTACACACGCTAGCGATGTGCAAACCCCAATTTCCTACCTCTGGAATTTTTTCTGGCACAGAGGTGTTTCACTTCTTATCAATGCTTTGCCCAAGGGTGACTGCCGGCAGTACTCTTTTCATTTCTGCCTCCTGCTGCCACTTTGACAATAGGAACGACAGCAGGAGGCAAAAATGAAAGGACCAGATTGAAAGAAGCACTTTGCCACTGTTGTAATTTTGAAATTGATGGCGTTTTTTAGCCCAAAGTCTCAGGGAAAACCTGCTTTCCTCTTTGCCTCCTATTGTTTTTCCAGCAGGGAGAGACATTCTCTGATGTTGCAAAGGCAGTGGGAGGCCAAAATGAAAATAATTTTCTTCCTGAAACATTGGATAACAAAATGTGAACAATTTCAGCAGAGAAACAGTGGTTTGTTTTTTTGTTGAGCGCCATGTGGCGAATGCTGGTATTTCCTTTTGACTGTGGAAAATAAATAGCAGCCACTTTCCTTATTGAATTAATGTGATCTTAGGATAATTTCTAAAACCCTATTTACTGGACTTTTTAACATGTCATTTTCATTCTTTTTCTGGATGAGAATAGATGTTGTAAGGTGGGTACATAATTCTGTTCTGAGGTCACCCTTTAATGCCATGGCATTGGAGCCAGCCCTTTAAATGAGGAACTTAATGGTCTGCACCTTCCAGAACTGCATTTTAAACCAATGTTTTATACCATCAGAATGTCTAATAAATCCACACATAATTATAAGTGCCACTAATTCCACGGGAAGAAGAATGCAGGGTGGTTCTGCATCGTTGCTGTCACAGCACAGTGTGTGATGTGGCTTTTCTGCTGAAGTCTTTGCTCAGTGGTGTCTTACGTATTTTGGAGGTTAAGTAGAGTGAGAGGTGGGATGAGTGACCTTCAGAGGAGACCAAATAGGAGAGCTTGTGTGCTTCAAGTCTGGTGTTCACCTTCTCTCCCCAGAACACCCAAGTGCTGTGATTTAGGTGAGACTTTATTTGCAATGGTGAGCGAAATCAAAGAAACACAAGCACCAGACTCTGCACTTTGCGGGTGTTTACAGCCTGCTGTGATCTACTGCATCACCTTGTAGAGCTCTGGCATGAGTCTTCAACAAAGTAAAGTTCTACATTGACAAAGAGTATGGCTTGGAGGTGGAAGGTTGTCCTGGCACACATCCATGATTTCATCCAGTGTGGTGCACAGTCCCATTTCTGTGCCTGAAGGCAGTGGGAGACCACACTGGTGACAGGAAGTTGACATGTAAATCAGTGAATGGCTTTGTCCTCCTGCTTTAGCTGTTATGGGCTATTGCTCTTTTCTTCCGATACTTTAGTGTCTGTAATTAGTTATCTTGAATGGAAAGATTTTTTTTCTCTTATTGAACGTGTGAGAAATTTGGGAATGTTAATCAGCAGAGCATAACCTTTTCTCAACTTGCTCTTTTTATAGTCCCGGAGAATTAACATTTATCTTAGGGCAGCACAAGAATTCGGCATTTGTATGAAGTGAACTGATTCTCCACCCTTTCTCTTTTTCTGTACATAACAAAAACTGAACTCTTTGATAGACTCGTCAACAGAATATATTTGTAGGCTTTGAAGTGTAAATTGTGATTTTGTGTGTCTCGACATGACTTGACTTTGCTGTGTAAGCACATCCATGTGTGTGTCCTGGATTTGTGAAAGTTTAATTAAAATTGTTCCTGAAAACTGCGTATTTAAATGCAGGTATAGGTAGACACATAAAAACAGCTTGATATTTTTTTTCTCCGTGGATTCTGAGCTCTTAACAGTTCTTCTAGGATTAAGGAAAAATCAGGGAAATCAAGGAGCTCTGCAGATCTTGTTGCTTGTTCACTTACCAAAATAATTATTTAGACGATCAATTTAAATTAACACTTTTCCTAGTTTTGGATGATTTTTCATGGTGCTTCTCATGGTGGAGCTTGGAAGGAAGGACAATTCTAACTGAATTTCCTCCTTCCAGCAAGATGGGATTTGGTTGGGCAATGACACATTCTGGGGTAATTTAGCAACCCCTTTGGACTGGTCACTCCTTGCTGCTTTGGACATCCCTTACAGCGATTGTTGTTGTTGATACCAACTGCTGCCCCATTGGGTCTGTTTTGCTTGGGTGTATTAGTAGAGCTCTAACAGGTCCTTTGGCTTTTACCCATCCAANTGTGGGTCCCTTCCAACTCATAATTTTCTGTGATTCTGTGATTCTGTGAAATGCAGTGCACATACTAATGCGAATTAAAGATCACTGTAAAGTCAGTTACCTTTTCTTCTCTGATTTAGGCTCAGAAGCAGCCAATTTCATGCTGACATCCAGGCAAGTGGGTAAGGAATGAACTAGTTGATGACCTTGTTTTCCCAAGGGCTTTATGTACTTGACATTTTGATGTCGGCTTGATTTAAACATTTACCCAGGCTTTGAAACATTAGGTGAACAAAGATTGCTAAACTATCTTCTGTCTTTTAAGAGGGGAATCCAGAGACACCTGTCTTTTCCCTTCCCCTCTAGTTGCCCAGAAAAGCTCATTTTAGTTCTCTGACAGCAGAAAATGGACTGCCAAGGTTTCCTTTTTTCACTCTTGGTCATTCCCTGGGGCTTGCTGAACAAGGTTAGTACCCCAAAATGAAGTTTTATTGCAGGGTCTCATTTCACTTTAAATCAATGTAGAATTTGGAATTTTAGCTGCTTCTGCACACAGCCTGTAAAAGGCCACTTACAAAATGGCTTTCAAAGATTTATGAAGACTTGCATGGTACAGAGGCTGAAAGGAAGTTTAATTACATTCAGCTTTTGGTCATTTCTGTGTCTGAAGATGTGCCCATATGCTGTCATCTCAGAAACCATCTAAGAAAATAAAATTGATCAGTGAGCCTTCTGGCTAAAAGGAAAATGAGTGCTTTGTCATCTGCCCGTGGAGCCTGTGTGCTCAATCACTGCCATCTCCAAGTGCTCACCCCAGACTCTCCATCACTGAGATTTGTCCAAAATTTTAATCAAACATTATTTTTTACTGAGGCCCTCTCTGTAAATAATAGAACCTTTCTCCTGGCATACTCACACACATCTCATTGTACTGTAAAGAAATGGTAAAGAAAATAAAGAAATATTTTAATCTAGTCCATGCTTTGGAGACAGTCAGATGTACACCTTGTTTTGTGTTGGCTTGTGGAGCATACTGGGTGTTAAGATAAAAACTTGGCAAGTTGCTGTCACCTAATGAATGCTTATAAAGCTCGGATCAAAGACAGCAAATAATACGGGAATATCTTATTTGCTTACAGAGGAAACTTGGTTTGAAGAGTGGGGATGTGTAGGTGCCTTCAAGTACAGTAATTCCCGGGCTAATAATGCCAGAGGCTGTAAAATCTCTCAGTTGGAGGTTCTGTGAGCAGCAGTGCTGAGCAATTGGGGAGTGCTGCTGAGATGATAGTCTGAATGATGATTGAGTTTTCCTGGAGTGCCTTTATCTGTGCTTAAAATTGTAGGTAATGTTTTTAAATTAAACCATAATAGAAGTTCATTGAGCTTTCATAGTGTCTCCTCTTTAAATGGTTTATCATTTTCTGTAGAAGTGTTCTTGGTGTTTGCATTCAAGCCAAATGTTTGTGTTGCTGTCAAAACATGGCATTTTAACTTTTTCCGAGCAGAAGGACCAAGAGGACTGCAGCAGCAGCAGGATGAGAGGAAGGTTATCCCTCTCTTTCCTTGAGCTAGGAGGCTCATGGGCCTCTTGATGGCACTCCTGGGCAAGGGCAGCTCCTAGGGGAGGAGGTGGGATTCTTGGAGGGGGAGGTTTCACGGGGAGTTAGCTGAGGTTTTACGTACATGGCAACATCATTTTGCCAGTCCAGTAGACCCCAACAGAGTTCCTGTGTTGATCCCACAGCAAACTCTCTATAGCTGGGCAAGCTAAAAGCACTCCAGAATGTTATGCGGGCTTTTTAGGAGATTCTTTATCAATTGATGAAAGGAGATTCACGTTCTTCTCATACACTGTAACCGAAGTTTTGAATAGGCACCTACTCCTAGGTAGGCACTTCATAGAAAGAAGTGCCTACTCCTTATGAAAGTTTAACATGCTTTTTAAGGTTGTAACCCCATAAATAGGTTGTACTTCACTACATCAGTGGGTTTCTTAGGTTGCTGGGGATTAGCCTTTATCAACAAAACAAAGCGTGAAATCAATGTCTTCATTAAAAAGACAACAGTGGTTGATGTTGTGAGTAGATCTTGATGTGATTGTACTTTGTTCACCTGAGATGAAGTATAGATCTTGAAATTAAACTCTGAAGTATTTCTCCTGTTAGAAAAAAAAATATAAAAGGCTAATTGCAAGAAACTCATTTGAGAAGTATTGTGAGAGGAAGAGAATGCTAGTGGTGATACCAGAAGGTAAATTTTTGGCACATATACTGGTGTGATGTGATTTCTTTTCTAAAATGTTATGTTAAAAGAGGGGGAAAAGAAAACCCACCCACACAGGGGGTTTGGACAGTTGTGCTCCCGAAGACAGTGACAAATACGTGGTCTGTCAACTTGCACTTTTCTACTTCTAGGAGAAAATTTAAAAAATTAGAATAACAGCAGGAGAATCCAAGAACTTGTGGGATTCTCTTATTTTAAAATCTCAAATAAGCACGGTGCGCTGAACTTTTTTATGTCTTTGACAGATTGCATTCTCAAGGTACTGTGGTCGAGGTATCATGATCTATCCCTTGGTGTGATGAATAGTTTTGAGCTCTCTGTCTTGGACCTGAGGTTCTCTGAAGCCTTTGAGCAAAACATACCATCAACTGGAATAATGAGAGTATTTCATGATTCCTTCGTGAATTGCTATTTAGTTTGTGCTATACTGGAATAAATGTACACATAATTACGTATGAGTATTTTCTCTTCTGCACCTGCTTATGTATTTGGGTGTGTTTTTCTAAGGAAATCCATGATTGATTAAAATTACTGTGAGTTTTCTTCAGATAATTGATACCAAATGAACCTGTGCGCCATATGTGTATGCATATGTGCAAATATAGAAACTTATGCTTATATATGTACATAGGTGCATATGTATGCACAGCTAATGGGAAATATCTTTCACTTAGCAATTAATTTAGTAGTCTTCAGTCTGTGTGGCATCTTGGAGGTCATTCTGCACCGCAGTGTTTTGTATTTTCCGCTGTGTTGGTGCTGTAAAAAACCTATAAAAATGCTAATTGACCCCAGGAAGATGTAGACTGTTTATAAGTGTGTATGGGATTGTTTTTCAGCCCTGTGATATAGAAGGAGGTGTTATTTCAGGTTTATAATTTGAATGTGTACATAATTTGAATAGATACAACTTTGACAGTTTATTAGTTAGAAAAGAAGAAAGAAGACAGTGCTGTGTCGTTCTTCAGAGAATTGATTGCCAGGAGCATGTTATTGACTTTGGTGATAATATCATTATATATTTTACAGTCGTAAAATCAAGAAATTTAGATTATGCCCCGAGGGCTTCACACATTTAAATAAAGGATATAACCATTTCCAGGGTTATTGGTTTAGATTAGCGGGTGCTATGAAGAATGTTTAGTGTGTTACGAGGACAGAAAGAGCAACAGTGTTCTTATTGCAGCGATGCTTTGGTTTATTTTCTTTTTCTATTTATGAAATAGGCTCACTTACACATCCCCCGGGAGGATGAGCAGCGTTTGCTCTAAATGTTAGCATATTAATAGAGTGTTCTGTTGGGCTGAGAGCCGAAATCGAGTGTTTGTAATCCTTGTCTTGTACCAAGGGTGAGGATAAGTTGTCTTGAAACACTCACTAAAACACACAGTGCCTGGGAAGCAGACTTTGAGTGAGCTGCAGGCTGCAAAACTAAGAGCATTATGGGGAGCCAGATAACCCAATGCAAACCTGTTGGTGTCGAAGGCGGGGTGTGGTGCCATCTGGGCACAGCTTCCTGGGGAGCCCCAGTGCCTGTTGCTGCTGGGTATGACTCCAAGAGCATCTGCCTCTGGCACTCAGCTCGTGCTGCTCTGCCCTGGATCTTCCACAAGAGCTCACCTCCCTTTTGGACTCTTTGCCAGTCACCTGTTGGGATTGACTGGACTTACGGTTGAATACCTGGGGGTTTGGATTCAGGGCTGTCTCCAGCTTGCTTGAGGGTATCTTGGTTTAATTAAGGTATATTGCCTTGAATAAAAATGATTGACTGCATTACAAACTGTGTTTATTACTTCCATAGTAGCTTAATTGAGATGGATAAAGTACCTTAGCACTGATTGTGCTGATAAGCCTCTCTCAGCTTTAGATGTGAGCTCAGAAGCACATTGCATCACCCGGCTCTGGGGATTTGTTGTTCTCGTGAAAGACTGTGAAAGTCCAAGTGCAATGTCACAGCTCAGCAGCAAAGGTCGTGTTTTCCTACTGGTGCAGGAGCAGGGGGTCCAGCTGGAACACGTATGGCTTAAGGGTGAATGGTGACATCTACAGAAGTAGATAGAAATAAAATAATTACCCTTACATTTACATTTTAAAGGCCTCTGAGGATTATGTATCTGTATGCTGCAAAAAAAACCCTTTTCTTTGTCTGGGTCAAGAATGATGCATTTTCTTATTTAAAGTGATCCCCTTCCTAAACTGAATGTGTGTCACGTTTTTAGTGGAGTTTTACCTTCTGCATTTTTTCTCATTTTGGGCATCGGAGTCAAATAGTTTTTAGTTTTCATATCTTGTTCCATTTTGGATTGCAAAACACTCGCGTTGAGTAGCAAGCAAATGCTTGGGATATTTCTTGGCTCATGAAATCAATCTGTGGAAGCATTTTAGAGCAAACATTGGAAAGCAGTGCTGTGGATGAGTGTTTTTAAGATTGGGGGGGGGATACAGCACCATAATTACCCATTGCTCTTCAAAAGTTTTGATACAGGCATGTAATTGAGGATCACTTTAGAGTGACACAGTGGTGCTGGTCCTATGAAGAACCGCACTGGGTAGATCCTTAGCAATCAAGGTGTGGTGGACAACTGGGATGATATAATGCGCACACCCAGAGTGGTTTTAGCACCTGTGCTGTTCTCTAGTCAAGAAATCATAAAATAAGGTCTCAGGAAATGTGTTGTGAAGAGAAGAGGTTGACATTAAGCATACACATAGTTTTAATTTTGCTGTAAACTATGAGAGCTTTTCAGCTGATTGGCAACTGTCCCGCCTCATACGTTTGAGATGTTATTTAACCCCTGGATGTGGATTTTCAGTATTCAAATAAAACCCAGCTCTGGCAGTAAGTGCAGCCCTGCATCCAGGATAATCCTCCATGTCACAGGCTGGAGAGCCAGGCAGGATGGTGGGAGCAAAGATTGACTCTGTTTGTTGCATGGGAGGAAAGAGGCACTTTGCTGGGTGGGTTCCTGACACAGAAAGCTTTCTGGTTTGGTAGTTTAATGTTATCACTCACCCTCCTCCGCAGCTTAAGAAGAGTTACAGCCTCATAATTCAAACAGCTCTTATTTATGCAGTTTCAGATATAGAAAGAACCTTGTTCAAGAACTGTCATTGGCAAAAAAGAAACTTTTTTTGTTTTACTGGTGAGATGTTTATGGGAGTCTGGACTATCTGCCTCCTAAGTGTCCAGTGTGCAAATGAAGATCACCCCACATAAATCACACCTCATGGGTGCTGTGAAATGGACTGTACTGACAGTGTCATGTGGTAATTTTCTAAGCAGGTAGACAGTTTTTCAGTGCTGATTTCAGCACCAAAATTTGGAAATACGGTATGAATATGGATCAGAGGAGATCTGGGTGTGTATTTCCGATATAGGGCAGTGTGCGTGTGCATTCTCTGTGCTTTGCATGGGACATATGCTCCAGGGTTTTATGGATGAGTTTGTACTCTCGAGTAATTTGCAGTTTCCACCGCAGCTTCAAATATCCACATCATTTTCAGGTTGATGATTTTTCCCAGTCATTTATCCCAAAAGCACTTTATCCTACTTAATCTGGGTCATAATTAACATGGGACTCGTGCATAAGCAGATAGAGCTGTAAGTTGTGTTTGGATGGGCTGTTAATGTCAGGGATTTAGTTACGTGCAGTAAAATAGATCAGAGGTTGGAATAAGTATAAATGTTCAACTCACTGATGGATGCAAGGTCATAGTCACAGCTTGGACCCAGAAAATGCTCTTGAGCACTGACACGCTCCTGCTATTACCTCACAGCTGCCTTTGGCCTCAAGGAAGACATACGGTTGAAAATTGTTGGTAAGGAAGCTGTTGGAATTGGATTGTATTTATTGCAAATCGACGGGGTATCTTTGCAAGTATAAAAGGCATATGGAAAAGTCCACTGTTGTGGTAGTACTTTGTTGTGTCTCCAGATGTTCTCCCTCCTGCCCCGCTCCGGAGGCTGAAAGCGGAAAATGTTTTTTCATTGTTTTTAGCTGATGGTGCCAACATCTGCCTTGATGTTTCTCCAGGGAGTGTTATTAGCGCTGCTGAGAGTTTCTGATGCATCGTTTGTGTCTCATTTGCCTTTTTTTATTTTATTTTTAATACAATATAATGCAAGAGCCTGAAGTTTCAACCCTCTTTGACTCTTTTAGGGGAGCAAATCAAGAGGAACAGTTGGGTGGCTGCTGAACTATCACAGCGGCACTTACCAGCTGCCTTATTTTTAAGGGGCTATAAATGAGTCATTAAAACATTGCTCTGAGCTGATATTTTTCATCAGAAGAAACAATATTTGTGAGCTCAAACGTACTTGAAGACCTCAATATGCTTCAAATAGCTCTATTTTTTCATGTACATTTAAGCTGTTATTAGTTCACGGCATGGACAGTGCTCTACTCTGGGGGATGGAGAACCAAAGGAGTATCTTCATTTGGAAGTGCTCTTTGCTCATATATAATCCTAATGGTATTGTAAAAATTTCAGTTCCATAGTTTTAAACCTAAAGTTAATTCATCCACTTGATGAGTGTATAAATTAGCTGACTTGAGTGTTTGCTGAAGCTGAAGAAGGTACTTGTAATAGAAATGCAAAACAAACCAACGTTTTGCCACAAAACTTCTGTACTTTTCTGTATCAAAAACGAGCTGTGTACTAGCAGATTTTATTAATTTATCAGTGTTTAAATCTGACTTTTTAAATAGGAGTGAGCTTCGGAGAAAATTTGGGCCAGAATTGTCAAATGTAGGTGTCTGAGACTTGATTCAGACCTGTGGTTCATTTAGAGCAGAATATGGTTCTTGGTTCATATTATTATACTGTCTGAAAGGACGGGGCAGAATCTGTGACTAGAGCTCTTAGATGGTATTAATAGAATGAATTTTAGCAATGTCAGTCCATGTTTAGGCAAGGGGGGTTTGGAAGTTTTGTTTTTCTGAGTCCAGGAAACTGCAAATTCTGTAAGATCTCTCCGTTTTGTTTGCTTCTTTGTGCCTTCAATGTTGTTTGTTTGGTTACTTGGTTTGGCTGCAATTATTTACAGCTCACTGCTGGCTTTTTGAGGTCCCAGCAAGAAATTCCACAGACAACTGCAAAATATATCTTTAATCAATTTTAGGAAGACTGATTCCCTAACTAACATATTTCTTCCAGCAGAGACACAGTAAAAACTGTTCTGCAGATACTTGGGGAGAGGGAGCGGGGTAAAGTCTTCCTGACAAAGATGTCACTTTTGTGGATTGCTGTGGTGTCTCTGAGCATTGTGATTTAGGTACATGGGTGTCATGGTTTAACCTCAGCTGACAACTGAACTCACTCCCCTTCCAACAGGGTGGGGGAAAGGGTAAAAGTGAGAAAACAGGTGTGTTGAGAAAAGGAGAGTTTAATAGTTGAAATAGTAATAGTAATATCAATTATTATGATGATAATAAAAATATTATTTTTTAATTTTAATTTTTTTAATGAGAGGAAAAATAGCAGAAAAAGAACAAAACCCCAAGAAAGACAAATTATGCCAGAGGAAAAGAGTTGGTGGTGAGCAACTGATGTGCAGCCAGTCACAGAGTCATAGAATTATTTGAGTTGGGAAAAACCTCTAAGGTCATTGAGTCCATCCATCTCTCAGCACTGCCAAGCCCACCACTAAGCCATGTCCCCAAGCACCACATCCACATGTGTTTTTAAATCCACCAGTTCCCTGGGCAGCCTATTCCCGTCTCCAGCCCAAATCCAAAACACAGCCCCATCTATAAGAGCTCCTGTGAGGAAAACCAGCACATCTGGCCTTATCCATACTGTACTCTCTTCCCCCCAATTGTTGGGGGGAAACATTTTTTTTTCTTTTTTGAAGCTGCTCAGGATAAGCCTGAAAGGGGGGCAGCCTTTGCTGGGTTATGTTGTTTCTATGTATGTCTAGAAGCAAAGAAAATAGAACAAGGAAACAGTGTTCCTTGGGGGGAGGGAAGGGGGTTAAAGCAGCAATATTCCATAGGCAAATAATGCCATTTGTTTTTCCATCTTTTAAATGTTCATGGTCTAAATATTGTCGATACGGTTAGATAAGTCAGTGTACAAGGAAATAATGGCTTGTTGCTGTTAAGAGTTTTGTCTGCAAAATGCAGAATTCTCATGTGTATTGGGATTAAAACAACTTGTACAGATCACAAGTTTTCAGATCCATGAGCTCTGATTCAGGCTTATCTCTTACTTCTGTAAACCTAATTTGTGTGCAAATTTCGTGCGGAAGATTTTGTGTGGCAACAATTCCGCTGTGAATTCATTTGAGGCAGTAAGGCCAAAAGGTTTTATTGAACTAGTACTTTCCTTCCAATTTTATTGAAATGTTTGCATGCTTCAGTGTTGAGGTAGGAGTTCGATGTAATTTGCCACTTAATTGTTTTTACTCGTTTATTTTCCTTTGCACTCGTGGAAATTGCCTTGTTTCCCTTTTGTCTTTTCAGGTCAGGATCGCAGCGAAGCCACTTTAATAAAGAGGTTTAAAGGTGACGGTGTCCGATACAAAGCAAAACTGATTGGGATAGATGAGGTTTCTGCAGCACGAGGAGACAAGTTATGCCAAGACTCCATGATGAAGCTCAAGGTGCAGTGAAACTTCCAGTGCTTAATTTAAAGGAGTCAAGGGGAGCAAATTTCAGCTTGAACTTTTACTCGCTCTCCTTTCGTGACACCAAGCCTCAGTCTGGTTAATTATGTATTGAAATCAGTCAATTTTACATGAGCTCCTGGCTGGTGTTGCTTATCCTGGTTTAATTTTCATACATTATCTCTGAGTTCAGTAGTTAGTCGTGATTGACACCACTGCAATTTGTCCACAAATTATAAACAACACAACTGCAAATTGAATAATTTTATTATGCAAAAGAGGAAGTAAAGCACTGTGGAGAAAAATGATATATCAGAATATTTTCTATGACAATGCTAATCAAGTACAGCCCCTGCCTGTGGCTGTTACCTCATGCCAGGATGGGCAGGAAGGGGTGAGTGATGGTCCCTGGAGTTTTGGGGAACAAGTTTTGTGCTTGCCTTGACTTCAGTGTTGGCTGTTGACTTCCCATCTGCACTGTGGGTTACAAGCTATGTCTGGCAGTAATCCTTCTGCAGTTTTTTCCCATTCCTTTTCCTTCCAGTCCTCTCCCCTGAACTCTGCCAGGAGAGCTGCTGGATTTTCCATTGCTGACTTTTTTCAGGAGGAGAAATCAGTAAATAGTATCTTGTACACTACCAACCTGCAGGGTTCCAGTCCTGATGGTCCAGGAGGAATAAGTTATCCATTAAAAAACAGCACAGGGTGACAACTCTTATGGTTCAACAATCTAAAAGCAAGATCTGGTAGATAATTTACAAATCAGTTTTATGACAAGCGAGAAATAATCTGCTCTAAAAGGTGCTGTGTTGATATGTCACGTCTGCCACCTTATTCCTCCCTGATTTAAATGTTTGCTGGATGTTCCATATCTCATAATTCCTAGCAGCAGTTTGGGAGAGTTTGTTACTGTTTTGGAGTGACTTTTGACATCATGTCTGTGTAATGGCAGCAGTGAAGATCTTAAAATTTAGTGTTCTTAAAACATGTTGAAATTGCAGAATACTCATTAAAGTCTAAATATTTTCATTTATTTAGGAGTGCAGTTGATTGCATTTGATCTTAGTACAGTGTTGTTGGGCAGGGCAGGCTCCTGAGAAAGTGGAAATAGAAGTTACTGTTACAGTTATGGGAAAATAATGCATGAGGTGGTATCAGCAAGTTCACTTACAAAGTTAAAAGTGTGAGATCACAAAAAAAAACCCCTAACCCTCAATACCTCTTTTTACAGCACAGGTTTTGTTTGACTTTGAAAAGACTGTTTTCCTTCTGTAGAAAGCTCAATTTGCTTATTCCAGATAAATGTGCCCATGGAGTTAGTTAAAGTTTGTTGGCGTTTTCTTTCCTCTGCTGCTTCTTGGGTTTTTTCCTTTAGAAAAAAGAAAGGCTTATAGCTGGGAAAAGTGTGCTAGAAATGACCTTCAGCTTCCATGAAAACAACTTTCCTTGGAGAATTAGCTAGTGCAGGGGTTGGAAGTGGGAGCACATTTGAAATGCCCTCTGCATATCATAAAGAGATTTACTACCTTGAAAACAGGGAAGAGACCAGAAGTGAGAGGGGGGCTGTTCCTGGAAAGCCTTGGAAGTTTTCAAAAAGTGGTGAATTGTTCACAAGGAAATCTGTGCCCTGCTGTGGCACCTGGGAGAGCCGTGAAACCAACCAAACTGTTCTTTGTTTCCACAGGGAATTGTTGCTGCGGCTCGTTCAAAAGGAGAACATAAACAAAAAGTCTTCTTAACAGTTTCCTTTGGGGGAATCAAAATCTTCGATGAAAAGACAGGGGTAAGTAAAATGATTGTGTGGTGGAACAGAACTGAATCTTGTCATGGAGGTTTATTTAGAAGCATTTCCTGGCTGGGCTGTGGTATCCCACCAGGGTAAACACACATGAAGCATCTGAGAGGTTTGATAAAGGGTTATCATCTGTCAGAGCAAGTCTTACAGGACTTGCAGAGCGCAGCATGGGGACGTGGTTAATTGTAAAGCTGTGGCCTGGGTGCTGCTGCAGAACCACTTACTGGAGTACACAGATGCTCTTTGTGCTCACGGCTCTGAGTCCAGGAAAGTGGCGAGATGGGTTTTGTTTTGCTCCTCCCAGATAAAAAATTGCCCCTTTGAAGTGCCAGCCTGGTGTTTGCAGAAGGCTGCAGCACCCCATGGGTCACACTGTGCTCACAGTTTTCTCATCCAGCTTGAGTCCAGCTGCACCCATCCTCTGGATGCCACTGAAGACTCCTCAGCAGTACGGGTCAAGTGACTTTTGAGGGTCTCATGACGAGGGATTAGGATTAGAGGTGAGGGTTGGCTTGGACAGGGCCCCTTGTGTCAGGGGAATCTGAAACCAAAGCTGGAACAGGCAGCTGTGGACAACTCCAGGAGAGTGAATCTTTTCCCCACTGGTACCTGAGGGAGAGAAAAGGAAGGCACAGCACATACTCAGCTGGGATTGTGTCCCAGGGGAGTCAGAAAAATTTCTATCAGATCCATAATTCCACATGAATGCAGCTGTAGTCACAATAGTGTGACGTCCCATTGACAGCAGTGCCAGTCTTCTGTGAGGAAACCCAGGAACCAGAGTCAGGAGCTCGTGAGTTGTCAGTAGTAGAAAAATTATATATTGTGTGGAATGGATGGCAAAAGGTACTGAAAGGTTTGAGGGTGCCAAGCATCAACTTTACTGGTAGCATCTGGTTGAGGAAGATGCAGAGATTTCCATGTCTTACAGAGTTTTGCCACAGCAATACCACATTTGATTTTTTAAATTGCTCTAAAAGAAGAAACCTAAGCAAAAGATTGTACTACTTAGGCATAAAGCAACAACACGCAAACTGTTTTAATCATAATTAAGAAGATTTTTACAGCAGTTTAAGCTCTGCCGTGAATTTTAAGAAGGTCTTGATTTAATCCTTTGGAAGATTAACTATTTAACATGGTGCCAGAAATAAAACCCTACTGATAATAGATGAAATTATCTTTGCCAGTTAATTTATATTATTAGAAAATCAATGTCATTGAGCTCACTGATACGTAATATGAGTAGTTAGTAATGAAAAGCTCATTTGGGTTGTGCTGTGTACAGGCTGTGTAAAGGATCCATACAAGAGCAGTGTTGCAAAGAACCTTCCTGGGGTTACAGAAAATAGGAAATATCAGAATTAAGGCTGTCAGTGCAAATCACATCCAGGCCACAGTTGCTTTCCTAATACCAAAGCCTTTTCTTGGAAAAATAAGAGAGAAAGACTACATAGTCCCTTTGCCCTTTTCTCTGAATGTGTCTCAACACTGGATTTCTCTGTGTAGAATAAAGAGGGGGGAAAGGGGGTGTGTTTTAGAAACAAAGGTGTGCTTTATTCCACTTGCCTTTCCTGCAGCATCCTGCACACTCCTGGCTGCAGCTGGTGAGGTGGGGACATGGGAACAGTCTCCTTCATTTCATAACTCTGACACCCTATACTCTAAATCTGACATAACTGTATCATTTTAATAGTAAACCTGTCACTCACTCACTGAAGCTTAGAATGAAACTTCTAAATCCACCTTCCAAACGTCTGCCCCTGAGCTGCTGGAGTGATGGACAGGAGTAGTGAGTTGTCCTTCTTGAAACAGGACTGTGACAGAGGGATGTGGGAAACGTTCAACATCAGTTTTTATGTGTTTTGAATCATGCATTCCATGCCAAGGTTTTGAAGCAGAGCATTAACTCCTCTTCTGCTTCCTCACAGCCACCATTCCTTCGGCTTTTTTTTCCTTGCTTGGGTCTCTCCACATCCCAAAGTTTCACACCTTTGTCTGACTCTCACCGTAGTGTCTCTCATCCAGCCTGTTCCATGAGTTCCTGTCATTCCCATTAACACCTGAAATGCGCAAAGTAATGGACAGACCTCGGCAGAATCTCCAGGTTCTTGGAGCACTCCTGGGGCAGGAGGCTTCCCACAGCACAAGAGATGAATATTAGGAGTGATTCAGCTCTTCTCTGTCCTGGTAATGCTGAGAGATGTCAGCAGGCAGAGCAGTAAAGGAGATCCTTTGTGTCGTCTCACCTCGAAGCCTGTGAGTGAAAATGACCCCAGAAGAAGCTGCATCAGTGCTGTGATGGGAACCCTCCTGCAGGGCAAAAAAAGGACAGAGCAATTAGGTGATCCAGGGCACTGAGAGTGCCATCCTTGATTTAGAAGCAACAAGGAATATCCTGGCAAAACTGGGGATGTACAGTTGCTCATCCTGGATATTTTGAACGGAAGGAAGCAAAAGCAAGAGCGTTTTTTGTTCACACTGATCTCCATGTTGAACTTCCGAGTTTGTAGTTTTGGAGACTGATGTTTGCATTCATACAACTGGATAAAAATCAGCCCTTAATAGGGAACAGCCAGATAATCTTGCATTTGCTTTCTCCTCCTTTAGCAGCCTCCTTGTCTCTCACAACGCTTTCCCCCTTAGTTGTATTTCCAGGATTTTGGAATACCCAGAAGGACATTTTGGGCCACGGAGCTCATTCATTGTTTATTTTTGAAGATTATTTACCTCTCCAGTGTGTCCTTTCTTAGTTTTAACCATGGTCTGTCACATCTGCCACAGTGGCATCTATGTGATAGAAAAAAGATATTCCGAAAAAATGTGGGCTTCTGTATGTTGAGTATCTTGTAGTCTGCCATTGGATTTTCATTTATCACAATAAAAAAATCAATTTGTAGCTCAAACCTAGCAAATTTTTTTTAAAATTGACAGTGTCATAGCTGGCTTCATACAGATGATTTAGGGGAATTACTCCATAATTCGTTACAGATGAGGGGCTGTAGTTGGGTTCCTACTGAAAATGATAAGCAGGGGGGGTTCCCCCTGTATTTTATAGCTCTCTTTAATATCTTCCAGACCCAATATTCATCAAAAAATATTGATTTTAATAATGCTATTATTCCAGCCATCAGGAATTCTGCCCCTCGAGTAAATTTATCCATGAAGGAGACTAGGCTGAAAGTGAAATATCATTTGGAGAGAATTTATCTCACCAAGAAAAATGCAAGAAGGATTTGCTGCAAGTTTGCACTGTAGATGCAATACAATATAGTTCATCTACAGTACTGCAATAGAAATAACAACAATCCTTTCTTACATTCCATCATTCCATGCCATGGATTAAACTAAATAGGTCCCTTCAGACCACTTTCCGAGTACTTGTCAGTGTATTTAGAATATAACAGGGTCCTGCTCAGGAGGCCCTGCTAAAATTTTGTCGGCCTCACTCAGTTGCTGGAGGAGCCTCCTCATGTAGGCATAGCACCCCAAATTGTTCCAACATTAGCTTGTAATCCAAAATTGTATTTAATTTGGCCAACAAAATGTTCTCCTGTTGTGTGTATGCCAAAACTTGTCGTTATACAAGGGGGTTGACCCTGTTTTTCTTACAAATGCACCTTTTTTGTCTGGTATCACGTTTTCCTTTCATCCCACTTGCTTTCTCCAGAATGTTTGCCAAATATATACATCACCTGAAGGAGATACATCTTTTTGTGTTTGTAACATTAAAAAATCTACCATAATTATTGCTGAACCCAGACCTTCCCTACTCAGTGCCACTTGAGAGCTTTCATGGCTGCATATTATATGAAAACAATTTTTCACCATTTCTTCTGTCTCATCCATCCTGGTTAGATCTCATGCTGCACTATATCCTTCATTAATAATATTTCATGGGAGTTCCTTTTTATTTTTAAGAGCATGGTCTATAGAAGGCACAAATGCAAATAATTGCACGATGTTTTTTAATATTCTCCTTTTCGTGGTGGAACTTAGTGGTTGATGACTTCCTTAAAAAGCAACAAAAAACCCCTAACTGGGTGTAGAAGGAAATGCAGCGTTTTTAGAGGCCCATCATTGTTGGTTTGCTATTTGTGAGTGTTATTTTGTTAATCACACACATCAGGCCATCTCCCTGTGATAGCTTAGTAATGCTTCATTAGACGTGCGTGACTAATGTGGCCTCCATGAAGAGCCAGTAATTGTCTCGTTGTTTATTTATGTGACAATAAATCTTTGTTTACTGTAGGTTACTTTCCAAAAATGTATTTGAAACTCATAATTAAATTCCCTGAAAGGCTCACGCTCGTGCAATGAGCTCTGCTTTTAAACTCTCCGTGTTTCTAATTGCAAAAGCCGGTTGACTTCAGTGGAAAATCCACACATTGGGAAAGAGAAAGAAAAAAAAAAAGCAGAAAATTGTTATTTGGCTTTTTGTGAAGAATTATTTCTGTTAAAGTAAAATTTTGAATCTGTTTGTGCCTATGCAAATTATCAGGATAAGCTGTAATATATAGCTCTTTATGAGCTATTGTTATAACTTAATAGTTTATCTGAATTCCTTGTTGTCCAAAAAGCATGGTAGACGTGTATGAGTATCTTGTTTTATTTGTGGAAAATACCTTGAAGTAATGGCTTGTAACCCAGGGGACGAGGTCACAGCCATCTCACCAATTTTTCCCTATTTTATCCTATGTGGCACCCTAAAAGTGAGTTTCATTTGCATTATCTCTTCTATACTTTGGAGGGACTGACTTGTCTTTCCAGAGATGTTGACCCTTATCTTTGTCAAAATCTAGGGCACAGCCTGTGGGATTGTGTAATTTCTAGGATTACTGTAAGTGCCTGATGGGCTTTTACAGTATCACAGAGTATTGCAATGTGTTACTCATGTTTTATAAATTTAATCTGTAGCCATTTTCTTCAGGCTGTCAGTATGAAACCCAGGCAGGAAAACTTTGTCTAAATACATATATTCCATGCTGACTCCATGTTCTTGTTCTCTGTTACTCCAATCTTCAATATTTTTGATGAGGATTTTATTTTATCTTTGATTTTATTTTATTTTATTATCTTGGATGGTTTACCTACCTGAGATGGTGTTATCCAGTGAATAACATCTCCCTGTTCTGTGGATCAGGGACCAGAGCCTGTAGTATTTCCTACAAAAATTTAATTGGCTTTTTCGGGATGACCACAGTACTAGTAACTGTTTCTGCTTTAAATCTTAATGATGTCCAAATAAATGATATGTGTGGTGGGTCATTATAATTCTGTTGTCCTGAGGTTGTTCTCTAGTGAGAGAACGTTACAGCTCTGATGCGTTCCAACGGGTGTTTTAGATGCCAACATCTTGCCCATGTTCATGAACTTTCAAGCTCCCTTGACCTTATAATGCACAGATTTTTCGAAGTTGTTTCCAGCATGTTCTGAGACTTTATCAGGTTTGTGCTGATAACGCCTGGATTTGCTGCTCTTCTCCATTTGATGGTGTTAATTATGCTGATAGATTGCTAACAGGACAGCTAAACTTGGCTGAAAGAAAATTTTAGCAAGATTAAAAATTCTCACTTTTGACAGAAGATATCTCATTTAAAAATGTACCAAAGGTACTCCTTGACTTCACTGGAAATCTGTTGGTTCTGGCATCATTGACCAGAAATGGAGGTACGATTACGGATCTGTAGTTATTCCTTGAAGCACATGTGCTGGAGCAGATGAAATGTCAAACTGTCAAGTCTCTATCACTGAGCATCTCCGAATCTTTAAAAACAGAAGGAATTAATTTCTTTTGCTCTCTACTCGCTCTGCAGTGAGCAGGAGAGATGGTGTGAGAAGTTCGCTGAGTATTGGGTTAGCCAGGATGTGGTACTGTCCGGGGGATGCTGATGGTCCCTTCCTGAGGGCTTCCACAAGTGGGATTTGTTCCCTTTGTTTTTTGAAACTTCCCAGAGTTCAGGTTTATCTCTTCATGGCTCAGCTCAGGTGCATTACTTTGTGAGCATCTTCCCTGATAAGCTGATTTTGCACTAACACCTCCACCTGCCCTCTGTGACTCTTTTCTCTGGATTTAACCCCTGTGTCTTTAGTTTCTCTCCTGAACTTTTCATCTGGGATTTCCTGGGTGTTCTCTGACCCTGATCTCATTTTCTTCCTGTCATGCTTTTTACCAGAATTATGTCATTTGTGAATATAACTTTGCTTATTGTGTCAAACTGAATGATGCCAGCTCTGTCTTCTGTTCAAATCTCGGTCTGTCTCTCCAGCCCTCTCCTTAAATGTTCAGCCAACAGCTCAAGCTTAATGTGTCTAAACCAGGCCTTTTAATCCTGACTCCCAAAGGGTCTCTCTCTGACCTCCTTTTCAGAGAGCTGAGGAAAATATCAGCATCATCTATTATTCAGCCCTGTAAATTCAGCAGCCTTTTTGACTCAGTGTTGTTTTTGTTTGCCACATCCAGGGTAATTCCAGATCTTGCAGAATTACTTACCTGCTCTGAAATACAGCGTTTGCTGCCGTGCTTACAGTTAAAACCCAGTCCTGCCTCTCTTCATCTCGTGTCTCAGTTGTTATCCTTTTCTTTGTCCTTGACAAATTTGACTTTTATTTTTGAAATCCATCGTGACTGCCGAGATTGCTGTCTCAGCTTATTCTTTTGATCATGTCACACTTCCCTTTGCATTCCCATGCTGAATCTGCTTTCTCTGTTTTAGCAGCCCATTGGTAAACTGTATTTTTTCCAAGCTTTTCATGGCTGCCTTTACTCGTCATCAGCTTTCGAGGACTCAGTCCAGAGAACCAACTTGAGTCATTCATTTGTTCAGTTTTCCTAATAAATTGCTCCAAGTCCCTTCCCATCCTGCCCGTTACACTTGAGAGGAATTCTTCACACATATTCGTGCAGCACGCCCTTATTTTTTTCTTTAAAACACTCTCATGCTACAAACTTTGGTTTATGAGGGAGAGCTACTGCAGTCATACGTCCCAAAGGTCTCCCAAAGAGCATCTGGCCCTTTTTTCTCAAAAATTGGAATTAAAGTATAAACTCCCTTTTAATTCAGGTTTTCCAAATCAGTGTTATCTATATATAGGTACTTTTTTTGTAAGAAATGTTGGGGGTTGTACCATGCTGAGGACTTTTAAGGACTGCTGTAATAAAATATTGTATAACAATAAAGAGCAGTAACTGAAAAACAGCAAAGTCAGATTTTGCAGGTACAGTTGAAAATGGTGACATTTGGGCCCTTATTTTGTTCTTTGTCCTTGGCTTCTCTCTGAAAAGGATCCCTCTGGTTGTCTGGGAGTCATTCTCTGTTCCTTGACAGTTCCCATCTTCCTGCTTGTAAATATGAACAGTAAAACATGGCATTTACTGTTCTACATGCAATAAATGTGTCTAATTAGAATATGGCAGAGCAGAGGGCTTAAAACCCTGCATTTTATTCTTACAAGGTATTTATAGTCTTCCGATACTTCAAAAGGGAAACAATAACACATTTCATGAGTAACATTTGACAGTTAGCAAAATGTAAATGTCAGGAGAACCTACTTCCTTAATTACATCCCTTACTGGTATTGTAATTCATTTATTATTGGCCTTCCAGGCTGGGCCCTGGACAGTTTGGGTGGTTCAGAGTGATCCTCAGGCATTTTTAATTGCCACAAGCTCAGAGAGTTGCATTCCTTAGATGCCCAGTTTGCCGTATGAGGTTTGTAAAAGCCTTATGTATTATGGCAGTTTTGTTAGTGTGGAAAAAAGAACCTAAAAGACAAAATTTGGGTGTGATTTTGCAGGTGGAGAAGTGTTGGAGATCTAGAGCTTTGGTTTTTGATTTGAGCCTTATGTCTTACCTCGTAACACTTGACACACAGAGAAAGGCTGACATTTCCCTCCTTCCCCTCATCTGGAAAAGCTCTGATCTAGAGCTGAGTTCAGCCTTCTTGTGGTCAGGATCTGCAGAAACTGCCTTGGGAGATTTCTGACTGGCATGAAGATAAAATAAAGCTCTTCCAGGCATCTCATCCAAACTGAAATAATTCGTCCGATTTTATTGCAATTATATTTTTTCAGTGTGAAAAGGGTAAAAAGTTGATTGCTTTCAAAGAGGCAGAAAATGAGATTTTATGAGTTTAGTGGAGGTCTCATTGGGTGTATCCGACCTCCTGTTGTTTAATCCAAGCATCCCAGGATGGATTTAGGAAAAGGAAGTACTGCTCACATGCATTGTGTGTTAGGGTATGGAAAATCTCACTATAACAATGATAGATAATACTTCCCAATAATAGATATTAGGATATACTGGCATATTCCAAATTGTCATTTGGATTCCATGGATATGGGAGTGGGTATCTGTCTACAGAGCTGTTGTAGGAAAAATTTCTATGGCAATACTTTGGATGTTGTCTAATTTAAATGTTTGGTATTCTTAAGCAGAATTGGGGATGAATTTTGCTGAGGAATTGAAAGTCAACATGTTTGTTGACTTTGATCCTGTACATAGTGGAGCTGCACAGCATCCCTCCTGCTCTCCCATAGCAGAAAACGTAAAGTACAAAGTTATACTGGGGAGGGGAGGTGTGCCTACCTTAGCTACCATTCTGTGATCCAGATAAATCAGTTAGGATGCAAAACCCACGTTGTGGTCCTGCTTTCTCCAGCAGAGCCATGTTCATTTTTCCAGCTGCAATTTTGTCTTGGAGAAGAGCACCCAAAATACGGAGTTGTGTGGAAGTACTGGTATTTTTTAAGCCAGGTTAGTGCATCACACACTAGAAGAACATTTCAGACCCATTTTGAGCACACCTGAAGTTACACTGACTGGATTTCAGACTGCTTGGGAAAGGATTCAACAAGGGAAGTGCTGACATAATAATAGCACAGGCAGCTGAGGTGCCTGAAAACCTCCCTGGAGAGCAGTGGGGGACCTTTATCAGGTGCCGGAACAGAAAGTTACATCCCCTTTAGAAATCCACCGTTCCTTGTTGTAGATGGCTGGGAAACATTACACCCCAGGTGTGCTGGGATCTTCCCTCCTAGTCAGTGCCTTTTGTCTCGTAGGCTTCTCTGCAATTTTGGGTTTCCCCTGTAGTAGCAACAATGCTGCCCACATTTCTGAGTTCCTGTGGTACCCTGTGGGCTGTGTGACCTCTCCTGCTGCTGGGGTGAAATGCCAGAGGGACAGCCCAGGGAGGTGGTGGAGTCGCCATCCCTGGAGGTGTTTAAGTACCATGCTTTAGACAATAGGTTGGTGTTGGGTTACAGGTTGGACTTGATGATCTCCAAGGTCTCTTCCAACCTTGCTAATACTGTGATACTGTGACTGGCGTCCTTCACTGTCAGGGCAATGGGAAGGGGAAACTACAGGAAGGATTACTTTTAAATTTACCAGGAGTTTGCAGGGTGATAGTAATAGATACCCATTGGAAATAAAATCGGTGGGTGGAATATGCTTGTGTGTACAGGGAAGTCAGCAAGAGCTTTGTTCAGTCTGAAAGGGATGAATAAACACCTTTTTTTTTTTTTTTCCCTCCTAGTCTGTGTAATAAGTGGAAGGAAAAGAAGGAAGGAAGGCCACTTCCACTGTCTGCTCTTATTTGTCAACACTCACCAAACACAAATACCTGCTTTTATCCCTGTGTTTCTGTTGAACAAGTCATAAATTTCAGATGCCAGCAGAGCTTTGCTTAATATAAAAATAACATTGCATAAAAGTTGTCTCCCTAAATGAGATCATTGACCTTTCTGTTGGGTGCCCTGTGTGCTCAGCATGTGGGCAGCCATGTGTCACAGAGCCCAGGGGCAGGAACAGCATCCCCTGTTGTGCTCCCCAGCACCCCGTGGTAATTGTGGAATTACAGCAGTGCCTGTGTCCCGAAATTGTAGCATTCTACCTCTCTCTGCTGCTAGTACTTCTTAATCCTTTGTGGTTCCCATCCTACTCCCAGGGAAACAAGCAGCAACATTCCTGCTGACTTGAAAGGGAGGATCGTGAATAGATGGGGCAGAACACTAATTAATTTGAGTGCCTTGGCATTTAAAGCAAATAAAATGTCCAGGTATCTGAAAATACTGCTCCTAGCCCCACCTCTGCACAGCTCAGAATATCTCTTCTTTTCTTTTTAGACAGTCAAAATACGGGTTTGAATCCTGGTTTTTTTGTTGTGTCCTTGTTTTTAAAAAGGCTGAGTTGGTTTGTAAAAGGTTTTATATGCAGCCTTCTGCAATCTTTAATTAGCCAAATGCTTTCCTGTGGATGACACAGGAATTTGAAAGTACTTGAAGATGTAAAGCACGCGTGAGTGTAACCTGTACATGCATAAGGCTCAGTGCTGAGAAGTGCTGAGGGTGAAGTAATGAAGAAATTCAGGTTTGATTAGGGAAAGAGAAGACATGCTGTGTGCAGAAGTTGTAAAAGGGGGGAGAATGAAAGGAATAAGTAGTAGAAAACAAGGCAGCATCCATTCACCGGGGTTGGCAAAGGCTTTACTTGTGTGCATTTAAGTAGAAGGTGAGGGCAGCACTGCCAGAGAGCTTTCCCGAAAGGCAGACCTTGTGTGACACCCATGGCCAGGACAGAAAAGCGAAGCAGGGAGAGAGAAAAGCAAACAGGAGTTGAGTCATGCTCTGAGCTGGGCCAGGACTGTTAATCAAAGTTTGCTTTCAGAGGCTTCAATTAGCAGCAGAAGACCAAAACTAAATATTCATCCTGCTTTTCGTGAAAATGAGCAGGGAAGAAACAACTCTGGGCATTAAAATGGGAGCTTGAGGGATCTCTTTTGGGAGGTGCCAGGGCAGAGCTTACAAGCACTCTCCTTTTCCTGAGTTGAAATGTAGAACTGTTGTAACACCATATGCCAGGCACCTCTTAAGTGGCGCTCCAGAAATTCCCACCTTGGGATAACGCAGGGAGGGAAATAAAAGAAAATTGGGCAAAAAATTACCTGCAAGTTCTTTGTTCTTTTTTTAAAGTCTCTTTGAGGTTTGCCTTTTACGTTTTATTTTATTCATATCTTAGGGCTCAAGTACTGCACACACTTGTCACGTTGCTATGGATGGTTTATATCCGAGGCGAAGTGTCTGTTGTGGGACCTGAACAAATGAAGGATTTATTGATGAATGATCCCATTTATGGGATTATCCAAAGCTTGTTTATACGTGCTATTGTAACTCAAAGGAAGAGGTTTCCTCTCTTTTTCTCTAGGAAGACTGAAAACAAAATGTCGTGGGTTTTATGACCAGGATAGGTAGTTCATGATGCTGTTTCTGAATTGTAAAGCTCAGCACTCCAGAGACATCTTTTGCTAACGTGCAGGGACCTCAAGTCCATCAACACCCTTCATGCAGCACCTTCAACATGAGCATTGTTAGAATGCTCTTCAATTGTGCACCTCCAGTTATGGAATAATCTGAGATCGTATGCTAAAGGTAGAGGTTGTTCCTTAGTCTTTTCAGGATGTCTGTCCTGGCCTCCCAGGGTGGTTCTGCATTGGGAAGAATATCCAGCAGCTCAGACGTCTCTGCTGGGAACCAGGAGAATTCCTTATGATGATGGGTTTCAGCAAAAGTAGTTGTAGAGAAGGGTGACCCTGGCGTGAAAAGGTGTTTGTGGTATGGAAGGTGCATTGAAGGTTCTCACAACCAAACCAATGTCTGTGGTAGGAGAGACTTCAGGATGTCACCTTCAGCTGGTGCTGTATAATTACACATTGGCCACTAGATAATTAAGCCATTAGAGATGAAGAGTTGGGCTGAGTGGATTTTGTCCAGTTCTTTACTGTGCCACTGAAACCGATCTGTCATTGTAGAAGACAAGATTCCCTGCTTCCATGCCTTGGTTTATCTCCAGTTATGGAATCACTTTTACATTTGAAAGATACAAAAATCGTGTAATGTTAAATCCAACCCTGTTCTGCACCATTTTCAATTGGCTCGTGAGCACAACAGCTACACTGGTTATACACAGTGTGTGAAGTCATAGAGTCCCTCTGTGAGGGATGTGCTCTCTCTCAGCTCCCTTTAAAGTCTTAATAAATAAGTGAGAGGATCTGGGAGAGAAATATAAAATAAATCCCTCTTGCTCTTCTTCCCCTTTTTCAAAAGTTTGTAACATTGTGCAGGTAGATTTATGGTTCAAGAAGGTTGCTGTTTGATGACTATCCAGTGCAATTTAAGGTTTAACATTGCCAGTATGAGTAGGGCTTTTGTGATCTTTGCAAGCTCTGCTTTATGGGGTTTGCATGACAAATCAAGAGAATCAGCAGCTGCCTTGCACTGATGAGTTTTTCAAATCACAGGCTACAAGAAGAGGGTGGCTGGTAATGCTTGCTGAATCTGAAGCAGTTAAGATCTGAGACAGTTAAAGCCAAAAAAATTACCTCCAAAGCTCCTAGGAGTTGTATGAAGGAATTTCTTGTGCTGTTCATGTAATTCCAAAGCATTCCGGAGACAAAGAACGTTGGTGTAAAGGAACAAAAGAGTCTTGTAAAAAGTAAAGGCTGCTCAAAGGACATTCACAAGCTATAAAGATAAACATAATGAAAACATGGAGAGGTTCAGTGATGCTGTAGCAAACTCTGATTACTGAATATCGTGCTTCCTCAAATTCAGGATTTAATCAGTAAGAGTCTTACAGATTTGGGAGTCTGTCAGGAAAAAATACAAGGCATGGTCCGAGGTGCTGCACTTCAGCTGTGTGCAAGCTTTGGCTTGAGAGTAGAGGGCAATATTGGCATATTTGTGGCTATTTTCATCTAGTGACCATTTTGCAGAGGCTGGTGAGGTGGATGCTAAGGGGGAAGGCACTCAGACGTGTTACAGTCCTGGGAACCCAGCAGTGGCCACTGGGCAGCTGCCATCCCAAAGAATGGAATATATACCTTAGAGGCAAGAGTTGTTGCTTGTACAGAGCATTAAAGTAGTGAAAGGGTGGCATGAAACAATGCACTGCAGCCTGTGGATGGGCCACTCAGTTTTAATTTGAGGCATCTTGTATTGCTGAGTTGGTTAGTGCCTAGTGGGCTTTGGTGTCAAGAGTCAGACTTGCTGCTTGTGGGTGTGGATGTGCAAATCCTTTGCTTTGACCATGCTGGTAAAACAATGACTGTGTTTGATGCAGAAACAGAAAGAAAATACTGCAAGATACAGAGGGGGCCAAGCATCACAGCTTTAGTGTAGCACATCTGTCTTTCCAAAGCTCTATGAAAATGTTTCCTTGCCCTTTAGGATTTTCTTTGTCCCGGAACAGTATTTGCAAGTGCATGTTTAAAATATTACTTGGGCTTAATAGTAATTGGTCAAGGGTTTTGGATTTAACTAGCTACTCTCATTCCTGGTACAATAAAAAATTGAAAAGCCTTTGAAGTGAAGACACAAAATTGGCCATATGTGCGTTCCAGTTTGGGTTTATTCCTTTCCAAATTCATATATCTAATAAATGGATCTTCTGCATGAGCAACTTAGCATTTGCTTCAGAAGACAATGAACAATAACTAAATTCATATCTGGTCTTTGTCAGACATTATTACAAATTATGAGAGCTAGACAGAAGTTTATTACCTTAGTGGTGTTCTCTTTCACAAATTAGGTTCTGGGAGCATCCAGCTAGCTCAGTATCGTAGATCCATTCATCACAATTAGACTGCTGTGCTGGCAAAGCTGTGTCCCGTTGCCTTAATTGACTCAGGGTGTACGCCAGGGGTCTGGGGTGAGGGCAGTGCCAGGCCAGCCAAGAGCATCCCTGTGTCTGTCCCTGGAGGCACCAACAAAGAGAACGGCCTTTGCTCTCTGAAGAATTTGCTGCTCTTGCTCCCCAGGCAGTAGCAGGATTCCTTTTTCATCAAGCAAAGGAAATGGTAAGGATTAATTTGGATTTTAGCCAGGGCTGAAGTAACCTTTTAAGCTCTTTTCCCGAGTCCAACCAAACAGTCCAACCTGGGGTACTTTTGTGTCTTTTATTTAGAGTGGAGTGTACAGATTGAGCTTAGTGTAGCCCTTCACTTGAGGATGTGTTTATCCTTGCACATGTGATCTTCCCCACTGGCAGTCATCCCTCCTGACTCAGCTGCATGCTGCCTTGTAAACTCAACAACTCACATAATCTGGTTTTTGCTTCAGTCTCCTCAGTTGCAGGAAGAGAATGGATCTTAAGAGTTTATTATTGTTATTGTTATTAAAAGGAAATTAAATTTACACTTCTCTGGGTGCTGTGCTGTGTCACAGCCAGACGTCTGACCCCCTGGAGGGACAGTCTGTGATAACTGGGGCTGAATCTGTTTTGATTCTTCTCTTTATCAGCACCATATTTCATGTGCCCCTTTGTGATGCACAGACCAAGCTTTGATCTGCGTATAATCTCAAAGGGAGCTTTTTGTGCCAAGTGTTTTTATTGCAAAGCTTGTGCACTGAAATGCCTTTTAGTAGTTGGCACTTGGAAAAGTCTTTCTTCAGGTTATTGTCTGCACAATCAGTGTGTGTGGAAGAAGCACAGGGATTAGACAGATTTGTTTGCTCCTCATTGTGAAGACATGCTTAAAAGGCTGCCAAATGAGAACCCTTCAGGCTTGGAGGACACTCCAGAGGTTACATTTTCCTTCTCTGCTCCTGTGCTTGGATTTTTTTGCAGAAGGAAAGTCCATAATGTATTGCTCAGCCTACATTCCATGAGTGGCTCTGAAACACACGGAGTTCTCTCCTCTCCAGTATTTGACATTTGACCAAGTGCATTAGCATTGCATGGCTTGAGCTGCACTGAAGGAGCACAGCAGCCTCCTGGACGTAGTGAGGGAGCATCATCTGCACCATGCCAGCATTTCTTGCAGCCATGAGATAAAATTAATCTCAGAGCCACTCGCGTGTTTTACAATTCATTGTTTTCCACTGAATGTGTTGCAGGGGTAATGGTCGATGTCCTCTGGCACTTTGGGCTTGCTAAGCTTGTTGTTAAGGCATTACCATTAATTTTCCATGTTAGGTTCAATTTCTGCCAGTTTTTCCCTGTTATTCCTGAACACACAGGGCCTGATTTCCTTATATGCTGCTGAGCAGTCACATTGGAATATGGGGGACTTGCAGGGAGGCAGCAGCATGGCTGAAACTACAGTCCCCAAAGTTATGTTATTATGAATCCATTAAGAATTTTCCAGTGTGGTAGGTAACTTTGATATTTTGGGGAGCTAATACATACAAAATGTATTATTGTGTGTTCAAATGTGACAGAAGTGACTGGGCAGGATGCTTGGTCCATGTCTGTCTCCCACATCCCCGTATCCACAGTGGAGCTGTCAGTAGGTCCCACCTATCTGAAACCAGGCTCGCTGTTACTCCAGGTGAAAGGCTGAGCAACCTAAACCCCTGTGAAACTTGTCCTTATGGACATAATACTGTGTGGAACATGCTCCCTGCTTTCGGTGGGGCGGCTTTTCCAGGAGGCTTTGCAGCTTGCAGGATGTTTTTTTGTTGTGGCTCTTAACACTGTGCCCCAGGCTCCACTAAATAGACAACCTCATTAAAAGAGAAATAGCGATAGTAAAGCAGTGACTTTCTCGTGCCATCTAACTCACATATTTGACATGATTGCTGGACCCTCCAAGTACTTAATTGATTGACTTAATTGATTTAGTGGCACTGGAGGCTACGGCATGGAAATAAAGGGGCAAGATGAGGATAAGGGGTGAAAAAATTTATGATAGGTGCCAAGAAGCCTGAGGGAAATTAGAAATGCTACAGATCTCAGAGGCAGCTAAATCAATTCAGTGTGATGTACAGGGAGCAACCTGGGGGAACAGGAGAAGTGGGGGATAGAATGGAGACAAGGAGAGAAAATAATGGACCAGAACAAACTTAAGGGAAAGAGGGAAAAGAGCAGCCTTGGTGGTGGTTGGTATTTTGGACTTTCTGATTTTAACACCAGGCAAAAACTTTTTAGTGTATGAATGATGGATATTTACCCCAAAAAGGACTCATTATAAGTATGTCTTGTTACCCAGCTTGAGGCTTTATCTGTGCTTCTATTTAAATTCCTCAACATTTGCAACAGTGACTAAAGTCACAGGAGATCTGAAATAATTTGGAGGCTGTGGATTTTTTTAACAACCGAAACTTGAACGTTAAATTACTTTCTAATCTCTGCAATATGTAATTGACTGTATTGAACCATAATACAAATTAAGTCTTCTCTATAATTTGTTCTGTCGTACTGCAGCACTCCAAAACAATTTGATACTTCACTTAAGAATTGGTAAATGGTTTGTAGCAGCTCTCAGCACAGAGTAAAAACATCCAGTAGTGTGGGATGGAATCCATCAGCACGGACATGCGGGAGTGTCGAGTTATGAAGTAATTAATTTGTGTGCTTATGACAACTAAAGACAGGATTAAGTCATGATAAGGACTTGGAAGTATTGAATAATTTTTTTTAAAAGCGGGTGAGGATAAAAAGGTGCTTATGAGCGCTGACCTGCCTTTCTGCTATAAGCAATTTGTGAGGCTTTTGTTCCATTTCCTTTCGTATCAAATATTGAGGGGGTAGCTACATGTGAGCAGTTACAAACTGAGGGATAAACATGACGGTTCTTTTGGCTGGTCTCATTCATTGAGATTAGTCTGTGCAAATGCATCAGACCCATATCTGATCCAAAAAGGCAAAGAACATGTATTTATGGATGGCCTCAAGTGTCTGTCTCTGTTGGGTGGCTGGGTGAGATGGTATTTCTCTTTCTGCTGTCCCTTCTGCTGTCCTTTGCTCTAGCACAGGTCTGGCTGCTGTGAAGATCTCCTTGGGGTACTGGGCAGGCTGTGTCCTTAAATATTTACAGAAAGGATGCAGTTCTGATCTTGCATTTACAGTGGTGAATCTCTCCTGACTGCAACAGGAGTCCCTTTTCTGCTTTGCAAGAGCGAAGAATCAGGCATCCATTAAATAATGTTTAGAAAAGAGTGTTGGAATATGTAGAAAGGATACATTAGATGAATGGAGGGCTGGGAAAATGCAGGTACAAAGGAGTGTTTATGTCTACATCTGAGTACAGATGTGTGTATGCAACGTGTATGTTCTAACTCAGTATCCTTCAAACAAATGCAAAAGTTTTCCTAGACACTCTATCCAGTAAAACATGTAAAAGGATAATATTGCAATCACCTTTATTTAATTCGTACTTCTATTGATACAGTATGTAAAATATCATGATCATTAAACATGTAATGATTTTCAAGCCGTTAATGAGGATTCGCAAATAAATCGGACGGTCTCCGTTTGCTGTCTTACATTGTGGGTGATGCTCTTCCATGGTAGAGCGATCTTCAAATTTAATTCCACGAGGAAGGCACCTGATCACAGTTTAATTTCAGTGCAGAACACTGCCTGGCAATCAATAAAGCAATGTCAAAGAACTTTGATTTAATAGGAGCCAGAGATAACGTTCCCTGTCATATGCAGAATAGAGAGATGGGAACATTTCATTTCATTGTAACAGATAGCATATAACTTGGTTTTCAAAAAAACCTAATAAATCAATATCCCTGTATTATCTAAGTAAGATCCCATCATTAATTTTAAGCGCTTTACACGTCGGGAGAGTCTGAAGTGCACCTTCAGCTCAGCCACATTCTGCCTGAAGTCAATGGCAACACTTCCCCTCTCCTATGAGCAAGCAGTCTTGATCTTGGGATGTTAAGAGCCATTTACTGTGAAATGAAAATGAAACATGTCCAGTCTTTTGTTTTATATGGAGTCATCCATCTCTTGCAGGCTGCCTCTCCTTTCACATTTCAGTCCCTGTCCTACAGAAGTCCCATCCCTTGTCACTTACCCTGTGTGTGCTCAGCCATTTCTCTGCCACACAGGGGACATCCTCTCTGCTTCTGAATTATTTTAAAATGTTTGATATTTTAAAAACTCTAAAAATAACTGGTTGTTTAGAGATTGCCTGGGTACCATGCTGGTTTTCAAAATGTGCTTTTCTCAAAACCAGCAGGAATCTGGACCTCAAAAGAATTCTTTTTGAGGCTTTGCCTGCTCTCAGAAATAGCATTATCCCTAGATGATATAAGAGCAGGTCAATATATCAGAAGGTAGAAATTGAAACTAATAGATTGTTTTAAATAAGCTGTTCAAGGGCATTATTCTAAGTAGAAATACTTCTCTATTACTTTGCTAATTAAATACTATTTAGGCTGAAGCAAGAAAGATTCTGGCAATACAGGAGATGCTTATAGAATTTGCAGATTCATGTCCTCACTCTGGGGAGAGTTTTACAAAATTTAAAACAAAATTGAGTTTCCTTATTATTACAATTCACCAAAGTGAGATTTTAAGTGAAATGTGAACTTCTGCATTTAGCATTGATTTCCAGTTGAATAATTGCATTTCCATTAATTTGCTGTGGAAAATAAATGTTTGGAGTTCTTTTGCTGCTTGAAATGCAATCTCTCTCCCTGGCTGATGCTGAGTGTTGCAGAGATAAAGCAGATCTGGTACCAATATTGGAGATCCCAGCTCTGCAGAGCAGCCCAGTCTCAGAGTTTCCCTGTATGAAGGTACAAGTGTCTGCAGCCCCTGCTTATTTATACACCTACAAATACTGATTCTGTGCCTAGAATCCTATGTAGGTGATAAGCAGGTAATGCATTTTCTATTCAGTTGTATCTCACTATAAATTTCCAGGAAAAACCTTCAATGGGAACCTTTAGTCAATACACTAAAGCAAGTCAAGTTTGGCTGAATTTTGAGGCAAGAATAGGCTTAAGGAGTTTAGATGTTAATTGGTTTTGATGCCAGGATGTGTTTGCTTGTTTGAATTCCATAGGTTAATTGAGATCCAGGTAAAGCACTGATGAAAGACAAGTCATACTGCTTTTC
The DNA here is from genome assembly GCA_013390025.1 of Pitta sordida. NCBI lineage: Eukaryota > Metazoa > Chordata > Aves > Passeriformes > Pittidae > Pitta > Pitta sordida. Next base: position 950,344 of record WEKX01015800.1, on the reverse strand, counting down.
AATCAAGCGTTTTGATGTATATTCTCTACTGTTTGTTGTTTTCCTAACAGCTACTACAGCATCACCATGCGGTTCATGAAATTTCATACATTGCCAAGGATATCACAGACCACCGAGCGTTTGGATATGTGTGTGGAAAGGAGGGAAATCATAGATTTGTGGCAATAAAAACAGCCCAGGCAGTAAGTATCAAATCACTGTCATTTTCTACCGTGTAACTCAAGTGAAAAGCTGTTTGTAAGAAGCTGTTCAAGAGGCCAGTCTTGGGTTGTTTATTATTGTGCCACACTAGTCACAAGTGTCTGGTTAGATGTTCTTAAATAGAAAATTAATGAAAGCAGCTTGGGCAAAAGGGAATATGTTTCACTAGTTCCAATTTTTCATGATGCATTTTTTTATAATTTTTTTTTTTTCCTTTCTAGCTAAGCTAGACTTAATGCAGATAAGTTTGGTTATATGTATTCCTATATTCATTGAAACCTACATTGTGTATAGTCTACTCTAATTCTGCTGGATGTGAAACCACTAATAAATTTGCTTTTATATTCATACATGTGCCTTTTATATTCATAATGCTTTTTATATTCATAACTATAATTATCATTAATTTTCAAGTCTAGTTAGTTCAATAGAAATTAACCCAAGCCTGGATGCTAAGGTAGGAATTAATTCTATATGAAGTTCAATTGTGGAGATGTTGTAACTGCTCTATCAGCAGGGTGGGATAAGTGATGTTTATTTTCCCACACAGAAATTTTCCATCTTGTCTTTGCTTCCATAGGCTGAACCTGTAATCCTGGACTTGCGAGACCTGTTTCAGCTCATCTATGAACTGAAACAAAGGGAAGAAATGGAAAAAAAGGCACAAAAGGACAAACAGTGTGAACAGGCGGTATACCAGGTACACGAATAAGCTTAGACTACTGCCAAGAAAAGCTTGGTTTGAAGTATCCCCCCAAGTTGCTCCCAAGAGGCACTGAGCATCCTCAGCACTCCTTGACAGCAGTGGGTTTGAATGGACCAGTATGAACCCAACAGCCATCAGACGTAGGATTAAACAGTGGTGAAAGTTGTCACTTGGGGTGTCATGAACCTCTTTAGCAACTGGAAATGAGCTGCTCATTTCCTGCCTAGTGTTTCTCTTCTAATTCAGAAGGAAAACTTTGAATGAAGGTCAGTGTTGTAAGTCAGGTGTTAACAGTGTCTGATGCTGTAGGGAAGGTTAAATCTACTTCTGAATGTGTGTATTTGAATCAAGTCAAATAAGGTGTAGATTGTTAAACTCGGATGGAACTTGAATAAAGTTACTTTGTGCAATAATGTGACTTTATCTGTATCCTAGAGAAACAAAACTATATACTTACCTGCCCATTTTGCTTATTTCTTTGCTGTCCTTTAATTTCTGAGTACAGTTCTTTTATCTCTGCTGTTTATGTTCTTTGCTTTTACTGCCTGTCCTCTTACTTTGCTGTAGACAATTTTGGAAGAAGATGTAGAAGATCCTGTATACCAGGTAATTTCTGAAGCTGTATGGCCTTGGAGTTTCAGAAATGACTAAGATAACATATATCTTCAAACTTAGCAAAACCTTTGACATGTTTGGAAATTTACTGAGATAGGTCTTGTGAGAAACCTTTGAGAAAGTAGCATGTTTGGAGATTAAGCTGTAAGTAATAGCACAATGTGTCTGTATAGAACAGAATATTTCAGTTGGAGTATAGAAATGTTAGATTAAATGTGTCATAAATATTACTTAAAATGTGGCTTGTGCACCCGGATTTTAAGTTTCCAAATGAGATTTGTCATCGTTTTTAATACAAACTCTCGCTGAAAAGGGAGGTACTTTGAGAATTAAGGAAGGTGACATCTCGTTCTGATAGTATTAAGTTGACATTTTGTTTTTGTCTTCTGTGGGGCCAGAATTTAATTCAGAGGGTGAATATTTGGAAAAACCCAACAGTGGCATTGATGTTGTAACACACTCCCTTGTTGGTGTTTGGACTACCATTTAATATTGGTTCTGAAATTTAAATCTTGTTTCGTCCATGTCTGGGAGCAAAGATGATTATCAGAAATATGTCAATATATTCATGTCTGATACCCTACTGAGTGTGAAGAAGAAAAAGATGTAATTTAATTCTCATGTTTTTGTGCTGAAACAAAATATGTGATATTTTACTTCTTTTTTTCTTGGGGACTTCGTGTTCCTCCACTTAGGCATATCAGTGGGAGGCACACTGAAAGGAGTCAATTCAACCATTAGTGAATATTGAACAGTGCCTAAGGTGCAGCGACAAAGATGATAAGAATCAGGATGCCCTAAATTACTATTCAGCTTTTATAATGTCAGGAGTTTTACTCTGTACTCTTCACAAAATAAAGCAAGAACCTGAAAACGAAAAGTGTTGTGACAGCCTTTTGCCATGTGCCCCGTTATACGAGCACCAGCCTATTCTCACAGCTTGGATTTAGCATTTTCACTCATAGATGATAAATATATGTGGAAATAATTGCTATTATGTAAAAAAGGCAAAATTCACGTTGACTTCAGAACATTAGTACTGGGCCACAGGCGGTCTCCCTAGTGAGAAAGAATTAGGGAGTTGCTCTAATGATCATTAGAGGAGATTTGGGACTATTCATTCCGGTTTATGAAATACGAAACAACCTTATTTGGGGCTTTCCAACAAACCGGTTGTCCTGCTGCCAGCCTGTACTTTGAACTTGTTTCTTTAATGCCTGCCTTTGTTTTGATGTGGAATTCCAAATCGCCTTTTTCCCTTCTGTTTCATCTTTGACTTTTCCTCTCTGGCGGCTGGTGTAATAGTACATTGTGTTTGAGGCTGGACACGAGCCGATCCGTGAGCCTGAAACGGAAGAAAACATTTATCAGGTATAAAAATCTCTCCCTTCGGTGTTTCCATCGCAGCGATTGCGAGCATTTAACAAAGCACGTTTCATACATAGTTCACTTTCCGTTCTCATTCGTCGCAAAAATGTCTGGCATTTCATTCTGGTGACATGACGTGAATTATGTGCCCAGTCTCGATGTGATTCTCCCGTTGTTTGTCATTTCAGCTTCTGCAAATTACATTAACTTTGTCAGCTTACGAAGGGTTTTAAACTCTTGAGTGCACCATATGAGGTGATAAATAGTGGATTCTCTTTTTTTCTGTTGATTTTTGGGAAATTTTTTTACACGTATTCTGAGAAACAACATGGAGTGCAGACCATCCAAGCGAATTCCAAGAAATTTTAGTGGTACTGCTCTTCTTGCTGGCTGACCATGGAAATAACTGAGCAAAACCTCAGAGGTCCCAAGGGATAGTCCCCCAGACCAGGGAAACTATTTTCAGAGTGCATATGTTATGTTACAGCCCAAGCTCACATTCTTCACGCTGACAAAAAATTGCATTGAAAGCAATATAAAATAATCTTTTGTCATTCAATTTATCCTCAAGGGATCGGTACAAGGTTTATTAAAATATAATGTAATTCATTTTGTATCACATACTAGAGGCAAATCTGAAGATAGACAGAAATCTTTGTGTGCTGTAAGAATATTGTGATGCGAGGAAGTCATTTAGTGTGAAGGGGAAGGAGTTTCAAGCAGTGATTAAGCATTTCATCCGACTGTGCTAGAGGTTGATCTGCTAATAGGAAAAGATTTTAAGGTACACAGGAGCAAGGATATAACAGGAAAAAAAAAAAAACAATGGAAAAACATATGAGTAAAGTAGAATGAGAAAATACAGGAAGATAGTAGAAAGAATGACAGTAGTAGTGTAGCTGCAAGCCAAAAGAAAGAAGCTGAGTGAGAAAGGGAAATACAGGAAATAACCATCTTAGAGATGCCATCACAGAGCCATTAATAGGAGATTCATTTAATGTATCTCTGCTGATGTCCTGGCACCCCCACCGTGCACACTCGAATATGCATCTTGCTGCATCTCTACACCAAGACATGCAAAGCTCTCAAGGTGAGAGTCTGCCTAAGGCTGAAAATTTTCAGTGTTGAAAGTTTGACTATTTTCATCAAATGTTAAAAAATCGCTACTCTAGTTGTAAGGTTTGTGCTAGAAACAAAGATCCCGTGAGAACTGCATTCAGGCAAAAAAATGCTGATTGTTGTTCATCAAAGCGAGAAGCGTTAGGTGACAATTTAGATAAAGTACTGGTGGAAGGAAGCAAAATGGGTGCTGTTACTGTCCTGTAAGTCACCAGAGAAGCCCGAGGCTTTATTTGACAGTATCTGGATCTAATGAAGTGTTTTCTCCCACAGAAAATACCTGTGATTAATATGCTGTACTCTCACTATACACAGTCTAGCATTGCCCTCTCTATTTACTTACAGGCATTACCTTGAGTACAGCAAATGCTGAGATTAGGGAGCCAGGAGTCTTTTTCTGGTATCTGTTGTGATTTGATGGATGCTGAGGTGTCCCTGGCACAGACTGGCCTGTAGCCATGAGCTTCCCATGGGCGTCATGAGCTTCCCATGAGCTCTTGGCTTCTATGAATCTGGGTTCCACCAGCTCAGATTTTACACTCAGATCACTGACAAAATCATTTCTCTTATAAGAGCTTGATGGTCTCAGAGCCGTCCAGGCTACTATTAAAAATCAAATTAGAATGGATCCTCTTGTGCTTTTAACTTTTTGTGTGTTTGTGGTTTTGTTTGTTTGCTTGCCTTTTGCTTGGTTTTTGTGTTTAGTTTGATGGAAATTAGTGGCAGCTTCTGTTATGTACTACCAAGCCTTCCCCATACTGCATGTTGTCAAACATATATCTGCTCAATAACCTCATGCAGCTTTGCTTCATCTTCACCAATTCTTTCTGCTGGGCTTTCCATTTGCTGGTGTGCAACAAATTCACTTCTCCCTTGGTGGAAAAGATTCCTACCCCGTGGGGAATTGTAGATGAAAGATACGTGCCAGAAGTGACAATTTCTATTTCTTCTTAGCATAATAGAGGTCACAATTTTCTTTTTAAGCATTCTTTCTCTGTCTGTCACCTCTCTTTGATACATTACCCCAAAGGCTGTCTATGTCTGCTCTTTTAATAATGTCTGTGTAAATTGCTGTAATCTGCTAGTTAGGCAAGGACTCAGTCACTGGGTACATATCAATCCTCTCATCTAGTGTCAAATTGCTTAATGGCATCTCTCCTCCTGCCTGGTGTGCCAGAAAGGTGGGGATGGGATTTTGGGAGGTGGTTTGGTGTTGTATGTAGCAGCACTGGTCTCTATGGAGAGGCGAGTTCTCCACGAGGAGCTGACAATCTTGAGGTGAGGGTTTCTGAATTGTGATACTTGTATTGGTGGTGAGATGCAAATACATCCAGATGGTTCCCAGCCTGTCACAGAGGCAGAGCTGACAGCAGCAGTGCTGCTGCCTCTTCGCTGCTATTGTTAATCAAAGGAGAAACAGAAATTCCTTGCGGACCCCGAGTCTCAGTAGCGATGCAAAAGTATCGAGTTGAGAGGCAAATGTCTTTCTGAAAAGTTTTCACTGTCTTCGTATAAGAAGCCAGAAGCTTTTCTCTAAGTAGAAACTGGAGTGAAAAAAAGGGGAAATGATAGTGCAGGGAAATGCTGATTCCACAGGGAGGATAGATGTGAAAATTGGGATGACTTCACAGGAAAGTTGGAAGGAGGAAGAGGAGAATGGCTGAAAAGGGAAAAAAGGTGAGAGGGGGAAATAAAAAATGCCACCTGGAAAGTTCAGAAACAGTTTATTTTTCCATATTTTTCCTTTTTTTATGAAGACTCAGCTTTCCAATGACTTCCTAATTAGACCCTTCCTGTTTCCTGCTCTCACACTCTGACTTCCAGCCCTCTCCCATTAGACTCTACTGCCATGGAATTGAATTGTTCTGCTGTTCCTAGTTTCACATGCCATAGGATGGGTGGTTTTAGTGGAAGTGGCCAGTACTTTGAGAAAACCAAGGCAAGCAAATCATTCCCAGGATAGTAATAGAAGAAATCTTCTGAGAAGATCATTCCTTTTCTGTGAGGATTCTGCACTCGTGGCTCTTGGCAAACTTCTTCAAAGTGCACCAAGTCAAAGACACAATTTCCTGTGAAGACTGTGATGTTTAAACATGGGCAGGAGAACAGGATAGACAACAGTAGAGAGAGGTTTTAATGTACTATACAGAACATGATACAGAATAATTATGCAGAATAAGAAATTATAACACATCTCAAAGAATAAGTGGCATTCCTTTCGCTTCTCCTAAACTAGTCTGTCTAATATCAGGATCTTAAGATATTTGTTGTCATAAAAAACTGAAAGCTAATAAATTTATCATATTTGAAATACTATCTCTTATTGGCCTGTGAGGTTTCACTGGTGTCTGAAGTGTAGCTGTCACATGTTGAATGCTCTGCTCAGTAGAAAAGCAGCACGGATTTCCTTGGAGCATTTGTGTCACTTTAGAACGTGTTTTTACTGCTCCTTTTGCATTTGTCATTTACAACTGACATTGGGTGCTTCTAGAAAGGAAAAGAAATGTAATCACAAATTATAAATACATAAACCAAGTCGTCCTTGGGCAAGCACAGCAAAGCAACTGAATTTACATGATTAGGTTATAAATACCCAAGGTGTAAATCATGACTGTTGACTCAAGTAAAGGTTCACCTGAAGTTTTAAATGCGTTGTCCCCTGTCCATGTGTCCTATGTCAGACTTGAAGAGGTCATTAATTCCTAAGTAAAACTGCAGCATTATAAGCAAATATCTCATAGTGCAGCCACAGGGCCCTGTCACTGCAGGGGTATGTGTTAGACTTTTCCTGATTATTAAATTAGTTAATTAAATTAACTGGAAGAAGAAATCAAACACCATAGGTGAAATATCTCTTAACCTCAGATCAGAAACTCTTACTCTGTGTCTCTGGGAAGATGGTACACTCACCTGATCATAACTTCCATTGTGCATCTCTAACCCTCAAATTAAATGAAAAAACCCCATTTAAGTAGAAAGGAGATCCACGTGCACCTAGAATTCATGCAAGCAGAATTATCTGAGAATGGAAATCTCTTTTGTGAGCACTACTGGGCTGTAGGACAGGTGCTTATTTCCTCAGTATTTCCTCCATTAGAGGTAGTACTTGAACGAGAAGGGAACTGTCCTTGGTTTCATTAGTCTTAAATTGCTACCTTGTACATAAATACCAGTTGCTGATTTTGGTTTTTCATCTACCTTACTTGGGTAATGACCTCAGTTTTCCTTTGCTGTTACAGGTTCCTACCAGCCAAAAGAAGGAAGGTGTTTATGATGTGCCAAAAAGTCAACCTGTAAGTGTAAGTATCTTCCCTGTTTATACACTGAGAATTTTAGCTGCTCTGACTTTCGTTATTGTCTGTAACATTTGATTCATCCTTCCTGATGGGACTTTTATCAATGTTGTGTTATGGGTTGGTTGGGTTGGTGCAGAGTAACCAGAATTGTAATGTCATTTTATCCATCTCATTCATTGCTTGAATCTCCTGTCTGTCCTTTCTGACTCATTCTTATGAAAGGGACCATTTTTAAATGTGTTACTTGGGGTTCAAGAGTTGACAATGAGCCTTCTGCATGTTCATGTATGAGTTGCTGCCTGGGTTGGAAGGGTTCCTGTAGTGCGCAAAACTGTATGAGTCTCACCTTGGGCAAGGATGAGCTGCATTTTCAGCCTTGTAAGATCTGCCAGAGCTGTAATTTTTATATTGTGCTCTTCACAGCTTGGTTTAGTAGGACAGCAGGGCAGGCAAGGTCTGAATAAAGACTGAGAGAAGTAGCATTAGGGAGAGGTATGTCAGAACACTGTGACCTCTGCAGTGAATTTCTGCAGTTGTAGTGTCTGTTCCTCTCAGAAGATCTCCTGGTGAATACAGTGTGTTGATAGGTAAAGGTTTTATGAGGAGCTTTGAATCAAATATTTTTTTAAGAAGTGTATTTGCATTAGAATTACTCTTCTGTCATTTGAGTAAAAAAAAACCCCAAACAAGTTGTATCAAAGCATACACCGTAAAAAAGCATTTATTTTCCCAATAAAACCAACTTCTGTGGTAGTTTAGTTAGAGCTATAGAGCTGTGGGGCAGAGGTACCTGCAATTGCCATTAGTTTAGCTAATTAGTGGGATACTCTGAAAGGAAGTGCAGCAGGATTAAGTGTACAAAAAGACCTCACTCAAAATATTCCAGAATGGCAGAATTTTTTTCTCTATGCATTTCATTGTTTTACTGAACATTGTGGGTTGTAGTCAGCACAAAGAGATTCCCTCAATGTTGCAATACATTATTTGTGCAGTGCTCCAAATACACAAGAGACTAAGGGTTAATATAGGCTGTAAACTGAATTTTTTTTCTGTCTTGGACAGTAGAATAATATAAAATAGGGGAAATATTCTGTTGAAACCCCAAAACACCATTTCCTTTCTGAAATTCTGGGCATTTTGAAGAGGTGAGGTGTTTATGCTCAAAATATGTAAGAAATGGTAACAAGTGATTGAGAGAAGTGGAGTGACAGATGCCGTAGCAACAAGGTGTGCCCTTGCTGAAGGGTGGGTATTTAATGTAAATTTGTGCTATAAATACCTCAAGAAATTGTTCGATGGCTTTGGTTGCAGAGAAAATTAGTATTTCTGGGGATTTGTGTGGGAGAGGAGAAAAACAAAGGAAAAGCTCAGGAATTCCAGTCTACTGCAAGCATGGGAAAGATGCCTGTGTTCAGGAGGGAGACACTCCCTTCACACGAGGCTGTGGTGACTTGGACAGCCCGGGCTGAGCACAGAGACCGAGATGTGGAATGAAAAAGATAAATGCTGGGGAGGGGCTGGATGGGGACCTGGATTGTGACACTTTGGGCTTTGCACAAACAAACCAACCGTGCCATAAATATTTCATGATAAGCCACCAGGAGCAGGGAGGCATCATCGTGTTGCCTGGGAAAATCTAGTAAAATAACTCATGTTGCATAACTAATTAAGGTATTTGTGGGCATGCAGTGGCTGTTCATTTTTCACTCTTATTTTTCATATAGTTCAGTGCTACGGTTTTTCTGCTGTAGATTTCCTGTGACTTTTTTATTATTCCTTCGATGATGTTTCAGATTTACTCAGGGTATAGTCTGTAATTTAGGTTGTTGCAGTATGACTGGGTGTAGATGACACTTGCAATCATGTCTGTAGACACTCTGGTACCAGGCTGTCCTGGTAAATAGCGTGACTGGGAGATGTAGGGCACATGGAACCTACTCTGTAATCATCCAGTACATTTTATCTGTCATTTCCATGAAGTCGGTTGCACCTTAAGTGTTTTTTTTTGCTATTTCACGGTTGAATTTAAAAGGGTTAAAGCTTTTCCTCTAAACAAGTTACGCACTTTAATTTATGAAGAAGTGAAGAGAAAGAAAGCGGTAGCTGAGATTCTGTTTCACCTTTTTATATTAGTATGTATTAAAAGGGGAAAAAAAAGAGCAGTAGCTCTTAAAATTAGCAATTTAATATTCCACTGCCCATCTGATTTATTGCTCGCCCTTCCACGTGTGAGACTCTCTGTCATTGAGACACTTCTCATAATTTTTTTTTTCAATTTATAGCTGTCATTATTATATAAACCTCTAAAATTCAATCTGAGGGCAAATAATCTAGCTCATCTACCTGGTTTAAGCATGTAAAGGACACTTTCTTTATTAGGAGGTCTTGCTTTCAGTAATTTCATAATGGATGAATGAAGTGAGAAACTTTTTGTAGCTCCTGATAGGTTTCAGGCACCATGAATTCTCTCTCCCAACATAAATTCAATGCTTAATAACAACGCAGCAAGTTTTGGTTGAGTTCAGACTGAATTGCCCATGTTCCCTGGACAGAGATTGATTTTCCATCCTAGGATTGTTTCCCTCTGCTGTGTTCCCAGGCAGGTTATCTCCAGTCTCTGCACAGAAAAGTGAAGGATGCTGAGCCAGCCATCCAAGTGCCCCCCAGCTTTGGCTCTCTGTAGCCAGTGGAGAGAATGAGCCACTTCACAGGCCAGGTTGGATTGGGCTTGGAACAACCTGGTCTAGTGGAAGGTGTCCCTGCCCATTGCAGGGGCTTGTAATGAGATGATCTTTAAGGTCCCTTCCAACCCAAAGCATTCTGTGATTCTATGAAATTCCTCCTGTCTGCATTACATGCCCCTCTCAGGTGGAAATAATTCTACATCTGGGCATCGTTCTTTTGTGGCTACAGATAAGTTTTAAATTAGGTACTTGCAGCTGTGATGACTTCTAAAAGTTAGGCTTAGGTGGGGTGAGATGCAGAATACCCATTGCAGAGTCTACTTTGAAGCTGGAAAGTGTAATTCACACTGATTTTCACTCAGATACATCTTCCTAAGACACAGGAATGATTTGGCCAAATATTTCTCCATGCATGCAGGATCCCACTGTGTCTGAAGGTTTGGAGAGTCTTCCTGGCATGTCATGAAGCAGAGGTGTTCAGCATTGTACATGCACTGAGAGAACTGATGTGCCTCCACAGTGCCGTGCTGTTGTGTGAGGCCATTTGTCAGCAGGTGTCACAGTACTTTATAGTCTGGCTCCTCATGATCTCTGATATCAAGTTATGTAAATACGGTGCCAATGAGGCGGAAAGGAATGAGTCTCGGATCTCAGGATTTGAGCATAGCCACTGAACTCAATTATGAGGGGTGGCTGGTTGCCAAGTCACTTCTCTGACATTGGGATGAAAAGATTGCTTACTCAATATAATTCTTGCATTTCCCCAGCTCTTTGCTGCATCCTTTCCCAGCAAATCCTGTAGATTTCCTCTGCCAGGCATGCAGCTCAGCTCCAGATATACTGTTTGTGGTACCCAGTTCCCTCCAGGTATCTCTCCCTTCTTGTGTACCAACTCACACTTGTACTCATTTTCTCTCTGCTCCTTCCTTAGGCCAGTCCTCCATTCACTGGGAGTATACATCAAGCCAGACAAAGAAAGAAAAAACATGCCCAAAAACATGTGTTAAGTGCATGTTCCACTCAGAAATTCAAGTTCTGTGTGTGAAATTAACTGTTCTAAAAAAAGGGAAATGTTTAATGAGCTCTTTTTATCATAATTTCCCTTCGTCTCCCCATTAAACATCCACATCAAGTTCTACCTGTCATGATGTTTTTAGTTATAAGAGTCAGACTGTAAATACCCTTCACGGAGTCTGTCAGTCACAGCACAATAAAACCTTCTCTTCTCATCAAAATGTCTAAACTCTCTGCTTAACAATTTCATGAAGGCTTTCAAACCGCTCGTCTTACCGCTGTGTAAAGATCCAGGGCGTTATTGCTGGTGCCTTACAATGCAGACACTCACTTGGCTGGTGCCAGCTAAGTGGAGAATATTAACAGTAATTTGGCTGCCTTAGGGCAAGGTGTGAGAGGAGCAGGTGAAGCTGGACCTGAACACGCTCAGGTTTAAGATCTGCCTGTTCCTTCTGCCCAAATGAGGATGCTGTGTTTGGGAAAGCTCAGTTTTCATTCTGGTTGGGATTACAATGCCTGGCTTTTCCCTCAGTTTGCATCAGTGGCTTTACAGAAACATTGCATAGTTTAGTGGGTTTTGTTCTTTTTTTCTTTGTTTTGGTTTGGGGTTGGGTTGAGGTTTTTAAGCTGTTTTTTCTCTGGGTGTTTTGTGGTTTATTCCTTAATAAAAATTTTACTGGCGTAGGAAGCAGAAACCAGGCCCTCCTCTTCAGCCTTCCCACTTTATCTGTAACATAAAATTATGAAGTTCCTTCATGTGCGTTATATACATGGTTTATGTGGGTCTTAGGACCTGAGCTCAAAATTAGAGATGTTTTAACTGAACCTTGAAAATCTGTTTTTGCATTGCCAGATAAAGCAAAAACACTCAGAAAGCTGTTAACCTGAATTCAGAGACTGATTTCCAGCAATCAGGAGGGTTATCTGTTTGAATTAATCTGTTGTTAATGTGTAGACTGTTCGAGATTACAAATGTTAATCTGGATGGTTTCTGAGCATTGAAAACGTGCCCATGCAAACTTCAGGGTTTGGGCCATCCCTAATTTCATATCTAACATGCCAAAGAGCAGCTCTTAACAGTGCAGGAATGCTGTTTCACAGGTGAGAATCAAATCTCCTAATTTAATTGTTCTTTTATGCCCACATTGATGTTGTGGGCCACATCTTGAGTTCTTTTTAATCCACAGGAGTTGTCCTGCTAGCAGGCTTTCCATTCCTGCCTTGGTAATACCATTCCCCCAATGCGATCCTAAACCCTCCTCTGCCAGCAGAATGATTGCATGCTATCAAAGCATTGAATTTACTTTATTTCCTAGTGCAATCCTGGAGGATTTGGGGACGTAATCACATAGTGTGGGAAAGCTGTAATCCAGCAGTGCTGCCCTTGATCAGTTTTTCACTGTTCTCTCTCTCTGCTGTTCAAACAGCAAGAAACAAGGAGGCAAATAAAAGCTGCAGCCTTTGCCCTGGTGACACAGTTTTCTTGCTGGATGTAGGACACATGGATGCTGCCATGTGTGTGGCAGACTAGATTTGTATTTTTAATACAGAACTCGGGCAATATAAATAAATTATAAACATTTCATGGCGCCTCAGTTACTCAGCCTGTTGGGTCGCGTGTCTAATGGCTTAATTTGTATTTGTGTTACTAAATTTCCCTGGGTTCCTGTGCATTTTCTGGTGTAGTTTTCTGCACCTTTTGATATTCTTCGGAGGAAAAAAGAGTGTAGTTGAACCATAGATCGATCTCATTGATTGTGGCATAAAGTTCTGTTACATACAGTGAATTTTTGTCTTTTATTTATTATGACTGATGCCGATTTTATCTGATGGCTGCTGATACATTAAGCTGACAGCTGCACCTTGTGTTGACTCACTAGTTTTTGACTTGCTCAGAGCCCAACACCTCAGAGTAATATGCTGAAATGTTTATTTACACACAGGCTGCTTTCTAAGTAGTGAAGTTTGTAGCTTTAAATGGTCTGCTGTATGCCTTAAATTATATCATTTGCACAATTTGGGGTCTATTCACAAATTAAAGGTTATACTGTTCTGGGGAAAGTGTTGCATGCACTGGACATCAGTTTGGGGAGAAGCTTCTGTAAATTTGTTCAGATTCATTCAATCCTACCCTACATTATCAAGTACAGACGTACACAGGATTTTTTTGCTTGCTGAAAGTCAGGAGCTTTCAAGAATTGGCAAATGCCAATGACAAGGTATTCAATAACCAAGGTAGAAATAAGCTTTTTCTCAAGCTTGGTCATAGCTCCAGTCACCTGTTGTTTTGAAAAGTATTACATACACCAGTATAACTGTGCCTTGCACGTCTTTAAAATAATTAATATGGGGTTGTGTCTAATTCCTTTCCCTTGTAAAAATCCACTTTAATACAAGGGTGAGTGTCCCCGCCTCTTATGTGGGAGACCAGGGGTTCGATTCCCGCTAGGGAAGCAGTGGTGCCATTTAAGAGTTGCACTTGATGATCCTTGTGGGTCCCTTCCAACTCCCAATAATCTGTGAATCCATAAAGTTTATTCCCTGGAAAGATCCAGAATTGTCTCTGCTCTCACAGTCTAGAGGTGGAGTTTTGCTTCCAAGTGGAAGTTCGAGTTCCCATCAATACCTGTGTCCCACCTGCAGTGCCAGAGTCCCCTGACATCATCTCTCATGTCTGAGCTCTTACTGTGTCCTGTGCATGGAGTCCAGAGAAGATCCAGAGGAGGTGACCCTGTGTCTGGGACCTCTGCACCAACACCCTCAGTGCCCTGGAACATTTCATTATCTTGGATCTTGTGTTGCCTGGGAGCAGTAAGGGTCTGACTCTACGCTGGAGTCGCTGCTTTGGACTCTTGATTTATTAGAGTCTGACAGAGAAAAGTGGTAACTGAAGCATTTTACAAACCATTTCCTGTAAGAGTAAATACTTCTAGTACTCAGGGAATTCAGAATTAAGTCCCCTGCAAATGAAGAGAAAATAAACAAATGAGTGAGCGTCTGTTTTGATCATATGAAGAATTCCTTAATTTAAAGGAAGCTATTGAGTAACAGTGAAGCAATTCAATTCACTCACACACGCCTTGGTAATCTGTGATGTCAATTATGTTCAACCATACCAGTTCTTCTGCTGCTCAGGGTTGAATAACAAGATTTTTAAGCAGCACATCCAGTGACCAAATGAAAGAAACTGGACAGTTGGTTTATGCGGTGAAGCTCAAGGCTGCCCTGTATTTGGGTACCTCATACCAAAGCCTGGACTTAGGTTTAATAATTCAGCAGAATTTCCTGAATTAATGAGTGATCCTGAGAAACAAGAGTTACTTTGTGAATCTGAAAAAAAGAAACTTTAAACAGGAGGAATCCCACGGGATTCTAAGCACTGGATTTGTACCCTGTGCAAGTGCCAGATGCCTAAATCCGTGTATTTTGGATAAAAATCAGTGTAGCTTTATGGCAGCTCGTGTTGCTGACATGACCTGTAGCAGTTGAGAATCACCTCTGTCTCCAGAAGTGTTCAAGGGCAGGTTGGATGTCTAAATGTCCATGGCAGGGAGGATGGACTAGATGTTCTTTAAGGTCCCTTCTTACCCAAATCATTCTGTGATCCTACAATTAGGTGAACCTGCCTTGGAGGGTGGGGATGAACTAGATCGTGTTCAGAGGTCCCTTCCAACCCTCATAATTCTGTGATTAAATGTTCACAGCCTCACAAGTGAAAGGTTGTGCTCAGCTGTACCTGTGTAAATCTGGATTAACAGTAAAATCATGACTGCCCTTCCCTCTGTAACTGGGAAGGTTTATGGCATTTAAGAATCTTTAAGATTCGTAAGAGGCTGAAGACTGCGAAGGCATCAACAGTTTTTCCTTCACACACATATTCTTCAGTGTATTCTCTTTAATTAGGTAGTAATTGAGCAATTCTTTGTTGAGTTACCATGCTACTTCATTAATTCAACAGTAGTTTTTACAGGAAAACAATATGTGTGGGGGATGTTTTCAGTGTGTCTCAACCTACTAGACGTGGTTTGACTGATGATCAGTTTAGTCTCGATTCCGACATGCTCCTTCATTATAGTTCTAATTGTTTTTTTAGAATGAATTGTAGTTAATTAGCAAGCTGCTTGCAGCTCATGGAGCTTGTAGTGATATCAACACTTGTTGTGTAAGGTTGTGCAAACAACTGGGGCTTTTCTGAGCCACAGTAATGATTGGAACCATCAGAAAAAATTGTTTGTCATAGCCAAAATTTTCCACTAAAATGTGATAGAAAATCTTTAGCTTGACCAACTATTTGACTTGACATTAGATTTCCAGTGTAACATCCATGTTGGAAAGAGAGAATTGGAAATGCAGAGGGGCCCTGTGGTTTTGTGACTCCTCTGTTGTCAGCTGGGCTGAGTAGTAAAGCATTTACACTGAATGCAGGAAGACCAACGTTAAATCCCTCTGCTGTCTTAAAAGAGTTGAATAGCTAATACTCTGCTCAAAGGTTAATTACTAATTGCTGGTTATTTGCTATATTTAGTATCCTTCATACTCTTTTTTTTCTTGCTGAGCTCTGTATTAGAGTACAAGTTAATTACCATGTATTTTTTTCATGTTTTTAAGCACCATCTTTGCTTCATTCTCTGAGATTATGAAATCATGTTTTGTAAGATGCTACTTTTATCATCTTGTTTGCAAAAGTGTGGCAATATTAAGGAAGTTTTTCTCGTGCCATATGTCAATGTAGATCCCTTTCCACTGGTAAAACCAGACTGAATAACAGAAGTTGAATATTTTGTCTTGTAATGTATATAGGAGTTAAAGAAGAAGGTGTTATACACTCCTGTGAGCAAAGGAGCCCTATTTTAGAATTCCCTTTTAAAATCTGAGCTGTCACATAGCCACAAAAGTATGTTTTTCAGGGGACTTGGCGATTAGACAAAAGTGGAAGTGGATCAGTTTTGGTTCAGGTTTATGAAATCTTCAGTTTACTTATGTCTTATGCTCGTGGGTGCTTTCCAACTCAGGATATTCTATGATTTTATGATTATTATTGCTTCTGCACCCTTGATTGTTCTGCAGCTCTTGGATAAAGTGTTAATCTTTAGAAAACAGCAGAAAGTGTCATGAGAAATTCTGTTACTGGCCCGGAGTGCTTTAAAAACCTTTCTGCCACTTTTAGAAGCCAGATCTACATATTTCATGTTTAAAAGATTACGATGTGTCTCACATGCCTGTATGGAGAGATGGAACTTTCATTACACCGTGTTTAATGTCACTGTGCTACAAGGATTAATGCTCCTTGCTCCGCCTCGGTCTGCGCAGCCGGTCGCGGGTGCCTGGTGTGCTCCTGGTTGACTGGGCTGCAAGGGTGTTCCATATTCAAGACAAGGCTTTTTTGAATAATTGAAACAAGCTTTTGCATCACTCTGTGGATGGATCCACCCGTCTTTCCTGGAGGAAGATCAAGAACTGGAGCATCTCTCCAGGCTCCTGGTTATTTTCTGTTGTTCACTGGGGAAAGAGGGAGAGGATGGTTGACTTCCATTGAGAAGGTTAAGCACTTCTTGTGGAAAAGCAGAACCAGAGGAAGGCTCAGAAGGCCAAATTTTGCCTTGTGTAGTCCTGTTGCCACCTCGGCACAGCCTCTGTAGCAGGCTGTTCCATGCTCTAACAGACAGGGATATTTCACCCTTAGGAAGTGTCTCCTCACCAGCGTGTGAGGCAGAACACGAGCTAATGGGAGCCGCAGCTCAAGTGCCGCATGATAATTGGGCACTTGGGGATGCGCCGTGACATGTTGGGCAAATGTTTTGTGCAAGGTCCTGCTGCAGCACAGGTGGGAATTTCTAATGGTCCATTGAACGCCGTGCACATGTTCCCTCTGTACTCTGACATGGTTATCCTTCAGCCGGCGTCACGGAGCGATCCCTGCTGCTGGAGGATGGGCGTCAAACAAGGGAGCTGTCGGGGGGAAAGGTGATTAACTACTGGCCCAAACTGGTTGTTCCTGAAGGTATAAAGCCTTCAGGTTTCATACATGGGATATTTTCAAGGTCTGTGGTGTTGTTTGGATAAATGGACAGCTTTTTTCTCCTCTTTCCTTCCCTGAGGCTGGGGGAACACAGTGTCAGCTCCAGGAAGGTACCGGGCTTTGGCCATTCCTGATTATGCACAATGGCGTTATCTACCTTTGGCTTTGCCTTTTCCCAGTCTTTTTATTCTTCTTTTTTCATGTCTGTGATGAGATGAGGAGGGCGAAAAGCATTCTAGGCTGTTACTGAGATTTTTAAGTTGGTGTGGGATTACTGGCCGGTAACTTGAATGAAGCTTCCCAGTCATCTGAGATTTGATTTTTAATGGCTTGCTGTTGTTTTTATGTCTTCAGAAATAAAGTTAAAAATAAAAGAAATAAAATCTCCAACACTACAATGAAAGTTACCTGAAATTTAGCATTCTGAGGACACTAAAGTGATAATATGTGTTAAATTGGGGGTGGATACAGACATATATGGGTGTGAGGGCAGTATGCTCCCATGCATATTTACACACACACAGAGTATAGATTTCAAAGTAATTTGAATAATGTCATTTTTTAAGAGTGCTGTGGAAAGAAAATATTTATCTTAAAGGTGTTTAAATTGATGTTATAGTTCTCCTAGATGAGAGGAAGATGCTTTTTTTTTGTCTTGTAAATACTAGCCTTCAGAGCTTTTGTTGTTCAAAACTCAATTACTTGTTTTTCGCCTGAGGATGCGAAGTCCCTTCTTTCACCAAGCCAGTGAAAAGTTCCATTAATGTAAGCAGGATCAGAGTTTACTGCTGAATTAATAAATATTTGGGAAAATAAATAGTTTTGTCGCAAGTGGTAAAATTGCTTTATACACCAGAAGATGAGATTTAGCACAAATAAAGTGCGTATTTCCCCACATCCCAGCAGCATTCAAGCTCACTGTTTTGACTGCCTGATTTCATATCTGTGCTCACAGCAAGATGGAAAGGGTTTTCATTTCAATGCTGAAGTCAATAATTATGGAGGTTATCATTTTCATGCTCAGAAATTCATGTCATTTTCATAAATCATTCATCTCATTTCATAAATCATGCCTTACAGCTGGAGAATGGAAACTTATTGCTGGACATTGATGAAAATCTTGTTTCAGTCACTCAGGTAAGGTTGTGACTCTAAAAATGTTTTAAGGAAATATAGATGAAATCATCTATAGGAACAGTGAAATTGGAAAATGTTCAGCTTGGGATTGACTTCAGTGGGACGTGGCTAATACCAGATGTGAATAATTTAATGAAGCATAGTGGGTGAAATCAGTTCTGTAGCAGCAGTGAAATCACAAAAATAAAAGATAACTGTTTGGTGTCCAGAATTTCATGTACTGCAAGTGGATAAAGCAAAGTCTGTGTTAGAGAAGATGCATTCTTTCATTCAGGCTGAAAACTGGGTTGTAGAAAAAAGGTTCCAGATCTGAACCATTTGGGACTTTAAAAATCCACCTCCAAGTGTTGCTGCTTAAAGCTGCCTCCAGTCAGTAAATTAATAATTTGTGTTCCCACGAAATTTCTGTTTACATTCTCTGATACAGTTCTGTAGCTCCTTTTGCATTTGGGGTGGCTATTCTGTAAGAAATATTTCCCCTGTAAATATATTTCTTTTTACCGGGGAATATTGTGAATGAGGGTTTATTATAACGAACAGTGATGTCGACTTTCCTATCACTCTCTCCAGCTGCCCGTTTAGAAATCCATCTGCAGAGTTTCCCTTAAGAGCTTTAACAGAATTATATCTGCAAAGAGTTTCCAAAGATCCATCACCTTGAAGCACTCTGAAAAGTATTATTATTCTCATTATACAGGAGTATGGAGGCACGGAGATCTGAGTTACCACCTTTCAAGTGCATGTCATATAATCCTGAGTTCAAAAGCATATTGACTATCCATTTTCAGTATTCCTGTGAAATGTATAATATTTTTTTCCACAAAAAACGTGTGACTTGACGCACGACTGTGCAACTGTGTGTACCCTGTCCCTCCGCATCCTCTCTGGTTTGTTCATCTGCTCCCTCACGTGGGATGGGGGCGCAGGGGGAGCCTTTGCTCGGGGCCTCCTCACAAGGACACAAACCATTCCTTAGCAAGGAGCAAACAGTGAATAGTTTGCTGGTAGTGCAGGAAAAGAGCAGGTTTAGGAACACTGTTAAAACAAGCAGCTGGGAGAGATGAGAAGAAAGTGACTCTTGGAGTGTTTTGGTGTCACCTGACATCTCTTGAGTCAGTAGTGCCTATGTGGCTTGAAGTGATTTCCAAACGAGTGCTGCTGTTGTCATTCCCACTTCTCTGGGCATTTTAACAACCCCTGCCTGGTGGGTCTGTGCACACTGCAGAAGTGACTGACAGGTTTGTGAGGTTTTTAGGCAGAAGCTACTTCTGGCAGTATTTGAGTAATGTGCACTGAAATCAGTGTACCCTGAAGAAAATGGGGATTTTCTCCTTTTGCCCTCCTTCCATTTCCATGGAGATAGTTAGAGGGATATGTAAGCCCATAAGAAGAAAGTGCATTGTCATAGAACTAAAGCAATGTGGGCTATTTAAAGTAAGACATGATGTGAGGAAATGCAAGATAATTCATCCCTTGGTACATTGTTAGAGATGAAGCTGGGAGTCATCCAAGCTGCCAGACAAATTCCATGTCTAAGTGACTGTAAGCATTGTCTTGGTATGTGGGAATAGAGACTGGATTATAAAAATGTATGAACTTTTGATATGTAGGCTTATTCCGTAAGGGATCATTTCTAATGGAAAATTGAGGGCAGGAAAAATTCTCGGGATGGACTTGCTCCTGTGTAAGCCTGACCAGCCAGTTTGGTTAATACCCAAAGTACTGAGGGGCTGCCTTTGCACATCCAGACTCAGCTGAATTTCGGACCCATGTGTGTGTGATAGGAGGATTCAGGGTTTATGTGACTAAGCTGGGGAGGAGATTGTGAGCTTTAAATCTCATTTGTAATGAGAATTGTGCCTTGCCACACGTGAGGGTGTGATTGAATATGATACAGGGAAAGCCAGTAAGAGAGGTGGTAGAGAAGGAGTAGTTCCGAGTTCCTATCAGAGCTTTCTGCTACAGCCATCCTTGTAAGGATGGTAGATGGGGTTTAGGTTTCTTGCTGAGCTCTAAGGGATCTGTGTTGTGGCATCCCTAACTCCCGCTGAACTGATGGGTGAAAGGGAGTTAATTTTACTGGAGAACATGTGAAGGACCTTTGATTGCACAGCCACCCAAGGTGTTTCTTATTATTATAAAAGTGCTTTTCCTCTCCTGGTCCAGTTAGTGAGGCCTGTGTGGGTGACCTGTTCTGAGATCAAACTGAAGGACGTAATGAGAAAATATTTCTAACATGAATTAAATGTGGAGCTGCACACTTGCAATAACCCAGTTGTGCATCCTTCTTCAAGTCCACTTATCCAGGTCACCCCTGTCCCATGGGCAAGGGGAAATCAGCAGCACTTTAAAAGCCCTTCCCTTCTATAACCTTCTGTCACTCCACATTCTACTGCCATGTTTTGAGACCTTGAAATGGGGGTTTAGAAAAGGAGCCAGGGAAAAGGGTTGGCCATAAATCATGCTTGTTGCTCACTGATGTTAAAGGCAGATAAGTAATGCATCAAGTCCTGTTCTGGTAGTTTTTCATGCTTTATTCATTTTTTTTGTATTTTGTAGAATTCCCTACAGAAGTGTTTATATTACAGAGTCAGTTGTTGACTATTTGGGTCCATCAGAAATATCAAAATCGACACCTTAAACCAATGTGCTTCCTCCATATGGGACTTCATAGTTGAAGCCTGTGTGGCTTTGGGGAGATTTATATTGTTTGCTGTTACCAGTTAACTTTACAAGATGTAACTACTTAACTCACAGTTTCTTCTCCTCAAAAGAGAAATTGAATTTTGGTTCGGTTTTTTTCTGTTTACAGGCTGTTACCCAACTAGAGCTTTTTGGGGACATGTCCACTCCTCCTGATGTAACCTCTCCCCCAGTGAGTACCCAGGAAAACTGAACTATGCATTTTTAATACATTCTATTTTCAGCACATTTATTGAGCACATTTACAATTCCAGTCATCAGCCGTTACAGCAGGGAGAATTTCAAAGTAGTTTTTATGTGGCAAGGAAGTAAAAGTGAAGCAGACTGAACGTAGAGCCCCTGCTTCATGATGATGTGCAAAAATACCTTCTATTTTTATTTTTCCACTCTAGGGTTTGGTGTCACGTAAGATACAACCTGAGCTGCAGATCTGCTCCCCTGGTGTTTATCAGAGGGACATGCTTCAGTGCACTCTGTCTCTCCACTGCACTGCAGGAAGATGCAGTTACAGCCTCATATATCATGTCTCTGGTTCCACCACGCACATATCCCAGAGCTGCTGTTAAAGGAGGGAGGACAAAACAGTAAAGAGAGAGAGAGAGAAAGGGCTGAAAGTGTTTCGAGGGCAAAGAAAATTTCCTCAACATGCTTCTCTGCATCATAAAATGAAAGTACAGTAATTTTTTTTTAAGATTTGGAGCCTTATATTAAGCTGTAGAGAAGTATGAATATGCTGAGAAAATTCAGGTGCTCCAATGTCAGGAGCCTCAAATCTCCAGCACAGCCTGGAGCGTGGTTGGGACCAGATGTTTATAGTCCTGTCTCCTCATCCTTAGCTTGCTCAATGGGTTTGAGCTTCTCCTTCAGTGTAGACCTATGTTTCTGGTCCTGTTAGTTAATTAGGGGCTGTTAGTTAATTATTCACTTTTCCATAAATCATGCAGATACTTTGTTTACCGTATCTGTTTCTTACATTAATGCTTTGGTCACTGCCTCTCCTGGTTGTCACCTAACATCTAGAATCACAAGTGTGTATGTTCTGGAGAAGGAAATTATATCAGTATTTTACATGTGATGTATTCCGGGCAAATGTAGTTTTGGTTTTTTTCCTCTGAAAAAAAGAAAGTGTCTCCTTTTCTGTCTTTTTCTCCTGTCACCAGCAAATCCTGCTTCTTTCCTTCTGCTTTAGAATTACAGACGCTGTGGTAGCAAAGTGTGTGCAGCAGAAGCTGCGGCTCCTCTGTCACCCTCATATTTTATTCCTGTCTTCTTGCAGACTCCTGCTACTCCAGGTGATGCCTTTATCCCATCTTCATCCCAGTCACTTCCTGCTAGTACAGACATGTTTGGTTCTGTACCTTTCAGCACTGCTGCCGTACCCTCAGGTAAGAAATGTACTGGGATTACAGCCTTGACTCAGCTGTGGGGATCAGTTCTCAGCCCTGGTTTGCATTTCAGTACTCAGGGCATTAATTTGGCACGGTGGAAATGGGGAAGGCTTTTAAGGTCGTTGCTCCCGGGCAAGGCAAAGCAAGTCTTTAACAAGCAGGGAATACACTAGCTCGAATTTGCACCACATTTTTTAAAGCAAAAGCCAAAAAAGTCACTGGGAGTTCAAGCACGGTTCAGTTCTGGATAACGTACCTTCTAGGTACGGTAGGAAGAGAGAAAAAAGCATTTAGTTTAGCTTTAGGTTTTGTGTGGAAGCAATGGTAAGTGTCCCCACCTGTCATGTGGGAGGTCTGGGTTCGATTCCCGCCAGGGAGACAGTGTTAAGAGTTGGACTCGATGATCCTTGTGGGTCCCTTCCAACTCAGAATATTCTGTGATTCTGTGATTCAATGAATATCATCTGCTGTCTCCAGTAAACAGAGGCTGAGACACTGAGGATTTGGTTGCATTGCAAAGGTGTTCCACTTTGCTAAATCCTGGGCTGTCTTTTAGACTTACCTGTGTTCCTCAAAGTGCTCGGGATTCCAAGGCTGAGTTGCTTTCTGCAGAGACACGAGAGTTGTGTGGTTTGACTTCTGGATATTCTGTGGGAGCAGCACTCTCAGCTCCACTTAGGAAAAAAAAAGAAGGAGGAGTGCCTTGAATCACTCAACAGAGACTTTCTAATTGGTTGACTCCTTCTCTGATGGCATCAGGTGTCAGAAAGGTTACAGTGACAGTGGAGTGTTTGGGGATAATGTCAGATGAAAACCCTCACTGCTGGGATGAGGTTACAGCAGGGGCGAGATAAAAGGACATCTGGAGAATCCATCACAGCCATCTATTGAAACAGAAATGTATCTGAGCTGCTGTTCCTTTCATCACTCAGTAATTTGGTCTTTCAAAGTTCAGTTTCTGTATTTTATTTTATGTTGAGGTTGTCCCTGTACAATGTTGCAGCCACCCTTACCTTTATGATTACAAAACAGCCCAGAATTACAGCGAAGAGGAAAAGGTACGGGAGGACTCAGGAAACAGAGGTTAGAAACGAGAGTTTTAAGGCTATTAAAATTGAAAGAGAAGTTACATATTGCAAAGCATTAGCAGTGAAAAATTAATTTAAATATGAAACAGCATATCTGTAAAGCACAATACTTCCATTAGTGGAACATAATTCATGTCAGGTGATGTAATCTGTAAAATTTTTTACCGTAGTTTTAGTTTTGGAGTATTTTTGTTGTTGTAAATAAAAAAGCACTTGATCATATAATTCCTACACAGTCAAACTCCTCGTAGCTTGAAAGGAGGCTTCAGGTCTGGCAGGGAGCAATTACAATGTCAGCTGTAATCTTTAATTTCCTCCCCAGCTAGAGGGGGTTTTATGCTGCCCTACTACCTGAAGCAGTTTGTTGTTATTATTTAGTGCAGCAGAACCTCAAGATCTCAATTAATTTGGTAATAACCAAATGTGAGGGTTTTTAATCTGAATTCATCTAGGCTCTTTATTATTGTTATAATGCAATTTGAGACAATTCCTTTTGCTTTTTTGGAGTCCAAATGGTTTGAACTGTAACTGTGTCAGAGTCGTTCTCTTGCAAGAAGGTCACAGTGTTACTAGAGGGCCCTTGAACTGTCACACAACATCTATAAAGGTGCTTCCCTTGCTCTTAGAACCAGCTTTGCAGCTGTGCCATTGGCAGGAATTGGCTGGTGTTGGTGGGTCCCTCTCCCCAACAATGAATAAAAGTGAAAAGGATGAGGAACTGTGGCAAAGCTGCACAAAGGGGAGGGAATCCTGGGTGTCCTCTTCCTTTCTTCTTGTTTGCTCTGGCTGCTCATTTTTTTAACAGCATATGGGCTGCTCTGAAGAGCTGAACTCCCCCCCAGTCTGACCTTGTGCATCGTGTTCGGTCCCAGAGCTCCTTCTCCAAGCACAGGCAGCGGCAAAAGGCAGAGCATGGGACAGTCAGGGTTGCAAGAAGAGCCTGCAGAGCTCAGAGATTTGGAGGAAGGTTGTGCTGCCAGTTTAGGAAGTGGTTTGGGAGATGCTGTGGTTCTGGTAAGAGGTTTGACCAAGCTGATCCTGGCTGTGCTTTGAGGGAGCACCAGGGAAGGGGGTTGCCCAGTGGGCAGCTGCTGCTCAGGTCCACGCACACTGGGGGTATTCGCTGAGAAAGAAGAGATGAGGGGAAGGATTATTGCCAACATCCACCAGCCTGTGGTTCTGTATATGAGCATTTACTCAGTGATGTGAATCCAACCATGTCTTTCAGTTTTCTTTTCAAGTGTTCTCAAGCTCTGGGATCACTTAATGTAGCTCTCACGTTTCTGATTTATTGTGTAGCTTTTTCCTGCGTGCTGTTGATAATAGCGTTAAAATATTTCATCCCATTTTTTCCCCCTTCTGCTCTCTTTATTCTTTGAAGGTTATGTTGCCATGGGAGCTGTTCTGCCCTCATTCTGGGGACAGCAACCACTTGTTCAACAGCAGTTGGCCATGGGTGCTCAGCCTCCAGTTGCTCAGGTGATGCAGGGAGGACAGCCGATAGCGTGGGGCCAGCCCGGTATCTTTCCTCCTACTCAGCAGCCGTGGCCATCCGTAGCTGGTCAGTTCCAGCCAACTGCCTTCATGCCAACACAAACTGTTTTGCCTTTACAAGCAGCCATGTTTCAAGGTACCATTGCTCCTATAGCTACTGTTCCACCCACAAGTGATTCCAACAGATCAAGTCCACAGACAGACAGGCCCAGACAGAAAACGGGAAAAGAAATGTTTAAAGATTTCCAGATGGCTCAGCCTCCACCAGTGCCATCAAGAAAACCAGATCAGCCTTCCCTCAGTTGTACCTCAGAGGCCTTCTCAAGTTACTTTAACAAAGTTGGGATGGCACAGGAAGCAGATGATTGTGATGACTTCGACATCTCTCAGTTAAATTTGACTCCTGTGACTTCCACGACACCATCTACAAATTC
Source organism: Pitta sordida (assembly GCA_013390025.1). Classification (NCBI taxonomy): domain Eukaryota; kingdom Metazoa; phylum Chordata; class Aves; order Passeriformes; family Pittidae; genus Pitta; species Pitta sordida. Next base: position 925,078 of record WEKX01015800.1, on the reverse strand, counting down.
ACGTGAGTATTCCTGTGCTTTCAGCCCTGCCTTTCCTCAGACTTGACTGCTTCTCAAAGTACTTATTTCTCCTTTTTCATGCAGTGAATTCCAACACAGACACAGACTTCATGCATGGTCTGGCGTATTAAATGTATTGCAGCCATAAAGAAAAATATCAGAGAGGAATTTCAGAGACCATGGAAATGAACAGCCCAGATAGCTGCAGTCTGAAATTTAATTTCTGAGACAGTAATATATGTTTTGTGGTAGGGACATGCAAGCTGTTTGGCAAATGCCCATGACATTCAACCTTACAAATGGTTTCACTTATGGCCCATCCAAGCTTTACTTTGCAGAAAATAGGGGGTGGGTATTTATTTTAATAGCTTGATGTATTGGACATGTGGGGAAATTAATTGAAGAGCTGTAAAATAATCTTTCAGCATGGAGATGGGGGATTTTGCAGATTGCTGAAAAGAGGAATTCATGAGGCACAGATTTACAAGGAGTCTGTCAGAGACCTTCTGTTTCACCTGTCAGAGGGCAGGCAATTCACATATTCCTAATGTAATGTAGTGGTGCCTCCCTGGTTCCTAAAGACATAGGCCAGATGCGGCCAAACTTCATTTGGAAGACGCCAAATGAAATCAAATACATGGAATTGATAATGACTGCTGTGTTGAAAGTTACCTGGTACTGCTGCTTGTCAGAAAATAATTTTTAAGAGTAGTAAAAGTTGAGGGCTCTAAAGCCTGAGCAGATTTTGTGCTGCTGTGTCTTTCTGAAGAAATTAACAGAGTATATTATGTTGCTGTTACCTTGATCTTTGTTTAGCTCCAACCCCTGCACCCAGACAGAGTTCTCCATCAAAATCATCAGCATCTCATACGAGTGATCCTGCTGCAGATGACCTCTTTGAAGAGGGGTTTGAAAGCCCAAGCAAAAGTGAGGAGCCAGAGGCTGTGAGTAGCAACAAGGTTTCTAAATCCTTATTTTCTCCTTTTAGCTAGAAAAGACACAAGTTAATTAAAAGTCATTTTGTAGTGTCAGAAGTAGCTGTTCCAATGGGGCTGGGTGGTACTTAAGGGGGGACTGCTGACAGAATTCACATCCTGCCTCGGGTTTGATAGCTGATAGCATGGCATTTCCATTGATATGCACTAATAATGCATACTAGGAACCAAACTCAAGAGTTCATATGTAAGACTGTGTATGTTATCTGTATACAATGTCCTTTTTAGCATACCAGCATTGAAGTATTGGTGGTAAGGAAGTCTGAGGTAAAACAACAAACATGCTGAGGCTGCAGAGAAAGATGTGAGAGTTTGTGTGTTAAAAGATGGTTGATGTTGTCTTGCACATTCTTGCATCCCAGTTGCTTGCCTAGTTACATTCCTCAATGTTCTGGCCCTCAGTATGTGATTCCTTTGCCTTTATGGACCAAACCAAGAAATGTTAGCCAAGCAATGACTGTAAATCACAAGGTATCTTAGGGAGGTAAGAGCCTGAGTGAGCCAAAGGCAAGAGGCAGTCTGTACAACAAAAGGACACGAAGGTACAAAACCCCACAAGCTTGGACTCTTTCTGATTCACATCGTTTCACTGGTTTCAGGGCCTTTTGCAGTTCTGGTTTGCCTGATCCAGTACCTTCTGAAGCCTGTGGCAGCTCCTGCCTGGGCTCCAGCAGGAACTGGTGAGGTCCCTTCCTGGCTGCATCAGCTATGGGAAACCACCACGGCTTTGAGAACATATCAGGGGTGAGGTCTCACTTCCTGCTTTTCATGAGATAGGATGTACTTGTTATGCCCACAGCATGAAAATAACCTTGTGTTGACTTTTCACTTTCTATTGTTGAGAAAAAAAGGTGTTATGTTCTTGTATTCTAGCCTGATGGGTCTCAGGCCTCCTCCAACAGTGATCCCTTTGGTGAGCCAACTGGTGACACTATAAGTCCACAGGTCGGTAGCTAGATAGCACAGGTTGGGGTAGGTATCTGTCCTTTTTTTCTCTGCACCTTGAGGTGTTCACTTATTCTTCCACAAGTGCCTACCATTGCTTTCATGGATGCATGGTTTATTTTTCCTTTTCATCTTTTCTGTTTTACCTCTCCATCATCCACAGTGCATTCCTCATGCTTGGTGGTTTGCATGGCTTTTGCCATTCACTAAGTGTTGCAGCTTATGCCAGTGTGTGTGTTTCAGCTGCCTGCATGCTTTAAAGAAATGTAGACTTACTTTACTTTGTGTTCGAATTCCAAGGGCAAATAGGGAAACTGAGCCATTACTAACAACGTATTAGGCAGGGCATTTTTTTTATCAAATCCACTCTGGCCTTCAGTCAGATGTAAAATATTAAATGGAATAAGACATCTTACCCATAGACATAACAATCATTAAATAAAATTATGTAATGATACATTAATGTCTCTGCCCTAAATCAATGTGATAATCAGTAGAAGAAGCACGTTTATTATCTGCATGTAAAAAATACTGAAATGGGTTTGTGTATTTTTATCTCCAACTGCAAATTAAAAACATCTGAAAATTATGATCATTCATATTACCATTGGCATAGTGATGTTTTAAAAATTATTCATCAATGTGAGTCATTTAAATCCAGACAGACGGGAAAGACGATCTTTTCATCTTTTGTGTTACAGAACACAGTAGAAAATGTGGTTGCCAGTGAATCTTCTGTGATTTGTTTAAATACAGTAAATATGTTTTGCCAAAAAGACAGTGACTCTACAAAGTTTCATGAGTGCTGAGCATTGTTACTCCATCCAGAGACTCTCTGGTGTTGCTGTTTGAAGGATATGTTTCATTATCTTCTCCTTGTCTGCCCTTCATGTTTAGTATTTCCCAAATACATGATCTGATATGTGTTCTCTGCTCCAGCACAGAGCTCCTGGAGCAAATCAATGACATGGTAGAAGCCTTTCCATTTTTGTACAGAAGTTTCACTGGGTTTACCAGTGACTTACCCATCCTGAGCCAAAGTAATTTGGTTTCAATTCAAAACGAATAGTTCCATTAGGAGACAGTTTACTTTGTGCATTAAATATGATTGTGAAAAATCTTACAGTAACTCAGCTTTGATCCACTTGGGAATAATAAGATTATCTCTTACTAATATGTGGTGCTGTAAAAAGGCATCTCCCCCTTTCTTACCTTCACCAGTGTAATGCTCAGCTCTTGGGGGCTGTAGCAAGAGTAGCATTAAGCTTTGTGTCCCATTGAGCCTAAAAATGACGGTGTAATGATAAAGTCAAGTTGGGATGAGCTGCTCTAGCAAGAGTATTTGTTATTTACTCCAGTGAGAGCTGCTTCTGCAGATAGGTGGTGCAACATAATAATTTGGCTGTGCCTTTGCATGACCTTGACCAGCTCTGACATCAGCAGCTGTCCCAGCTTCAGACCACTCCAAGAGGTCTTTCCTAGGTCAAGGCAGAGGATTTGCCCTTTGTGTGAGCCTCACACTCTGGAAACTCACACGCCTTTGTTTATTATGGTTTATCATAGTCAGGGTGATTCTGAAATTCATCCTGGGGAGAGTAATGACGAAATCTCTAATTTTCTGACTGTCACAAACACAGCATCACTGCTAAACCACCATCACACACCGGCAGTTCTGGATAGAACTTGAAACAGTAGTTTAAGTCTGTTAATGCACCTGACCATGTAAGGCAGCCAAGTGAGGGACTTGTTTCGTTCTGCTTTTATGTACACGTAGTAAAATTCTTTTATCCATCAAGAGTGTCTGAGAGCTACGAGAACAGCATATTACCAGTGATTCCATATGGGTTTTCTGTATTTTTTGTTAATCCCTGCAGAGTCTTGGATCAAATATGTATAATTCTCAGAAATATATTCTGGGAAATGTTAAATAATGTTGCTGATTATCGCATTATAGTAATTCCTAAAAGCTGTAGGCAGGAACAGGAAGCTGAACAAAAAGAAAGCCTCTATCCAGTGAAGTTACACTAATATCATTGTGCCTCTGTGCAGAGCCATTCAGCAGCAGTCCCTAGGAAATCCACTTGCTAAAGCCAGCCCATCGAATTCTGAAGCCTGGTATCATCAGAGCAACAGGAAGGCTAATCTCCATGGAAAATTATCAATGCAGGACTTACTATTGAGTTGTGTATGGAGCTCTGCATTTGGAGAGAAACTTAATGGGGAGAAACATGTAGTACAAAAGAATCACAGTCTGCATAAAAGCCACTTTTGTGGCTTAGATAGGAGATTACTTTGCTCTTTGGAACATGGTTCTTACCCCCAAAACAGCACAGTAACAACTTGGCTGAATGGACCTCTCAGGAGCAGGGCAGACTATTGTGTGCAGAAATTTCAAATGTATCTGTTCCCAGCCTCTCTGAAATCAGCTGTGCACATAAAGTATCTTCACTTATCTTGACATAGTCAGAGTACTCTACTGCCTTGCTTTTTATATCCTGATCTTTCAAGGTACCACAGCAATTTGGTTTCTTGATTCCTTCTGATACTGTGTTATCATTTACTTAATATCTTCTTTCCTTCTATTTTTCCTCTCTTCCTTTTGCAATCTTCCAACTTCAGCTCTCAAAATCCTCATTCTACCAGTAGCTGCTCTATAAGTCACTCTTCCACAAATGGCTATGAGTTCTTAGTAGGTAATTGTGACATTTTATGGCTGTATTACATTTCTGTCCCTTTATAGTTGAAGATAAGGAGAGAGGCCTAACTTTCTTAGGTGAAGTAAGATCAGCTCTTTCCACATCTGTTCATAGCAAGATTTGTATTTGGTTGTTTTCCCTTTGTTCCTGCATGGTGTTGAGGTATATGATAGTAATTTTCTAGAAGGGGTGAAGAGGACACTAACATGACTGCCATCTTCAGATGATTTATGCTGCCCTTAGATTGTGTGTGGGATAACTAGGGCGAAAGGAGAGACAGTCAAAGAACTGGTTTTAGCTGTGATTCTCCCAAATGTGTTCAACGTTTCTTATTATTGACATTTTACATTAAAGCAAGAAGTTTGAACAGAGGAACAAATGCAGCTCTATTGAGATGCTGCCCAATTAAAAACTTGCACTGGCAGTCATTCACGAGAGATTCTCAAGAAACCTTCAAAACATTTGTGGCTAGAGCATATCGTCCTGAAAAAAAAAAATGTTTAGTTGTTCTGTGAAATGTGTGCAGACAATTACAAGCCCTCAAAATATGTCACACCCTTCACAATGCTATCACCACTGTCAGGAGAGCAACAGTGCATTAGAATATTTGTCTATCAGCTTGTGGTGGTACTTTGGTGGCCTGCTGCCATCATCCATCTTTGAACAGGTGCCATTCTGGGAGATACATGTTCCTAATAATCTTAGTCAGCTCCAGGATGGACTGCTATAACTCTTTTTATTTGGGCTGGTTTTAAGAAGTTGAGAGAAAAAGGCAACTTGTGGACAAAGCACGGGCTTATCTGGGACCTCAGTGAGCCTCAGGAGGGGATATCAGGCTGCTTCTACATCCTCCTCTTCCTTCTGCCCCTTTTCTATTGCACCAGGACTCTGCATGGGCTCAAAATATCAAAGGCTGTATTTGCAGGACCTGTTCCTATCATTCACCTTGCTCAATAGGAGCTGAATATAGTCCAAAGAGAAATTCATAATGATTGTAGATGGCTTGTTCTTGGTAGGCTCTAGAGCTGTCATTCTCAGGCTGAAGACACAGCACCAAGCATGGCTGTGAACCTGAGAGAAGTGTTGTGTGTTTGGAAAGGGATCCCAGTTTGGAAAGTACTGCTTCACTCCAGAGAAATCCTAAAATTGCCATTTCAGCTCTCGCACTCAGTTGCTTGTCATCTTATTTCCCAGGGAACTCAAGGCACATGACCAGAGAAATCCAAACTGTTCTGTGAACAGGGGCATCCTTCAGATTTACCTTCATCTTCACTGTTACAATCCCCTCCAAGCTGTTCACTTCCATGTGACCAGCTTATACACAGGTTTCTCACCCCTTCCACTGTCATCAAGCCCCATTGAAGTAGCCATGAGCCCTTCATCTCTCCCAACTTCTTCCTCTAAACAAGATTCAACGTCTTGTCTAGAGCCAGGTCCCTTCTGATTGGCAACCCAACAATTCAATTCGGGGACAAGCTCTCCTTGCTTCCTCTGTGATGAGGTCATCTCAAAGTTCCCTAGTTTCTTCACGACAACTGGTTTTAAAAAAATCTACTTGTGATAGTTCAGTATCTTTGAAACTTCTGAACAATTCTGTTCAGATTGGCCATTAGGTTCGAAACCTATGAAGGAGAATTGACAGGTATGTCGATGGAAATTATACTTGTGTGGCTACTATTTTGTTAAGAAAGGGGCCCAGAAATAACCAGCGTATTTCTTGGCTGCAGTTCATTTTTATATTGAGAGCAAGATGGAGCAGGTTCATATTTCTGAGTAGTTATCATTGATTTTTCATTTTATGGATGTATAGCATCCATCTTGATACTAAAATGACAGAGACTTGTAAAATGCTAATACACAGTTGAACTGGATATTTGAGACTAGGAGATATTCTCAGGTAGGTTTATAGTAAGAACAGAGGCACCCTCCAGTCATAATCCTGAACTGGCAGGTTGCTGTATTTATGCTGCTAATAGAGCCTAACTGTGAGGAAAAAACCATAAATATTAATAATTAATAAGTACATCATAAATCTAGCTGTTGATGGGCCAATGGGAACTTGTCTTATCACCAAAGAGATTTAATTTGAACCCCGCTTGCCAACTTTACTATGTCCTATTTTGCTGAGTCAGCATGCAATAAACAGAGAAGACCCATTGCACTCCCACCCCCTTCACTTGCATCCCCAGCACAAGATGCTCATTTTATCTGGCTCTCCAGCACTCTTATTTCATGAAACTGTTATCATTTGAGCCTGCCCTTTCTGATCAGTCAGCCAGGGCTAAAACTGGCACTGAGAATCTATTGTAAAGGGCAAGGAAATCTATGCAGGCCTCACCTCTGCAATTGAGTACATCTTGCCTGAAGCTCTGCACGTAGCAGGGTGTCTCACAGTGATGAAAGGGCTGCCAGAGTAAAAACACTTTCTTCCTAACCCAGTCCCATGTTATGTTTTGTAAGTGAGTTCACCTCTGCAAGCCCAAGTAGGTTCTGAGTGTTTCAGGAGATGTTCTCCAGTGATTACTTCTGCTGGGGAGCAGATGTTAATGTCTTTAAATGGGATGCAGATTTACTTCTAGTATTTACATAATGTTATTCAAAAGCATTAGCACTCTTATTGCCTCATGCAGTACTCTACTACACCAGAAGTACTCCCTGTTTGCTCCAGTCCTGCCCCCCTTAAAATGGGAAGAAATGATTTGCAGCATGGAGTATCTCTGAAATACAGCAGCAAAAAACAAGGTGCTTTGAGTTGTCGTCTTAGTTGCTCCTTGTGGGTTGATAAAAGCACATTGGAATGGGTGAATGCTCCCTTTGTAGGTGGATGAAAGCACTGGGTCAATTCAGAAAGGAAAGCACTTTAGGATTCAAGGGGTTGATGTGAATTGGAAGCTTTGTTTGATATTTCGTTGTTCTGACAAAGACCACTTGTATCCTTTCCCGTGGATCTGTTCCTAATGCAGAAGTAGAATGCAGAAGACATTGGTGAGGTGGTTGCAGTGCTGTGAGAAGTTGTGCTCACCTGCCTTTTCATTACATGCTCTGTGACTTTTGCATGGAGTATGTTAAAAAAGGGGGATTATTTTTTTCTTTCAAGCCCCTGCAAAATAGTGCCTGGCACTAAGAGAGGTGCTGCCCGTGAAGTCAACAGCGCTCAACTCTGCTTTTGCCTCTTTTCTGTCCTTTTCTGCTCTCTTTTGCCCTCTTGAGTGTCAGTATCAATACTTCACAAACACCATTTGCAGTGTTGGGCTTACAGGCATGACGTGCTGCTTAAATTAGCTCAAAATAATACTAGAAAACAAATCTCAGGCATTTACCAGAAAACTTTGACTGGGAAGATTGCACACAATTACTGCAATTAATTTCTCATTTAGTCATCTGAAAGGGGAAATCAACTGAAAGGAAAACTTAGGAGCACACTTTCCATGCAAAATGCTCTGGTCTCCTGGAAGAGAAATTATTCAAATCAGTGAGGAATGCAGGCTTTTGCCACATCAAGGGTGTGTTCAGATAAGTGTATGAATCAAAGAAGTCTCTAACTTTAAAAGCTGCCTCATGAATTGTGTAAAGTGCTGATGACCAAGGACAAGCCCCTCTTCATCCTCCAAGGGTGTCAAGTTCAGTGGCACCTTAGGACCCCTGTTACTTAAGCACATCTGCATATCTTAAGGATATCTGAGGACAGCTCTAACAAGCAGGCCTGACATTTTGAAAAGCTCCTTTTCCCCCTGAAGGCATTTGAAAAAGTGACATCTTTTGTTCCAAAGGGATGTTCTCCCTCCCTCTCCTTTTCTTCTCCTCCTTCCTTTTCACTTCCCTTTACAATCACCTCAGGTTCAGCAACTGCCTGAAGAATGGCCTGGTGTGTGTCAGGTTCACACGTTAATTAGTACAGATTTTCTCTGAACTAGCTGTGATAGATCATTCTGGCAGCTTCATGTCTACGGCACGTGAAAATTGGCATAGGTAGACTTAACACACAGTATGTGAAATGCAGTTTATTTACTCTCAGTCATCTCTTCTGATTACCTTCGGTTTTTCAAGGTCACAAAATATATTTGCTTCTTGCTGGGGATAATTTCAGCGGCCTTTATTTAATCGTTCCAGAGGATTTCTCTCATCCTCTTGTAATGCCTGTAGTGTACTCAGAGCTCCATGTAGGTAGGAGGTGGGAAACAGGGTCTCTGCAAACTCCAGAAATGTAGTAATTTTAGGGAATAAGAGACAACTTTTCTTAGCGTGGAAGAAACAGGTCATATTTGGGATTTTTTGTGTTGCTTCTCATTCAACACAAGGTGCACAGTGTGGCAGGAGCAGGGCACTGGCCAGGCTCTCTGGGCACAGGGTGCACACAGCCCTACGGATCCATCTTTGGGCTCTTTTCCTCATCCTCAGCATCGTTTTTATAAGCAGTGATTAAAATCCTGTGCCATGCACTGACAGACTTTTCTGTGCTCCACAGTGCCCAGTGATTTGCCAGCCTTCAGAGGTTTTTATTTTTTGCTCAAAGTCAGCTCCTGGTAAATGCTGCTGTAACATAAGTTGATTCTAACTTGGTTAAATTCAACGTCGTGGCGTGGTATTTGAATATTTATCAAGCTGTGGAGAGTTAATGCAGTATGGCATTAATTAGCCTCTCTGCCTGTCTTGTTCTTTTTTTAGATGTCAGTCTCAGTTTAATAAATTACTTTCTGGAAATGAAGTAGAATGGATCCCAGGGTCCACGGGTGATTTGCTTCCCACTGCAGCCAAGATGAACATAGTCTTAGGCACAGTGTGTCTGTCAGCTCTGAAGCAGTTCTGAGGAACATGGCAGCCTTCCCCCCCTTCCCCCGAATCCAGGAAATTCCCAAGAAAGTATCTGTTGGCAAATTGACATGCTTTCCTCCCGGCTTTAATGATTGTACTAATGGTTCTACAGACTCCTAATCAAACTGAGCAAGTCTGGTGTTCCTGGTTCTTCATAGGCCAACTCATGTTGTTATTTTAAATCCCATCACAGCTTCATTAGCTCAGCTTTCTGCCGCGGTTTCTGTTCGCAAGTGGTTTCCTCCGTGAGTTGAGTAAGGCCCACAGGTATGTTCTGCTGTTGTGCTGCTGGGGGGATCTCAGCCTGAGATGAGTAAAACCCTTGTACCCTCGCTGCATTTCTGGCCTCTAAACCTTCAAATTTCTTGTTGTATAAATTATCGTTGAATTTCTTCTTATGTCTGTGCCCAGCAGTGAAGATCAGTGCTGGAAAAGGAAATTGGTAGTAAGCGTTCATTTTGTGAAATAATGTCTCATTTTCTTCACAATTCAACCTGAGTGTCCTGATCACTGGGGGACAGCACAGAAAGCAAACATTTCCTGTGGGTTTTGCCTCACAAGGTACTGCTGTTCTCAAGTAGATGTTCTAAAACTGTTCTAAAAATGCTGTCTGGAGACATCTCCGCTTATTTTATTCTTGTTATCCCCAGGAAGCAGAACCTCTCTACGCCCAGATTAACAGACCTAAGAAATAGCATTGTTACAGGCTTGTGGTGCTCCGAGACTCAAACGAAACCCAACAACCTGGCAGGCCTTTGGCTTTCATGCTTTTTTCCGATTGATTTTGTGTGACAAGGAGAGAGATTGCCCTCCTGGACTGGCTCTACAAGTGTTCCTGATGTGTTTTTTTGGCAACCAATGGCAGATACCTATGGCAGCACAAAACATAAACTCTCCCTGCTTATCATATGAGTCCAGCCCCGTCCCCCACAAGTGGTGGGTATCCAGACTAGGAAATCTTACTCCTCAGTCTTCTTTTAAACATTTGTTCTCTTCTGTGTGCCACATACAAATAACGAGCATCTGAATTTTATTGAGTATTAGACATTTCTTTTTCTTTTGAGCAAAACACAGAGTCTGTATGTAGTGGCATTATCATTCAGCAACCTTTGGGGCACAAGTCGGCACTTTTTATATCACGTATATGACGTATTTTTCATTGTCATTTGTATCAGGCTGATCCTGACTCTTTTTTTTCCCCTCACTGTCTCCACATATTTGAACAACAACAACAACTACTAGTGGTGTCTTTTTTTTTTTTTTTTTAAATTTCTTATTCTGTAGTTTTATATGAGTGACAGATCTAAGAGCAAAACACCTCCTGCTGAAATGGTTCCCAACTTGAAACCACAGAACAAAACTCAGTTGTTTATCCATCCTGACTGAAAATGTTGCCAAATGGACCTCTTGAGTTCTAGTGCATCATGAGGAAGAAATGCTGCTTTCTGTTGGAATACTCGTGTTGTGGGTAGAGAAAGGACATGGAGTCCCACCGAGGAAAGACAAAGGAGTCAGTATTTCCTAGAAAACTCAAAGTACAGAAAAGGAATATTTTTATTTCTTCAGTATCTTGCTGCTGTAATGCTATGCAGACAAGTGTTTCTTCTCTGTGTGCCATTTTTGATGAAAAAAAAAAATCATTTGCCAAATAATACTGGTATGCTTCTGGTTTAGGAGTTTGGATGAAGCGGACTTGACAAATGGGACAAGGACGGCATGGATTTTGGAATAACAAACTGATTCTGTGATCAAATTGTTCATCTTTATCACTTTTTGTACATCAGAAAAATCAAATGGGATTTTTATTTTATAACTTGAAGAAAAAAAAATCTTACTGTTAAACTCTTTAAATGTTTAAGGGGAAATGGCTTTAAGGAGTTCGAATGAAAATTGCCCGTTTTTTTGTAAATATAAATGTTACAAAAATTCTTTTACTGATGCCATTACACAGTAGAGAAGGTAGCAAGTTGCAGTGCTTGGGAGGGGTGGCAAACCCAGTTTGTGGTTCTCACATCACATATGTTTTTTCACACGCTTACGGTAACGGGCTGAAGCTCAAGTGCGTTTGCCAAAAGCTTGTCAGCCACTAGTGAAATTAATGGGAACACACGATTTTATGGTCTAGCATTATCACACAGACATGTTCCACTTACAAGAGCTCACATTTCATTGGCATTCCTTTGAACCTCTGCATAGAAGTCATCAAACTGTTTACATGCAGAACAAGATAATTTAAAACTTCCTTTTTTTACATTTATGAAGCAAAAGTGCAGCGTTTGGGTTCATATGTTTAGCACATGATTTTCATAAAGAAGCTATATATTTTTGCCCTACAGAGAATTGTTATACAGGTCAAATGTGTTTTCCTGATGTTCCTATGCAGTTACAGTATATTGAATTTAGTGGTTTAACACTAAAAAGACAAAAAAAAAAAGAAAAAAAAAAAGAAAAAAATAGAAAAAGGGAAAAAGGTTAAAGAAATCAAATGATTAATCAGTTTTTAGGGTTATTGTGCAGATTTTGTTTTTAAATTGACACATTAGGATTTACATTTTTGTCATGATTAAAATAGGCCTGAAGTTATAAATGTTTTACTTTCTGTCATCTCTGTTATAAGCTAAAAATGGTTTAGAAGACAGAATACCTGGGGTGGCAATTGTTGGTATGAGCAACTAAATCTCTCAACAGTCTTTTATTTTGAATTAGAGAAATTAGTGAAATGTGCATTACAGAATGTATGTGAATGAAAAATTAGCTGTGAATAGACCTAAAGAACCTCCAGAGATGAGAAGTTTTATCCCCATTCACAGTCATTTGATGCTTATTCCTTAGTCATGTGCAAACAACTTTGTAGCAAATCTTATTTTCCCATCGGAAGAAAGATCAAGTTTTCTAACTGGAGAAGATAATTTAAAACTTGGCAGATTGAGAGTTTCAGGATTAAAAGCAGAGGTAAAAGTGTTTCTAAAGGACATTTCTGTAAGAATATTTTCCTAATTTGCACAGTGGTGCTACTTTCTTCCTCAGTGGCTTTTCTGTCCCACACATGGAACCACAAAGGCAGTTTTGGTTCATCATAGACATTTGAGGTTTAGTGTTGTCGGTGCATTTCCAGTTTTGGGGTAAAAATGTTGAAAGAAGAGATCTATGTCTCAGAGGATCCATTGATGTCATGTTTGTAGGAAGCAGATCAGTTACGAATAGGTGCCGAGGGAATGAAGCTGGAATTTTAGTGTCTCCCGAGAGGTGGCTGGATCATCACCGTGGGCCTTTGTCTTACCTTTACCAACACTCATGAATAAAAGCTAATTCTGAATTGTCTTGTTATATGATCGTCCTTGTCATGGTTAAGATGCTGAGCTGAGAGGACTGGAGGGCCTCTGCATTGTACCAGTATTGTAGATAACTAAAATATCCAGCTTGTGCAATTGTTTAATCCCTCATCCTTCACTAGCACTAAATTCGTCACTTTAAATTTAAAAACCAGGGAATCCCACCAGCCATCCTGTTATCATCCCCTGTAGGTTCTTGATCTTTATCTGTCATGAAAAGATATTTTGATAGATCGTAGTCATCTAAGTGTCTGACGAAACCGTTCATCTAATAACGTACTGGGCACCTTCTTTGCAAAAATGTTTACTCCGTGGTTTTCATTCATTTTTATTTCTGCATTCTGACACTTATTTTTTTAATAAAGATGAGAAAGATAAAATGACTGTTGCAGTACATTTCTAAACCTACTTTAACTTTACCTCAGATAATGACCATTTGTTAACATATACGGACACATTTTTAACTTTATGTACAACGCATTCAGCAACAACAAAAGAAACCTACAAATTTTTAGGAGTTTTCCATTAATTTCTGTAACACACCATGTAATACTGTTATGAATAAAAAACATTAAAAAAAAGGTGTCATTTCAGTAAGTTTGTTCCATAGCTTTTTCTCTTCTGGGATAATTCTGCATTCTTACAGTGCAGTGTTGGTGTCTGGCATAGCCACTGTTTTTGGCAGTAGAAGGATCTGGGAAAGGAGAAAATCCTCGGTTTGGGGAATAACTGACATTAAACACGAAGTGTTGCTTATCCAACAGATATGTAACTTGCTGATTTTAGTTGCTGTCTGCACATTTTTTGCCTCTTTTTAGGTGTTTTGGGATGAGCATCCCAAAGCAGTAGACAGTTTTATCACTTCCTTCAAGATCACACATTCCTGGGATAGACCACACCATGTGATGCACCCAGAGCTGGTGGACCTTTGTGACATGAGAATCTGAAACTAACTCTACTCACATTTTTCGTTCAAGTAAGATTTGCAATTAAAAGTGTGCGTTTAAACATGACAAATTTGGAAGCAGAAATGCTCCTAAATTTCCAGTAATACGCACACAAGTGATTGCAAATCCTTAATCCAGTACAACCTGGTGATGGTGCCACCTTCTGTACCAGTGGGACGTTTCTACAGGTTGGGGCAATGTGTATGGTTTGCTGGTGTGAACCTCTCAATGCCACATGCAAAATAATACTGGTTGATACTCAGAGGTACCGAGTACTGGATCTCTCAGTTGAGAAGGAATAGTGCCATTCTTTGGCAAGACAATAATGCAATAAAATTTGAGGGTAAGATAGACGTGTTTATGTAGACAAAGAGAGAAAGGTGTGGATGTGTGCAGTATATTTCATTGTATTTCTACTTTGTGGTGTCTCATCCCTTTCTACTCCTCTGGAAATGCCCAGTAGGTCATGCTGAAACCTTGGTTGCCTTTGTCAGCGAGCATTGTTGAAATACTTGGATCCCACCTGAAAATAAAGGTTATTCTGTTGTGATGAAATCACACCAGGGTTAGTGTCATTTTGATTTGTATGTAGCCAACCGTATTCAGATGTCCTTGGAAGGAAGAAGATGATTCCTGGTTTACAATGAGCTACAAAACATCAACTTAAAAGTGAAATAAGACACAGCTAAGCCTGGTTTTAAACCGGAATGCATTTTTACAACGCAGGCCATACCTAGTCTTGATGATATTCTTCTGGTACCCTCACAGTGAAGTTGGTTGAAAAACCAGAAACTCATGTTGCACCATTTTTATGTAGACTCGGTTTAAAAATTCAGAAGGAGCAAGTTTGAGCTTTAATCTGGTGATGATGAGGAGTCTTAAAGTGGAAAGGACCTGACTGTGTGTCAGCATTGTTTAGAAGAGGGAAAAAAATCCAGTTCTTGCTGTGTTGTGTTTATGTGCTGTATTATGTTAATATTGCTGTAAAACTTCAACACACCAGGAGTTTCTAGATTGTATATGAGAATATCCAACTCAGATACGCCTAGTTCAAGAAATACTCTGGATTTAACTAATGCTAATTAAGGTGATGATCTCCTGCAGTAATGAGAATTTATTTAGCAAACAATTTGCAGAATCAGCCTCTGGTTTTACACAAGTGAGAATGCTGACAGATCTCTCTTTTCCTTGTCAGTGACTCCTGGGAAAGCAATTGATTGTATAGACTGGGAATATGCAATTTTAACTCCCTTAGGTTGGATTAAAGGCACTGTTTTATGTGCTTTAATCACTAGTCAGTGACAGTTGCTGCAGCAGAGGAGTTCACCTCTTTCCGCCTGTTTCTGGGTTGTGATATATATTTTCATGCACTGTTTCCTTTTTTCTTTCTTTGCTTTCTGAAGAACTCCTGTTCTGTCAAATTCATATTTTTTACTTTTCTGGCAAATGCTGTTCTCAGTCAGAAGAATGCCATGTCAAAGAAATGAAAGGGGGTATCTCTTGGCAGTTCTCTACAGAGGTTTCAGTCCATTCTGTACAATTATCTCTCTAAACAAACGTGGAATGCACACAGTGGTGAATGAACAAAGTGAAAATCCATGTGGCCACCAGAAAATGGAGGCACTGCTCCTGGCTCCTCATTCTGCTCCTGTTATGTGCCATCAGTGGGACTCACACCCTGTTCCTGGCTATGCTCTGATGTTACTACTGCAAAAAGCCACGATGTGAAGACATTTCTTTTAACTCTGTTGTGATGTGGTCTTCCACGAATTGGTCTTCTCGTACTGATTCGCTTTTTAGGATCAGTCCAATTCAAAACTTTATTTTGTTGGCTTTAAGTACCTGAGATAAAATTGCCATGGGGAAGATTAAAGATGGGGTTTTTCTTCTTGTTTTTCTTGCTGTCTGAAAGTGTGGGGAAACTGAATTACACATTTCTTCGTGACAGTGAGGAATACGGGGAGATACCCTGATACGATTTCCTCAGTACCTGTGACATTGCCTGTCTCTTTCTAAAATTATCCTTCTGGAGGCAGGAAATATCAGGTCTATTAGTGAAACGACTCTCTGGCTATTAGTTTTATAGCTTTAAACAGTCTTATCTCAATGGACGTGTTTGCCCTGTGGCTCATTTATCACCCTAAAATGTTTTATCAGCACCTGAAAAATCTCAATGAGAAGAATAGCCTCAGATGTTGCCCATTCAAGGGGCTTTCAGATACAGAATGTATTTTCTTTTAAAAGGTCTTTTAAGAACTGATACTATTTGCTGGCTTTTCAACCCTATTTCAGAGTTCTGTAGCACCACTTCTATAAATACTCCTCATCAGCAAAGAAAGGAAATCACAATAGATTAAAAGAAAATCAGGTTAACAGGCAGCAATCATTGTCCATTCAGCCTCAGACATTTGTGAAAATAAAGGACTAGGAAGAATTATTGCCAGGTGCTAGCTGCAGAAAAAGCCTTGTGTTACATCTTTGTCTTCCTTAGCAGTTATTAGAGGTCTAAGAACAGCTCTCAGTGTCAGAAGCCAGCTGTGTTTGAAACGAACAGAAGTTACAATGCTGTGAGATGTTGGGTTTCTTGTAAATTTTGTGCTGTTTGACATCCTCAGATTAACAATGTCTTGGTTTTTTCTTTTTAAAATTCTGTTTCTAGTTTGAAATGAGTTTGTGTGTTTGGTTTTCTTTATGTCCTCATTACTGCAGCCCCTGTCTTACCATCCTCACAGGACCTTGGGGCTTTCAGAATAGGTGAACCTGTGCCAGATGTGGCCTGAGTCACTGTGGGGCCTCATTTTTAATGAATCAAAAGCCAGGAGAAAAGAATTAAGCTCCAGAAGATGAGGTTTTTTTATGTTTAGGGCCTTTCAGAGACCAGCCTCACCACCAGCAAATAACTGGCATTAGTAAGAAAAATGATGATGCAATGGAGTCAGTTGTAGTAAACATGTGAAGCATTCCTTAGTTGTAAATTTTACTGTATATTTGCCACCTAATGTCCTTAACCATTAAAATCGGTGGGAAGGCTCCTCTTACCTTTGAATGAGCCAGTTGTATTTTTTCTGCAGGAGAAAATGTGTTTTGGCTTCTAAAGCAGAGAATAAAGAAGTTGTTTCAGAATAGGAGAAAAAGAAACTCTCTTTGAAAAGTGCACTAATGATACTATAAACAGCTGCTCGCTGACTCCAATCTGACCTTTCCCAGGGAGGGTCTTTCACCTCTGATGTGTTTCACAGTTTTTCTTTGAGCAGGAAACTGCCATTTAAAAAAAAAAGAAAACATGTTTGGTGAAACTGTATAGATCTTATTTACAGAGAGCAAGGGGTCACAAACTTGCGTTGGGGTTATGAACTCTGCAAAGGATGTGTTGCACTTGCAAGCTCGGTGTTCATGGTGGGCATATAGAAAGGCTTCATTTTGAGCTGATGAGCCCCACGTTCAGTGACTTACAGTGTTGTTAGCACTAAGTGCTTTGGGACTTAAAAACAGCTCAGCAGTCACAGCTATTTCAGTCAGCGATGGAGAAGGAGCAAGACTGGGCAAAGAGGACAGAGGAGGTGTTACGAGGCAACATTCCTGCTGATCCACGGAGCCGAGGCAGCAGAAAACAAGCTGTGGTGGTTCTCATAAATTTTATGTGCTAGACCTACCTCTAATTAAACCATATTGTAGACTATGTGTAAAATGTGCTTTTCAGTTCTCTCTGAAAAGTATGTTAACATGTAGGAAATTCTGTCTCTTGGATCACTGCTCCTGTTTTGACCTCACTTCCTTCTGTTAATGCACCACTTCCTTCTGCATGTTCACCACTAAGGTGTGTGTGGTGAGGGGCAGCAAAAAAAAAATACAAAAAGCCAATTGCCTTGCGAATTCCACATGCTGGGATCACCGTCATGATTTGCAGTTAAATCTTGGAGAGTGCTCTGTGTTTCTAATCTTAATTTGTATTTTGGTGCTGTTGAAATACTGGATGTGTACTGTAATTCCCTGCCAGTAAAGGTCCCGTGGATGAAGAGGTCTTTTCCGTAAGTGGGGAGTTTTTGTCGTGGGCAAATGATTAACCACTGAATCAATGGTCTCAAAGGTTGATCACATGGGCACGTATTGGGTTCAGGCTGGAGCAAAGTCAATTGAAATAAAAAAATCTGGAAAAAAGGGCAAACAGGAGCTTTGCACAGCCCAAGTCATCTTCCCTAGCAGTTTGTCCTCCGTGTCTAGAGGGCAGTTAATCACTGACTGTGTGCTCAGTAACTCTGGGTTAAAAAACAGGCTGCCTGAAACACAATCTTTTATTTGGAGCAGATTCCTACAAGGATTCAGTTAATGTGCTTCTCTGTGTTAAATTGTTATCATCAAGCTGCCAAACTAGAAAGATGTCGCAGCCAGTTGCTTATTTTGCAGAGACATGGCTCCACAGGCAGAATAATGTCATTTGTAAGGTAACTGTGACACATTAAGGTGTAGCACTTGGCCAGGTGACGGCACTGAGGTTGTTGGTTTTGTTTTGTATTAGTGAATATGATTCATTATATATATATATATCCATATCGTTCCCATAATGAGCAAATTAAAATGTATTTATTCTTTGTATCATCGAAACACTTAGAGATTTATTCTACTATAAGAGGCAGTGCTGCTAAAAGCCATAGTTGCACACAGAGTGAGTCTGTGCCTCTTCAAAGAACCTCTGCTTGTTCAGCAAGAGGAAGGGTGGGAAAACACACGACACTCCTCATTTTGTACAGGGAAACAGTGCTTTTCTCCCTCTAAGATGCTCATTTTAGGTTAAGATTAATTAGGATGAGGAAGGGAAAGACTATTGTGTCTCAGGAATCAAAAAACTGTGCCTGGCGGGAGAAGCAGACGGATGTGAAGGCTCAACTGGCAAACAAAAATTCTGCATGGTTCTGATCTGCTATGAAAGCCCAGCTGAACTGATGGGAATCAGCTCATGGTAAGTTCTCAGCCCAGTTAGGACCTTCAAGAGAGGGAATGACTCTAATACTCCGATAGGACCTGCTTTCATGGGCTACGAGACTTCAGGTATGTAGAGAAGAGAATCTCAGTGGAAGGGCCCAGCCCGAGCTGGGACGCTTTTCTTCCCCAGCCTTGGTGAGAGATGGGGAAGGGCACTCAGGGATGAAGGCTTTCCCTGAGGCATGAGAATGAGTGCTCACACCTCGTGTCTGGCCTTTCTCTAGAAGACAGACATGAAAAGCAGCAATAAATAAATTATTTTGCACTTTATTCCTGGAAAGCCAATTTGAGTTTACTTATCACTTCCTTCTTGCCAAGACTCAAATATGTTTAATTTGTTGAAATATTCATTTCCCCCGTCCCTTGAAAGGAGCATTACAAATGAAAGCATAAATTGCTTCTAGACAGATCTTTGCTTCCTCCCTGCTTGCCTCCGGAAAGCCATGTGTTAACAACTGCAGCGTTTACCTTGTGATCCTGCCAGGTGCTGGGTCACCTGCTGTTTACAGGGTGGAAAAGCAACTCAGTAGTTTATCTTTTCCTACTTGAATCGTATTCAAACCCCCACCAGCAGATGGAGTGGGCGCAGTGGTGATTTGGAATCGCCGGTGGCACCTCGGAGCGATGAGGATAATACACACCACATTCTCTCCGTACCCCATCAGACTGTTGCTGCTTTGTGCTGTACTTGGCATCCAAACTGTTCATTGCTCTGGGTGAGTGTTTATGAACCTGCGTCATGGGATGATACAATCCACAGTCAAGGCCAGCACAGGCTCTCTGCTTTCATGTTGTGTGGCCCATAGTTGCTGTCTTGAGCGATTTCTGTGTTTTTCATGAATAGCAAAAGACATTGTTTTGAAGTTGGCACAGTGCAATGTGTCTGCCTTCAGAAAAGTAGTCCTGTTGATAAATTTGAGGTGACAAAATGCCACAGTCACGTTGCAGTGGGGAAATGTTTGCAACAAGCAGCCTCCTTCTGTGCTAGCTGCCCAGCAGTGTGCTGGGGAGATGGGAGTTTGTTTTCTTTGAGTGTGTAAATGGTGAGAATGTGGCTGATGGGTGTTTCTTTTTCTGCTAGCTTAATGCATTGTGCTCTTTCAGACTGTGACTGCAGTCTTGCCTATCTAACGATATTTTTGCATTGTTCTCTGAACTTTGAGCTCTGATTTCATGCCTCAGCAAGCTGATAAGGTTTTGTAATTCCTTTATTCCATGTGATTTTTAATATGTTATAATGAGAGCCCCATGCCAGGAACTAAATCCTACTCAAAGCTTCAGCGGATGCTGTTCCTTGTCTTGGTGGAAAAATGGGGAACACCACTGTGGTAGTTTCCTTGTGAAAGTGGGTATGAAAAGAAACTAATTGTCAACATTTTACTAAAACTCCCCACTTAGATGAGGCGGCACAAGGAAGTATTTGTCTGGGATGAGGATTTAATCAGAAATACTGAATCCAGCAAAAGAGTAAGCAGCATTTTTACTGTGGCATCATGGAAACCTTGGAGACGGTTGTCACATGAGGGAGGAGATAGTGGCTGGGGTGAAGAGTAAAAGCTTACACTTGGGGTTTGGGTTCATTACTGGTTTGAAAGGGATTAATGGGTTAATGACACTCTGTTGTGAACTGAGAACAGAGTCTAAGACTAATGGCTTTGGCCAGCCTGGGAAAAAATAGTCTGCTCGGCGCAGAGAGACACTTAAGCCTGGTTTTCAAAAATGCTGGTTGTGTGCCAGCCCTGAGCATTGGGACTGGTGTTTGTCATGGAGGGGTCTGACCTCGGGGCTGTTTGTTGTGTATGGCACTGAGGTACCAAAGTACTCATGCAGTGAGCAACAAGGGGCCATGGGACAAGGGCAGCAACTGATGGTGCAGATTTTACTGCTGGCAACTGGCCAGGCTGTTTGGAAGGGCTTGCACAGCTTGAGGTGAAGCCTAGATTGGTGGAACACGGTTTGAGTTTGCCATCCTGGCTAGACCAAACCTGTGTACAGTCACCACTCCTGAATGTTCTGCAGGGTTATTGTCATGGTGGTGGTGTACAGGACTGGGTCTACTCATGGACATTGAAGAGTGGATCAAGCTTCATACAGAGTCAATACTGAAGTCTAGAGGTTGCTTGGAAAACTTGATGATCTCTAGAGTGTTAGTTCTCTTTGGTGTGTAGTTTTACGCTGGTAGAGGCCAAATTGCTGAGTCCTCACAGCTCAGTAGTTTCACACCCTGAAGCTCTTCTGTTGTTGAACACAGTGGTGAAGAGTCCCTTAACCTCAGTGGTACCAGGGAGAGTGGGACCAACAGCAGGCATGTCCGGTCCGTGAGGGACCTGCCGGAACCCCGTGACTGTGTGCTCTCCGCCTGGTCCTCATGGAGCAAGTGTGATCCCTGCCAGAAGAAAAGGGTGAGTGTTGGTGGTCTAGGCATGGAGCCTGAGAAACTGGGAGGGCAGGACCTTCTCTGAGCCGTGTCTTTTTGGCAAAGAGCAGGGAGCTGCTGAGGGAAGTCGTGTACACGTGACACTCTGGGCTTTTGCTTTCAGCTCTTCAGCTCACCACCACACCAGGGTGCATCTCTTTCCTGAGAAGGTGTAAGGCCAGGCTTGGTGAAAACACAGATGGAAAGCTGGCACTTCGCAGGGACTTTTCTTTCCAGCACACTTCTCTTTTTCCAGTGTCAGTGTGAGGCACCGTCCCCACTAATGGTCTCCTGTGGGACCTGGAGACACTCGGTGCCTCCCAGGATTAAGATGCTTTTTCTTGTCAGCCAGCCAGCATTTTCCACCCAAGAAGCCCCGTCAAATGAAAGTAATGATCCCAGTAGCGTGCAGAGCGAAATCCCCATTGCTAGAGAGACTTGCTAACGAGTTGGAGAAGCTGTTCCAAGGCTTAAGCAGAAATAACCAGTGATAGGAGTTGGGAAGAGTGAAGCTTTGTATCAAAGAGTTAATCTTTGAAGCTGGGGGAAAAGGGAGGGCTAACATATTGGATGAAGTAATTGACTGCTTCACAGCAGTGTTGTGGGCGGAAAAAATCCCTAATGATACAGAGGGGCAAGTAAATACACTGACAGAAAATAACAAGGGATGTTACCAGCACTAATTGAAAGAGAGGAGATGGAACTGAATCCTTCCTTACTTTTGCAAAGTCCCGCACTACCCCTGTCAGGCTCATTTAAACAAACTGTCAAGGAAAAGCAAACTTTCATTCATCCTTTCCAATCCCCCATCTTTCCTTAGTAAAATTAAAACTGTCGCAGATCGTAAACCTTTGAAATGAGGCACATTACTTTACTCACACTTCTTTGCTGACACTTTTGGTTTTTGATATGACAGTACTCTTAGATAAGATCTCCACAACACAGAGATTGTTTTTGAACTAGAGAAGCGTAAAATTCACAATTTCTGTACACTTGAGTCAATATATTTTATTTCATCACAGTACAGATTTGCCCGCCTGGAACAACCCTCTCAGTGCAATGGAGATCCCTGTGATTACTCCGACAGAGAAACTGAAGACTGTGATACAAGTAGTCCTTGCAGGAGTAAAGTCAGATGTGATGGTTTTGTGTGTGCAGTTACAGGTAAGGACTTGGGGAGTGGGAAGTAGATGAGCTTCCTGCTTCTACAAGAGTTTGCTGGGCCTAAGGGATGTCAAGAGTTGACCCGGCTCCATCCATGCTTGTGTTGGCATCAGTGATTTTGAGTGAGTCCATTAGGCAACATCTGTCAGACTAAAGCACGTCTATAAATCTTCAAATAGGAAATTAAAACCCAATCATGTCAGTAAAATCTCTAGCACAAGAAACAGCAACAGGAGAACGTGCACTGGACATCCCTGGCACATGCCCCAAAGCACAGCAGGTTATCGGGGAGGTTCTTATGGCGTTTCCTTCTATCTCAATCAACAGCTAATTAGCCAGGGACACTATAAGCAGTGTGGGAAGCAAGGCAGCAGTCAGCTGTATAATTAGCTAGCTGTAGATTTTTTTTTTCTGGCTAGATTTGAACAATTGATTACAGGATTTTTCTGGTTTATTTCTAAATTCGGAGTCAGGGAGGGTGATCACAGACCGTTTTATGAGTGACTTACACCTTGCATCCTAGGCAGATGCATTACACGGAGGCTGCTCTGCAATGGGGACGATGACTGTGGGGACCAGTCGGATGAAAAAAACTGCAAAAAGGTGTTTAAAAAGTGTGACCAGAAGATGGAACAATACTGGGGAATAGAGAACCTGGCAAAAGGGTAAGTCAGTGAATTCTATGAGATGTTTTCTTAAGGCTAAGACTGTTCTTTTGTAACTTCAGACGTAAACCACTGGCCAGAGAAGAGTTGTAGCAATTGCTGTATCCAGGAGTGAGTTAGGATCCGTCAGGCTCTGGGAACGTGAACCAAAGTATGGTGGATTTGGACCTGCTGGACTGAGTCTAGAGGAGGATCATCAAGTTGATCAAAGGGATGGAGCACCTCTCCTGTGAAGAAAGGCTGAGAATTGTTCAGCCTGGAAAGGAGAAGGCTTCGGGGTGACCCAGTTGTGTCCTTGCTTCTCACTGACAGAGAGTAGGTTTGGATTAGATATTAGATATCTAGATGAGATATTGGGAAGAAATTCTTCCCTGTAAGGGTGGTGAGGCCCTGACACAGTGGATGCTCCATCCCTGGAAATGTCCAAGGCCAGGTTGGATGGAGCTCTGAGCAACTTCGTCTAGTGAAAGGTGTCCCTGCCCATGGCAGGGACTTGAAACGAGATGATCTTTAAGGTCCCTTCTAACCCAAAGCACTCTCAGATTCTATGAAATCAGTATCTTGGGCTGCCTGACCTAAACCTTTCTGCGGGTATGTATTTTTACACCGTGTGTTGATTTGGAGGTGGGAGAGCCTAAAATTTCTTTGATTTCTTCCACGACAATCAGATGGTGGGATTTGTGTCCTTTGCATGAGTGGTGTAGGGTTAACTTGCATGTTAGCAAACTTCAGCTTTGTGGGGATTAAAATCCAAGTCTGAATTGATCCAGCTTTTACAGGCTAAGACTGTGACAACTTTCTGTAAGATCAGACTATGTGAAGAGTCTTTTCTCATTTTGCAGGGAAAAAATGCTTTTTACATTAAAAAAAGGAAAAGAAAAAATCATATTGCAAGGGAAAAATTATAATTTCCTCATTATTCTCTGGAGATATGGCTGCTGCACATGTCATTGCTAGTGCTTTGTACTTCTGGGTTTAATCAAAATTAAAAATAATGTTGGACAATTATAGGAACATGCTTCTCATCTCTTTGAAGCTACAACTGCTCAGTAATTTGCTTTTAGTGGACTTCACAGCTTTTCAGATTGTTCTAAAATTACAGTTAATTTTTTACAGCTTCAGAGTCATTATCATGCAAGCCTCTCTCGCCAAAATAAGGAGAGGCAGATCCAACAGAGTCTTTAAACACTTATAGGGACACACATGAACTATTAGCAATTTATCCTCTTTTGGGGGTGAAGTTTTATCTAATTACACTTCTTACCATTTGAGTCTATGGAGGTGAGTTCCATATCCTCAGCTGTGTGCCACGAGGGTGCTGTGAGGTTGTCCTAACAACAAAGAAGAGTTTTTACTGCAATAGATCCCACCAGCAGCAGTAGGAAGAACAAGTTATGCAGTTTAATCTCCCATCTATAAACGTTGCAGTGCTGCATCTTTTCTTAGAGCCTATTTCTCTCCATCATCCACTGAAATCAAATTTAAACTTACCTGTGATTTCAAAAATTAGTTGAACAAGTGCTTGACTGCCTTTATTCTTGTTCCCTGACAATGTTTGCTCTCATCTGCTGACCTCTGGTTGATTGTCGACCAGGCTGGCAAAGAGTTTGACCCAGACAAAGAAATGTGAATTTAAAATTAAATTGGATTGATGACATGGGGTGCAAAATCTCTCTTTGAAGATCTTGCTGGATGTTGTGAGCATTTGAGGATGGGCAGGGTGGGCAGCCTGGTGGGGTTGGGCTTTGGCTGCCCCAGTTTATTGTGCTCTTCCCAGAGAGTTCCAGCAAAGGCTACGAAAGCTGCCAGTGCTGGTGGCAGTAATGGTGTCATTCATGGCAGGGTGGTGAAAATTGCCCTGTGTATTCATCAAATACCAGAATTTGACTCTGTCTTTTACTTTCTTGTTAGTCAGGTGGTTCTGCAGCAACTGAGTTGGTTGGACAGTGAAAGAGCCAAAACTTTCTTTTGGGGTTTCAAAATAAGTATGAAACCAAGAGCCCTCAGCCAAACAAAGCAACCTTTTGCCTTTCTCAGCCAAGGCATTTGGTGTTTACCTCTAAATTGATGATATCATAAAATATTGCTGTTATGCTTCATCTACAGGTTAAATCTCTTCACAAACAACTTGGAAGGACTAGTTCTTGATCACAGGTACTATGCTGGGGGATGTTCTCCCCATTATATCATGGACACAAGATTCAGAAAGCCATACAATGTGGAAAGCTATATCCCAGAGGTACGTGTCAGATTTGGCTGCAGATAATCACACATACATAGAATTCCAATAGATTTAGTACACAAAACTGATAAAACTTCATTACTAGGTCATTTTATAAAAAATTCTCCAAATTTCTTGACACCCAGTAGAAGCAGAGTAAATTTAACCCTATTCTAGAACATCATCATACCCCACATACTGTGTGATACAGAACATACCCCCCTTATAATATCCATGTGCACTGGAATAGGTGACACTGTTCCCTTGGACCTTTTAATTGGAAAAAAATGAGCCTTACCTTCCCAGTGCCACCTATCCAAGAGGTCCCAAAAGGCACCTAGTGGGCACAGGTTAGTTTTGGATGGAACTGTGGAGTGCCAGGCTGGGAAAGCTGCCCTTGTGCAACAGCTGAGGGTTGAGCAGCACACCGTGTGCTTTGTGTGAAAATTTGTTTCTGTGGTGCATCAAAGCTATTTTTCAAACATTATATATTTGACCTTAATGCTTTTGATGACATAGCGTGATATTTTGGAGTGTTGCCCACTAGGAAGCCTTTTACTTTTAGAATTTGTACTTTAATTGATGCTCATGTTTAAGGTTTCACCTTCTTTGCATAAGATTGACATATTAAGTGAAAGCCTGAGGACCTTGCAGTATGGAGCAGACAGTTGCTTTCCTGCTGCTGTAAATCAAGTATTCTTGAAGTACCTGTCTTAATAATAATAGTGCTCTGCAATTATACAAAGCTTTTCATCTTCAAAGTGCAAGCATTAATTCACAAGTATGTTTGTATCTGCATTCCTTCCCCATGCTTCAGGTATAAAATCACTATGCAGGAAATGAGACGTGTTGTTTTTCCTTTCTGTTTAGACCAAAGGCAAGTATGAATTTACAATGACTGAATATGACTCCTACTCAAATTATGAAAGCAATGTCCTGAAGGCAAAGTTTTCGCAGTCAAGCTTCAGCATTGGTATAGTAATACCAGGATTGTTTGAGTTCGGTTTCAATTCAGACGACAAGAGGTTCAGGAAGTTCATTCAGAGGACGAAAAGATTTTCTTCAACTGTAAGCACTGCTCCACTTAGTTCTCTGCTAATGTGTTACCTGTAAGCGTGTGTGTCTGTGTTGGTTTGATGCTCGTCTCCCGGTCTGCCAAGTGTGTCATTCACCAGAATGTGGATTTTGTGGTCCACACACCCCACGAAATACAGATGTGCACCATCATTTACTTTCATTGTTTCATCTGTTATTGCTGTCAACAAACGTAATTCTTATCAGTGGTTTAATAGTATCACTGATCTATGTCTCCCTTCAGTACAAAATACACTCAGGAATGGCAGAGTATTCCTTGTTGATATTAAACCTGCTTTTGCTTCCTGCAAAGTGGCATTTCCCACAACAAAATGAGATGTATCTGAGAAGCATTTGCAATATATATTAGTAAACAAATGCAATACTAAGTCCTGATTTTATTATTTAAGCTGCAGAATTCTATGTTGGACCCTCCCTGATGTGCTCATCCTGCTGGCCCAAAACACTGGACGCTAAATCCTTTGAACATGATGAAAGACATCTTCTGTTCCTGAATTTTATGCTAGAAAGGGGAGAGATAATATTTATCCATGTACACAGAGACATATAAATATGTGTGTGTGAATGTGGGAGTGTTTGTGTTTTCTTCTTTCCTTTGAGTTTTGATAACAGCATATTCTGTGAAATACAAATATGAATATGGATCAGCCAGAGAATTACCATTTCACATATAAATCGTGATTTCAGGAGAGAGTTTGTGAGAGACAAAGGCCAGTCAGCATTATTAGGGGTAGAGCAGTCTTGTGCAGTGTCCTTGCATCCTGGGTATGCCAGAGCAGAGTCTGGGCTTTGCCTTTCCCTGTGTCCCAGGCGTGGCCTGACTTTCAGAAACCCTACTGTTGTTTAAACGTACAGCAAATAACCACATGCTGTCACAGGAATGACATCCCTCACTTCTGGATTCTCTTGTGTTTCTGCGTTTCATGTAGTCCAGCAAATTCGTTCATGCCCGTTCTGAGCTGGTTGTTGCTGTGTACAAGCTGAAGCCCCGAGGCCGGATGCTGCATTATGAGTTCCTGCAGAGGCTCCACCAGCTCCCGGCTGAGTACATCTACGGAGAGTACAGAGAGCTCTTCAGGGACTACGGGACCCACTTCATCACCGAGGCTACTGTCGGTGGCATCTATGAATACACTCTAGTCATGAACAGCAACGAGCTCCAGAAGGCGGGTATGTTCATCTGGTGGTTGTGAAGGAGCTTTGGGACCAGCTTTTTGGTGGGAATACCCCGCTGCAGGTGCACAGTGGTGCCTCAGGTCCGAGGTCAGGAAGAGAGGGATGGTGGAGGAAGGAGTCAGCAATATCTCAGAGGAATCCTGAAGGAAATGTCAGAGTAGAAGTGCTTTATGGCAGTGAATAAAGAGCTTTTCAAAGCATCACAGGCTTCCCTAGAGCTCAAGTCTGTGGGTGCTGCCAGTTCTCAAAATAAAGGGCCCTGTAGCAAGTATTTTAGACGACACATTTTGGAGGCTGCCAAGAGGTTGAGATGAATGAGAATCATGGATCTTAACACTTTTGTTAGCCTTGAAAACCTTCACCTAAGTTCTTTTTCCATTGCCTTTCAGATGGCAGTTTTGAAACACCTTTAGCCTCGAGAGCTTTTCCAACATGTAGGAAACAGTAAATAATTTGCGTGTGACTCTTGTGCCTGACATTGCTCTTGCTCTTTGACTCTGGTTTTCTTTGTCGCAAGAAATGATGATTGTTGTGTAGGACAGAGCGAGCTGTGTGACATTAATCAACAGCTACACTCTCAGTTGTTTATTCACTGGCATGGGAGTGAGGAACAGCCTCCACTGTCTGGTTGCAAAGGCATTTAGTGGACTCTGCTCCGTGTGATGCTCTGTCTGTTTGCTCTTCTGCTTTTTAGGAAGTTCCTTATCCTGTAGTCAGAGCCTAGAGGGACAGAATTTAGATTAGGTTTCAGATATTCAAGTTTTAACACTATTTCTCAGTTTCTCAGCCGTTGGTGTTGGCCCAACACAAGCCGTGTTTGTTTGAACTAATATGTATTGTGTGCATCAAAATTCTCCAGCTGTCAGTGTTCTGCTGACCTAGATCAGGATCCTGCAGCAGTACCAGCTTCACACCCTCCCCAGTGCTGAGCTGGGCTGTCAGTTCTGCCCAGGATTTTGTAGGTCCAGTCTGAGAATTCTGTTTTTTCCCTTCAAATCCATCATTCTGTTTGTGCTGTCTTTGCTGGAACTCCAGTGCTCTTTTGCAGAGTTAGTATCACACTGTGTCACATGGTTGGTACTTGCACTGCTCTCACATAGAGTCCAATTTGCCAGATCTTAGAATCCTGGAATCATTTAGGTTGGAAAAGCAATCTAAGATTGTGGAGTCCAACTGTTAACACAGCACTGCCAAGTCCACCACTAAACCATGTCCCCAAGAGCCACATCCACCTAATATCCAACCTGAATTTGCATGAAAGAACTAAGGCTCTTCTGACAGCAGAGATGTGAGCCAGCAAAAGGAGGAAAAGCTACTTCATCTTTTACTGTCAAATAGCCTGGCTCCTGATGACGGGGACAGGTGGGGGCTAGTCCTGATCAGACATTTGGTGTTTAAGTGACAGGCCAGACTCCCACACATTGCAGCTCTGCTTAACCCAGCTCTGCTGGGTGGGTAACTGAAAGCCTCCTTTCCCAGCATTTACTTTGCATTTCCACTTGGTTTCAGAGTTCTGTAAAGTGCAGAGATTTCATTTCATATAATAGTTCTGTTAAATATCCAGAACTTCTTCATCACCTCGCCTTTTTTCCTCAAAGCGAAAATATTTATTGACTCCCGTTTTCTGTGTATCTGGATATAAAACATCAAACAGTTGTATTAAAACACTACAATTTTTTGGTGTGTATTTAAGGTTATTCTCTGAGCGATGTCCAAAAATGCGCCCAGGCTGGCTTTAACATTGGTGCAAATATTGAAGAAGTCTATGTGCGTCTTGGAGTAAATGCAGCTGCCTGTAAATCCCTTCTTAAAGAGATTGGAGGTAAGCATGAACACTTCCGCCTTTGTCAAAGTGAAAAGAAGATTCTGTGATCTTGCCTGCCTGAAGTTTTTCTCCACTCCCTCACAGCTGCTTTTGACTCTGCTGAATAACCCCAGCCGGGCTCAACAAAGAGAGAGATTTCCCAAATCTTAGGGTTTTCCCAAGATTTTCTTTACTGCTCAGTATCCCAAGGAAAAGCAGGGACAAATCAACCATTACCCACCTGGCTGGCACTGTGTTACCAGTCTCCCACCTCTCAGCCCATCCAGCCCCTTTTTGCAGCCCAAAAAAGCCCCAGTGAGGAAAACAGGGAGGTAATGGTGTTACGGGAGCCTCATGGGATGTGGGGAGCTGGAGGTGTGCAATGGGAAGAAGGTGCTCCTGAAAATATGTGGAGGAGAACAAGCAACATTCGAGGTGGTGAGGAGCTGTGAAAGGACCTGTGAGGTTATAACCATAGGGAGGAAACTTAGAGGAAAGGCAGAAGGTACAGGAGAGGAGGATGGGGTATTTCTGCAAGAGAGCAGGAGGGACACAGGACACATTTTGTAGAAAACCAACCACTTTTGGCCTTTTTTCCTTTGCCCTCTGAGTGGGATGGGTCCTATACAGGCGTGTTTTGCTGTTAGTTTGCATTTCAACTGCAGTCCCCAAAGACAAACCTGGGCAGAGTTGGCCACTTTCTGAATGTGTTTTTGCAGAAAGTACCTCCAAAAAACAGTTTGTGGAAGATTTCATCGTCCTGGTTCGTGGTGGAGCAAGTGAATACATCACCACCTTGGCCTACAAAAGCCTGCCCACATCTGCACTCATGCAGGACTGGGGAGATGCTGTACAGTACAACCCTGAAATCATAAAGCTAAAGGTACTGTGTCCATCACTTCATTCAGTCTCACTTAGCTGAGACTCTTGGAGATCTCTGTGTTTAAAAAAGCAGGATTTAAAGAAAAAAAAGAACGGGAATAATGGACTTTACTGTGCAGTGTAATTTGTCTAAGGCTGGGAATTCAGAAAATCGAAGATGTGATGCTTTAAAAAGAGTGTGATTGGAAGTACACAGAGTAAACAGCTTTAATCCTTCCAGCTTGGCTGTACAGATGTGACTGTTTGCTGCCTGCCAAGCGGATCACACAATCCACCTCCTGTTTTACCCGTGTGTAACTTACCAAAATATCTCTCTGGCAGCATATATTTTATAAGGACTTGTATTTTTCTTGGAATTTCTCATCTGCCGTGAGTACCAGGGGCTACTTAGCAAAAATTCTCTCTGGTTCAGAAGGTCGGGTATTTCATCACACATGCCTGGATGTTTGTGCAGCTCAGCTAAACCTTAAAAAGAGGAGTTAGGTTTTGAAGAGTCAAGGATTTTTGATCCTGAAGAGTTTTAGAAAAATAAAAGCAAGCAGAAGTATGTGGCAATTCTGCCTCAATCATTTTTAATGTCAAAATAAGTCGATAGTACAAAAGTACAAGAGGACATCCTTTTAAACCAGTTTGGACTGGTAGTGGTAGTGATTTTATTATTATATAGCTGTTTTCCATTATAAAATTTAAATTTTGCAAAAATATATTTGTAAAAGCCGTTTGTTTCTAAAGAAAGAGGTGAATTCTAAGTATCTGAAGCAAGCAAAAATCAGTAATTTGGAAATACAGCCAGTGCCCATCTGGCACTCGCTGCTGCAGAGGTGGCTTTCCCAAGCCCCTGGTGTGCTGTGGATGGACCTTCCAGAAATTCACTGGGAGGTCTCAGGGCAGGAGACAATAGAAATGCAACTCTGCACTAGATCCCACATACAGAAAAATCTTCCCCAAGAAATTCCTAGGTTCTTTGTCTTGCTTGGCGTCAGTGACCAGGCTGCCCAGTGAAAAACCTCAGGCGGATGTAATTTGGATTTGGTATCTTCATTTCCATACCAATATCCCTGTGGGGCTTGAAGATCAAAAGTACCAGCGGAGTGTGACTAAATGTCAGCCCAAGAATGCTTAGTTAGGGAAAACTAAAGCAAATCAGTTCATAAATCATCTGCTGAAGGGACTTGGCAGGTCACTCTTAGTGTATTTCCTCATTTATATGATCTGAATTCAAAAAGCAAAGTATGGATCACAGATAATTGATGAACAGTGGATGTACAGCAGCAGGAAATGAGCATTTTTTTATTGAATCGTTCTTTAGTTCTTGTAGTTTGAGCGTGTGCTGGCAAGAGGATGATCTTTCATGCTTACTGTGTTGCTGTGGCCTGAATGGCAGCACCTCCGTAGCAAGGATGGGAGTTCGGGATGGACCCTCTGATGACACGTGCCAATATCATCCCCCTGGCATTACTGGGTGACTGTCAATATTGAGACCCCACTTAAACTATCCCTTGTCCTCAGGAGAAAACTAAATGAGTCAAAGTCTGTTTGGTCCCTACTGCATGTTCACCGTGTTGTTCACCTCTTGTCTTTTCCCACCAACTCCATCTGCAGATGGAGATTAAATCCTCTCCCTTCTAGAAGGCAGTAGAAGCCGTTGACTTGGCTATAAAGGTAGAAATCAGCCTTGAAACGCAGAAATGCTGAAGGGGCCGATGTAAATGCCTGTGACTGGTGCCTCTGGCTGTGCTGGGGGGCTGCAGGGAGAATGGAGGAAATGTTTGTCAGTGGGATTTGGGGGGATAGTTTTTAAATCAGAGTAAGAGCTCACCCAGAAAATCTAAGCTTGAGCAAATCTGATCTAAAAATGTCAATATCAAGCACATATATATGAGAAAGGATTTAATGAAACTGATGTGAAGCTTTGCCTGTTTGTCAGCTAATGGTGTGGTGGTTGTATTTTGTTTCATATTTCCAGCTGCTTTGGTGCTGGAAAGGGAAGCATCCTTCTAAGTATTCCTGACATCGTGGCCTTGTTGTTCACAAGGTTCAAGTAAATAGTAATGGCAAACATGGAGCCTGTAGCACATGGTCTTTGTTTCCCTCTCCAGCTGTGCCACCACTGAGCTTTGTGATGTTCGCATCGTCTTGAATGTGGAAATTAATGCAGTTTCTTCCCTCCCTTTAGACAGAGCCACTGTATCAGCTGGTGACCACGACTGACTTGGCTAATGCAATGACCATAAAAGAGAATCTGCGACGGGCTCTGGATGAGTTCCAGCAGGAGACCAGTTCCTGTCGCTGTGCTCCTTGCCGTGGCAATGGCATCCCCTTTCTGCGAGGTACAAGGATTTTGCACCTCTTTTCTACCCCCTTAAGAGAAATTAGTTGGGAATTTGGGGAGAGCAAGGAAGCTTGAGGAGTAATCTGCTCTTTAGTTTCTCCTGTCATTTCTTTATCAGGTGTTTACTTTATTTTTTCAAAGTCAATCTATTGTAGAGTCCTGGTAAGTAAAGACTGTTAAGTCAAAGAATGTGTCTTTTTAACAGGAGTGACCATCTGTGTCAGTTTTGTGGAAGAATTTATTCCTTCTCAACTATGCATTCAAAAAAACCCTTTGACATCTTTAAGTCTCCTCCTTTGCTTTTAATATTGCTTCCATTCTCCTGGAGAAGTGACTACTGTCTCAGCATTAATTAGTGTTTGTAAAAGTGTTTTGAAGATGAAAAGCACCATGTAAGTGCCAAGCACAGTGATCACCGCCACCTCCCCCCACTTCTGATAGAAGCTGTCCTCCTTTCTAGGCAGGCTGTGATTTAAAAATGAAGGGGAAAAATAATCAAATTGAATGAAAACTGCTCTGCCTAAACAGAGATATGTGATGTGATGAGAGCTTCTAACAAAGGGACCATTTTGTCAAGTGCCTAATTCCAATCTGCATCTGCAAAATTCCTGATGAGAATCATTATCATCTAATTGTATCTAATGCAGAAACTATCACTTCAGGTACCACCTTAGTTGATTGTAGCACTTCAAGGATTTGTCTCCTGATGACCCTTGTTTAAATAACTTTTCAGGACCTGAGTCAGGTTAGTGTTTCATCTAGGATCTTCTCAACAAGGGTTTTAAATGACCATTTATTTTCCTAAGTGGGAGCTCTCCTCTGGGTCCCTGCCATGGGATGCACACTGCAGTCCTGTGTAGCCAAGGATACCCGAGCTTTTCCTCTGCCACAGAGCCAAGCTGGGATGCTCCTAATTCTGGGGGCTCTTTCCTGATGCTGCGGTTTGCACCCTCTCAGCTTTACCAAGAGCTCTCTCTAGAGACCCCACCTGAAGTGTTGTGTCCAGCTCAGGAACCCTCAACAGAGGTGGAGGTGCTGGAAGGAGTCCAAAGGAGGCCATGAAGATGCTCTGAGGGCTGGAGCACCTCTGCTCTGGAGACAGGCTGGGAGAGCTGGGGGGTGTCCAGCTTGGACAAGAGAAGGCTCTGGGGAGACTTTAGAGCCTCTTCCAGAGCCTAAAGGGGCTCCAAGAGAGCTGGAGAGGGACTCTGGGCAAGGACATGGAGTGACTGGACAAGGGGAAATGGCTCACACTGACGGAGGGCAGGGTTGGATGGGGTATTGGGAAGGAATTCTTTCCTGTGAGACACTGGCACACATTGCCCAGGGAAGCCATGTCTGCCCCATCCCTGGAAACATTCAAGGCCAGATTGGACAGGGCTTGGAGCAAGTGGAAGGTGTCACTGCCGTTGGCAGGGGCTTGGAATGAGATGATCTTTAATGTCCCTTTTGACCCAAACCATTCCAGGAATCTGTGATCCCATTTGGACAGGAGCAGGAGGACTGTGTGGTCCCTTGGCTTGCAGATTTACTGCACCAGTGTGTTGGAGGTTGAGCTGCAGTGCAGTGGCAGGAACAAATGGCTGGGGAGGAGAGAGGGGTGGCAGGGTAGTCACAGCTCCCCCTCTTTATTGAATGATGAGAAGAATGATGACGTTTCACCCACTCTCCCTTCCTCACAGAAGATGAAATGCTGAACAGAAATGGGTGTCTGCAGGGAAATAATTCCCACCATCTCTGCTTACTTTCAGGAACAAAGTGTGAATGTTTGTGTCCCCTTGGCTACAGCGGCACCGCCTGTGAGATCAGCTACAGGAAAGGTGAGAGGGGCCCCAGGTCTGAGGAGACAGTCCCAGCAGTATTAGGAGTGTCTGGGGATGGCAGCTGATAGATGGGGAGAGATGCCCAGCACTGGCTGTCCCCAGTCTGCCCAGCCCAGTGCCCCAGGGGTAAGTTGGGGTCCTGCAAAGGTGACACTTTCCCCACCCTCTTCTGAATTTCTGTGCACTCATGAGGAGGTGGGTTTATTTTGGCAGTTTAAAGGTGCACATACATGCCTTGAAATTGTATCAAAATATGAACTGCTGCCTAATTTACAATCCATGACAAGCCTCGGGTCTCCTCCAGCAGCTCTGTTTCCTGAGTTTTTCCCTTTGATAAAGCCAGCATGTTGCAAACTGTTCTCCCCCAGATATGCTACCATGCATTTTAATCTTAAAATCTTATTATGTTGTTTTGAAGCATTTACCAGTGCTTCTTGGTCACTTTATATCACTGCTGTCTCCTGACTGATGTTCTTAACTCCTAGTTTAGGATCATCTGTGAATTTAATCATTTTGTTTACTTCTTCCAGCTCATTAATTTAGATGCTAAATAATACCAGATTCCAGGCACCCAGAGCTCTGGCACCATCCCAGAGTTTGATGCAGTGGATTTATCACTGCACTTTGTTTATAGTCGTATCCAGTACTCATTCTGCATGGCTGTGTCCTAACCAAGCCAGACTGAAATGCATTTTAAGCCAAGCTTTCACTGAGCAGGGGATCAATTTTATAAGGTGTTTCTAGGGAAGTCCACGGAGCCTTAAACTGTCAAGTCACTTACACCATATCCAGTCTGTTTGCCACACATACAGTCACATCCAAACCTCACAAAGACTCACATCCGTCCACTTGTCAATGTGGAACTTTCTTTCTCACTTCCCTTTCCTCCTTTAATGTGTTGTCTCCGTGAATCTCAGGATTTTGAATTTATGTCACTCACATGCTCAGGGTCCTGAAGAATCAGTGTAATAGGAAAAGCAATGGAGAGAAGGCTGAGTAGTCAAGCTGTTGTTCATTGAGGTGCTAATATTGCCCCTCCTACCGCAAAATGTGGCTGAGACAAATTTAGTTGGTGTGTTTCTTATCTAGGCTTGGACTATGTCAGAGAGAGAAATGTCCTACAAGCGAACATAAAGCTAATTGACTTCTTTTTGCCTTTTCGTGTCTTACTAAAGTGTAGCTTGAACAAACATCGGAAATGCTGAACAGAGAATTAACATCTTTAAAACAATCACTCCTTGTCCAGTATATTGTTAGTGACATGGGCAGGGGCAGAGCTGTTTGTATTCAAATACGATTCATGGAAGCTGAGAGCTCTTCTCGTGGAAAGAACTGCTTTATTCTGACAGTCCTTTCTGGCTTTGGGTTTTTTTTTCCAGATACTGCTATTAATGGAGGCTGGGGGTGCTGGGCCAGCTGGTCTCCATGCTCAGGAAGGCAACGAACAAGAAGACGACAGTGCAACAACCCTGCCCCGCAGAATGGTGGTTCATCATGCCCAGGGCCAGACACTGAAACAGTTAATTGCTAGAGGGAATCATTAAGAACTTACACAAAATGGACGGGCAGCTGGTAAACTGGTTGGGAAGATGTCACCTGCCTGTTTTTCCGAGTTGGTCCCACTCTGCTCGTGGTTCTCATCCAAGTGTGCTGAAGTCAGAAATGTTTCAGAAGACACTGGAAGCTGGGAGTGTGTTACTAATCGCATCTTTGGACATGCCTTGCTGTTGTCCCACGGGATTGAATGTGCTTGCTGACCTCAATATTTTGCTTTCTCCCTGTCTTTATTGCAATGGGCTAACAGACAAGCTTTATCTCCTGCTGTATTTGGTAGCTGCGTGATTTAAAATTGTACTGTCTTGTTTCTGAAGGTTCCTTTGAGATAAGAAAAGAATGTTTGATCTAAGGTGCAGCAGAATGTGCACTAATACGCAGCTTCTGTGAAGACAGCTGTGTCATGTGGAGCAAAATACAGCGTATTAAAATCTAAATCTCAATGAGCACAACAGTATCTAATGTGACATTTAAAGCCGCTGTGCCTCACTACCCCAGTTTCCCAATTTATTGTATTTGACTTAAATTGTCTGTCGTATGAGAAATTGTCTTGAAGGAGTGGAAACCAAATGGTGACACCAAAGCATTCTGAGAGCATATAGCAGTTGTTCTCCTGCCACAGTGATGAGGCTTCTCCTGTACCTTCCTGGGGTAGAACAGATATGCTGAGAGTATCAGATGCACCCTGGTATGCTCAGATACATTGGTGCTCTGGTTCCTTAGAAAAGGGAGGGAAGGACAGAGGGATGCAAGTGGGATGGGGAACTGTAAAACAGCAGCTGCTGCTGCTTCTGCTGCTTAGGGATATTGTAATGCAGGAGAAATGGCTACACTTGCAGCAGAAGCTGTATCGTGCATAGGGGTGTCACTCCATGGTGCCAGACCCTCCACTGGAGCAGGGTGAGCAGCCAGCTCTACTGTCATGGGTGGAATCATAGAGTCACAGAACGGTTTGGGTTGGAAGGGATCTTCAAGATTGTCACATTCCAATGCTGCTGCCATGGGTAGAGATGTCTGCCAGCAGACAGGTCGCTCCAGATCCCGTCCAGCCTGGCATTGAACACTCTTATGGGTGGTGCATCCACAGCTTCTCTGGGATAAATGGAACTCTGGGTAGGACATCTGACTCAGAGACAGTTTGTTATGAAAAGAGCCAAAGTGAATCATTTGCCCTTCACTTCTGTGCCGCATCACAATCCAGCTCTAGCAACAGAGGAACTTAGAATATTGAGAACAGTTTTGTGGCCAGCCTGAGCCTGGATCATTCCAGGGACTTGCCTCCTTCAGCTTTGTTGGTGGTTAATGATTTTTTTCAAAGACATTTGGCTGGGCCTGTAACATAACCAGCAGATCCACCAGTGCAAAGTTGTTGATAAGTGTTGTGAGTCTTCAATCATTTACAAGGTCAAACAGTCTTCTGAGGGTTTTTAGCAGTGCTGGGGATGATGGGTTGGTATCGCCAGTTTCTCTCCTTTCAGACTGACGTTGTCTAAATGTAATTCCTGTAAGAACAGCTCAGGCTCTCTGACATCTGAACAATGGAACATGCATTTAGTTGTAGCCCTCATGCCGCCTCCACACTTACAGACAAGGTTTCCTGTGACAGCTTTAAGAAAGGCAGAGCACATTGCATATGTAAAAGAAGAGTGCTCTGTACTCATTATGAGCTTCATAATTTAGCTGCCAGCCCAAAAGATTTCCCTTTTCCACAGTGCAACTGCAATGTATTTTGTGTGGTAGAAATTTTCCAACAGATTCATTCTGGGTCATGGTCAAAGAGGTGTGAAGGATGATATTCCTCAAGGTTTCTTGGAGGGACACTGTAGAAGCTCTACAGCTGGGGACCCTGAGCATGGCTCATGGGTGCCTGTGAGGACATGCGCTGCAGTGTCATTGCCTGCCCTTCTTGAGAATGATCCATGTAATCTGATAAAGGAAATTTCTCAGATGAGTCAAGTGGCTGTTGTAAATGTAACCATCTTTCCTCCTCATCAAGCTGATTAAACACATAGTGGTAGTGCCTCTGTCCACTGCTGTGGCAACCAGCACCAGGTGTAGTGACCTGAATTAGGTCTGTTGTTCCCCAGTCAGAAAAGCCCAGATTTTCTGAAGTGGCAATGCCTGGATTTGTGTATTTGGTTGGGGATTTTTTGCAGGAAGAGAGGAGAGATTAACAGTTGTCAACATTAGCAGGATAGTCTAACTGAAGTATGACTTCAACAGTGGTTGAATATTCAGCTTGTAGGTTTAGCAGCGTCCCATAAAGGACATAACTTTATCTTGTCCTGGTGATTTTGTGCTTTGATTCAACTAACTAATGATTTATTATAACCTGGAGGGTAATAAAAAATACTATGCTGAAGCTTTTATTGTTTCATTTTGGTTCGCATTAAATTTTGGTACTATCTTTTACTGATGTTTCTAACTTCCACTTTCCATGTAAGTTTAGATTAATAACCCACATGTGAGAACTCGGGGAGGCTGCAGGTGGCTGTACGTGTGTTCAGTGTGCTGCTCTAGCCCATTTCTCTAGTTAGGATACTTGTCCCAGTGGGCTCTACTATATCTCATGTATTTTCACAACCAGTTTGCTTGAGAAGAAAAAAGAAGAGGGTAAACATGGAGAGGCTGTATTTTTTATTTCTTTTTTCACTTCTCCCTGTTTGAAGACATTGCTGCTGGGATGTTCCTGGATCAAATCAGCATCGCTCCAGAAGCTCCCCAAAGGGTATTTCAGGTATGGTGTAATTGTCACGTCCAGCTTTCCCAGGACAAAACCAACTGGAGTCTTGCCATCCCTGACATCTCCATCGGGAGTGAGTAAATGGACTGCTTTCCAGCTTGGATTCCCTTGCTCCGTGTTGTGTCGTATCATGTACACATGTTGTGTTTACCTGTGAGGTTGGGATGTGTTCCAGGCTGTGGCTGGGGACTTGCAAACTCTGTGGTGGCCGTAGTGTTGCTAAATTACTTTACCATGCTCTTGTTTCTCCCATTATCAGATGAATATTGTTGTTCCTCACCAGGTTCCCTCCCAGATTGAGAGAGTTTGTTGAGAGCAACCCAGAAAGTCATGCAGAGGTGTTAACAGTTCCCAGATTTCCAACTCCTAGTTCTGCCCTGATAGCTCAAGAGCACTGTGAGCACCCAACACAACTGCCAAACTTCAGGTCAAATTATGCCTGTAGGTTTATCTTCCTTTTATATCCCATTTTAATACCCCACTGCTTCTGTAAATCAACAAAACTAAAGACAGTGATTATTACCATTATGAACATGTATTTTTACTTATTTGTCATGCAGCACCACGAGTCCCACTGTGTTGGGCATGATGGAGTAGCACCACAAATGCCAGTCCCTCCCCCAACTTGCCAGAATCTGGTGTTTCTTTTGTGTCAGGTTTTTGGGGTGGGATTAAATGTTTTGTATCTTCCTGTGCCTGTGCATTCCACTGTATAAAAAGGAAGGGAATCATTCTTGAGCCTCTCCTGCTGAGGAATTTTTGCCTGCTCTGAAATCACAGGCTCAGAGGGACACAGGCATTGGGGCAGTCGACGTGACATTGACCCTGAGGTAGAAAACAGCTCTGTCTCAAGCACTGCCCTTATCTATTCTTCTGTTAGCTGGTTATCTGGGGCCTGCACCTTGCAACCTCAGGTGTATTGTCATCAATCATTTGCTATTTTCTTGTGCGTGCTGGTTCCTCTCTGCCCTTCCTTTGTTAATAACCCAGTTTGCCTATATCCATAAAAATATCTGATTGTGATACCATTTATCCAAAGCGCCATACATCCATCATGTACTTACGAGTGAGATAAACAAGGTCTCCTGGGAAATATGCTGCAAGAAATATATAGGATAAATAACTATATTAAATGTATGGCACTGTGCAGGAGGGGAAAATCTGTTCATTAACACCCGAGTGGAACTGCAGTGTTTTATTGTACTCTCTAAGCTTTTAGTTTAACTAAGAAATGTACATTTTTGCTCCTTATCTCATCTAGCAGAACTCTCATGCTGCCCACTTCAGCAGGAGATATATTAGCTTCTTTGACTGCCATTGTAAATGTGTAATTGCTCATAATCTTTTCCATCCTCCCCCCCCACCCCCCAGACCTTACAGGGAGCCTCTTCCTTTTCTTTTGACTTCAGCTTTGCTGCTCTAGATTTTCAGCATGCAGATGTTTGTGCCTAGGGAGCACTGGGGAGCTGGAGTGGGAGGAGAGGTGCACTACCCCCCTGAATTTGGCATTTGAAGGAAGCCCTTGGGTTTGTGTTTCAGTGCCTTGGGTTGTGAGGTGAGTGGTGAGAAGGAACAACTGCAGGTAAAACCGATTTTTTTACTCTTATTTATATGTATCATGGTGGAATGTTACATGCAGGTTTTTTAATCACTTGGATTAATTAATTTTTTGTGGTTCTCCAGCCTGTGATGTATCCTTCTAGAAACAACTCTGAAAGCTGAGGATGCAGGTTGTCTTCCTGCAGGCCACATCCCTCC
The DNA here is from genome assembly GCA_013390025.1 of Pitta sordida. Taxonomy (NCBI): domain Eukaryota; kingdom Metazoa; phylum Chordata; class Aves; order Passeriformes; family Pittidae; genus Pitta; species Pitta sordida. The sequence goes on along the minus strand of WEKX01015800.1, from coordinate 884,738 downwards.
CCAGCCTCCAAGGCATCTGGTCTTTCTGATCATTAATTTATTCCCTCTGGTCACAAAAGAAGCATACTTGGCTTCTGACTAAGATGACTTCATACTCATTTAGTTGCAGGCATTTTCCTGAGTCCTAAGAAGTTGTTGTAAAGGCAAGAATTACCTAAGAGCCAAACTGGTCCTTGGTGTAAGAGCCTGTCTCATGTTTCTATACAACCTAACAGTTTTGAACTAAAAGAGGGGCTAATCAGACTAGATATAAAGAAGAATGTTTTTACAATGAGTGTGGTGAAACACTGGCACAGGTTGTCCAGAGAGGTGTTGGATGCCTCATCCCTGGAAATCCAAGGCCAGGTTGGACAGGGTCTGGGCAACCTGATCTGGTTGCAAGTGTCCATACTTGTGGCAGGGGATTGGGCTACATGGCCTCTACAGGCCCCTTCCAACCCAAAGCATTCTGTGATTCTAAGCAGTTGGTAGAAAGGTCAACATTACCTATGAGCCAAACTGTTCCTTGGTGTGAGAGCCCTGTCTCATGTTTCCACATAACCTGCCCAGTGCCAAACAGCACTGATCAAACCACTGATGGGAAAACCTGTTGTGATCCCACATTCTGAGTCACACCAATCTGTGGGTGCTTCATGCTGCTGCATTTTCCTAACACGGAAGACATCAGATTGAAGACCTTGGGAGCAAATTCCTCTCGGTGAGTATCATGTTCACCTGGAAAAGCACAGCTGGCTAAAAGGCCACAGCTTTCCAACTCAGCATGGGGATTTTTCACAGACCAAGTGTATCTTAGGGTTCGAGATATCACAGTTTGTTGTTTTCAGCCTATAGCTTCATTTCCACCAAGCAAAAGAGAATTGGAAAAAAACCCTGTCCTTTGGAAACGTGCCCACAAAAGAAAATATGGGGCCAGATCTTCAGGTACCATAAATCAGCTGTGGCGAAGGAGCAACACTGATTTACATCAGCTGAGTGTCAGCCTGTAAATCCCCACCGACATGCTGTTGAAAAACAAGTACGTATTTCCAAGCACCAGAGCTATACCTGAGCAATTTCTTTCACTAAACCACGATTCTTTTCTACTCCCTCTTTCCATTCAAATGTATATAGAAGGGCTGCTTTGTGCTTTGAGGTTTTGGTGCTGTTGTTGTTCATAATGCCTGATTCCTTCTCAGGGCTTTCACCCCCCCCTTCTTCCCTTGTAATGAAAAGCTCAGTAAAATGAAGTGCCATTTGCCTCCCGTCCATCCCAGGGTTTTGTGGCAGTTCATTAAGAAGAGGGAGCTGCAGGCTCTCACCGTGGTCTCTGGACACAGTTCAATACTGTGTGCATTCTTGTGCTGAGATTTACGTCTTACATTCAAAAAAGCCCCTTAAATCAAGCAGCCCGTTAGCATCTTCTCAGGCTCTGGGTTCCTGGGAGATAAAACGCCTGCGTGCTAATAGTCAATTCATCACTGATCTTACAGAGGAATAGCTTTTCCTTCTGTGTCAACATCCTCTGCCGAATGGTTGTGTTCGAGTCTCTCTATTTATTACTTTATTTATTTATTTAAATTTTTTTGTCAGTTTGGGTTTACGTTTTGCAATGAGGCTTCAGCATCTTTAGGCTTAAGCCTTCTCCATGCAGAGCAGCATATGGCTCTGCTGCAAATGCAGCCCTGGCCAATATGCTGGACTTAAAAATCTGACAGTGCCAGCTTACAAAATTTCCATGGTACATATGTCAATACCAACTGCATAGAAATGCACAGATCATGAGCTTTTTTTCTGTTTTCCAAAGGCAAATACATAAACTTTCTGGGAGTCAAGCTTAGTTACGTAAACACTTGCAGTAAATTTATTTCATGACACATTGTAGCCCCCCAGTCACCCAGGAGCAAAGCCACCCATGTGGATACTCCACCATCTCCTGTATCACAGATGTGCTGCTGTGCTTGGTGGAGCTCCCATCACATCTGGTGGAGTAAAACATGTTCCACCCACCAGAGCAGTCGGTCAGGTTTTATACAGTGAATCCAGCACGTCTCCACACATACAGAAACACAACACCAGCCAATTATTTCTCCCCAGGGTAATTCCAGGGTAACTCCAGAACATTCCACACAGGTACCTGTGGGCCTTCAGCAGGCTCTGCTCTGCAGGTCCCTCCCGGCACAGGGCTGCCCGCCGTTCTGTGGGGCCGGGTTGTTGCACTGCCGCCTTCGCCGCGATGTGCCCGCCTGGCAGGGAGACCAGCTTGACCAGCAGCTCCAGCGCCCGTCCGTCACAGTGTCTGTGAGACCATGAAAAGAAAGGGAAAAGCAAACAAACAACAAAAAAAAAAAGAGAAGTGTTTATTTCTGAAGCGCTACCTACAGCCGCCTACTCGGGTGGGAGCAGGGGATGGAGATGGAGCTGAATGCCAGCAGCAGTTTGGGATCTCAGCTGTGGCTGTAACCTCTCTGTTATGGACTCCCTCCTCCATCCCAGCCATGCCCAGCGCATGGATGGCTGTTGAGATAAAGGCATTTTGAAGCCAGGGGAGCTGAATCACCTCAAACACCAACAGCTTTTTCACTCTCTGCTCATTTGAAAGCCTATGCCCTGGCTCTCCTTTCCCAAAGGGTAGCTGACAGCTCTTTCTCACCTGCAGTCACTGCAGTAACTTTCTCACCTCTGACCAAGGCAGAGGGACAAAAGTCCCCTAATGCCATGGAGGTGTTGTGGAAAGTCTGCCCATCATTTGGAGATGGGTCATTTCAAGGCTTTTTCCTCACAGTACAGACTTGAGTTGTCAGGAGCAGTCGATACTATGGATTATGGCGGCGCTCCTGAATGATGGGAATGCTTGACGCCTGTCATTTACTGTCATTTTTTATTTACTCATCTGGCCTTCATGCCTGGCTTGGGCACTTTATTAATCCAGACAGCACAAATGGATGTGTGTGCTCTTACTTAGTGCTGGGTGGAAAGCTGGGGTTTCCATCTGCTGAAGTATTGCACTATAAAAAAACCCCCACAAACTACTGAGTTTTGTCTTAAATGCACTTTGGAAATAAAAATGAGAAACTAAAAATTGCCCATGAGTTGGGAGCATGTCTGTCCCCATTACTGCTAAAACCAGGGAGCACAGGGCTGGTCAGTTTGGTGTGCTGCTTTGGAGGCAGGTCCTGAGCTTTCCAAGCAAATTCCTGGGATTTGGAAACAACTCAAAGAGCCTGAGCTATTTAAAAAAACTCACTTTGCAGTCACTAAAGGAAGGCTTTTGAATTCAGCTTCATAAATCTACCTAGCTCTGCTCAAACTTCTTATCACAGCTTTGATTTTCCAATGTGAGACCCCAGTGATGAGCACATGGTTGAAGTCCTGGAGCTCTGCCTGGTGGAACTGCTCTGAAGATGGGTTTTTCTGCCAGCATCATGTGCTGAGATGTGGATTTTTTTGTCATCGTGAATCAGGACAAAAAAAAACCTAGAAAGAACTGTGACTAATTTGGAGATGAAAGAGCATGTTCCAAGCTTGGCTTTTTTTGCCACCCATTTAATTTTGTAGGATAGTATGTAAAAGTGATAAAGAAAACATAAATAGAAGCCTGTCACTTTGGAAAAACACATTTTTTCTGCCCCTAAATAGAACCTTCTCTCTAGTTAAAATGTATCCCCGGGGAGGGGATGGGAAATCTGGTATGTGGCATTTTGTTACTAAAACAGCATTTTCAGTGGCATGTTATTTGAGCACGACTTCCCAGTTGCTTCACCTGACCCTTTCTGCCTCCCCTCCCTGCCTGTCAGGGTTTGTACTCTCAACTTTGTAGCAGGCATCCTTAGCAGGATGCCACAAACCCTCCAGAGGACCACCAGTCTGAGAATGTGGTGGGAGTCATCAAGTACCAGGTGATGGTCTTGTTTAAAGGAATGATCTGTGTCTGCAGAGCAACACAGGCAGAGCTCATTGCCCTTGGTGGACAGTGGGGGCAGCTGGGCTTTATCAGGGTGGTACCACCCCAGCTCAGCTCTTTGTACCAACTCAGTAAATCTCCAGCTATTAACCTCACCCTCAGGCCACTAACTTATTTATTTGTAATCATAGGATGGTTTGGACTAGAAGGGACCTTAAAGATCATCTAGTTCCACTTCCCTGCCATGGGCAGGGACACCTTCTCTGAGACCAGGTTGCTCAAAGGCACATCCAACATTTGCTGGGATGGGGCAGCCACACCTCTGGGCAACCCTCCCCACCCACACAGTAAAGAATATCTTCCTTATCTCTCATATAAACCTGCCCTGTGCCAATTTAAAGCCACCCCCCTTTGTCCTGTAAGCCATGCCCCCTTGACCTGAGCTGCTCATTTCGGACTGTTCAGGGTAGTGTAGCAATAAAAGTGGTACAAAACCAAAGGCTGGACTAATACGTGGATGGAAAGAGCTGTTGGTTCAAAGAATCATAGAATCGTAGAATATGCTGAGTTGGAAGGGACCCACAAGGACCAACTCCTGGACCTGCACAGGACAATCCCCAAGAGTCACATCATGTGCCTGAGAGTATCATCCAAACACTTGATCTCTGTCCCTTCGCTGCCCCTGCCCTCCTCTCTGTGGATGCACACCAGGGTCTTACCTCTACGCTGAGTCTTCTCGCAGGCTGGGCCTTCGTACCCCGGGCGGCACTGGCAGAAACATATGTCTCCCACCAAAATGGCTTCCCCATTGTTCTGGCACGTCCCACAGCGGCAGGGATTGAACTCCAAAATGAATTCATCCAGAGCCCGTTTCAGGTTTTGCCGTTTGGCTTCCATGTTGCCAAGGTTGCTTCTGCGGACAATTTCGTGGATGGGCTGCAGCTGCAGAGAATGGAGATGGATGGCATGGAAACAATTTCAGCTGGGCATCAACTGAGATGCTGTGACATTGCTGGATAAATTCAGGGCTCAGGAAAAACTCATTTGTCTTCCTTGACAGCTGCATGTACATCATGCAAATATGTTGCTGCGACTGATGGGCTCCAGTGAGAAACCACCCTTCCAAAACCTTCCTCATCTTAGAGGTTTGTGTGGAATTGGGTTTTTCTGGACATGGTTTGAAGTTTTAGTACTGATTCAAATGATAAATTAAAACACTCCAGTAAGCCCGTTTTTTGACTGATTTCGTAGTGCTGTCACTATCTCTGAGATTCTTGCATGCTTTTTGCCTTTTTGAAGAAAATGTTTTGGTAAGAGCTTTGGACAGAAGGTCTTATCAAAATTTATTGCCACCCTATCAGTTACGGTGGCCATATTGTGAAATATCCAGTAAATGCTGAGAATGAAGAATTTTCCTTATGTGTTTTTTGCCGTTTGATGCAGAGAAATAATGCTGTCATCCATAGCTTTAAGAATTGCAACATGCTCGTCATATTTCCAGTAGAAAAATCCAGTTCATATACACCAGTCAGCAAAAATAGTCCGGTTTGGGCAACTATAATTATAACTTGTCCCACTGAATATTAATATTCAAATGAATATTAAAGCTGAAAGCCCAGGGTTGTCTGAGGACACTTATTTGTCCATCCATGCATCTGTGCAAATACTGCCTGTCTAGGACAGGAATTGGTGGAAACCATTCCCAGAGAAGAGCTGGGCATTGTCCCATTGCACAAGGCACAGTGAGAGCAATTTGCAGGGAGGATTGAGATCAGCTGGGCTTTGGAAAGAGCTCTTGGGCCAATTTGCACAGGTCTGTTAAGCAAACTGAGGGAACTGCAGATAAGAGCTGCTGAAGTGGACACAAGCGCTTATCAGCTACTCTGGTTGCAAGTGACTGCTCAGCTCTGGAGCAGCCAACAGAGAGGCCAATGCATGGGTTACTGGAAAATTGCAATAAATCTTGCCCAGAATTGATGGGAACTTGTGCAGAAAGGTGAATAACCTGCAGCTGGAACTGAAAGCACTTCTACATTATCAGATCTTTCTGCCACCAGGGTGCTGCCCAGGAAGGCTTGCACAGTCCTTGACCTGCCAATAACACAGATAATTCCCAGATCCATTTTCCCTTCTCCCACTCTCTGTCACGGCTTTCAAATGTGCTTTCAAAAGAAGGCAAGAGGGATAGAAGTGACAGTGTGTTCCTGCCATGATGGAGGTCCCTCCCCCACACACCACATCTGCGCTACCAGAGCCGATCAGTAAATTTGGGGTGTATGTGGTACTGCTGACCACAGCTGAGGAGTTATGGCCACCTCCTCATGCCCCTGCATCTCTGGCCCTGGACTATTTGTTCGTATCATTACTTTACTGTTCCCTATACCTTTTCATTCTCTCTGCTTGCACCCATCTCAGAAGCCCTACAGGATGCATCAGTGATCTTTCATTTTATGGGATTAGGGAATCCAGTGAAACAAAAGGGAGAGTAGAGCTTTGCTGATTTTATGGCCATGGACCCTCTTTTTGGAGTGTGGAGAAAAACAGGACCCACCTGAGAAAGCATCCAGGAGCCCCCTACACTGAGAAGTTCTGAGAGGGGAATAACTATGTAGAGCCTTTGCTGGGGGGGAGGTGTTTGAAAGAGCTTCCCCAGCCCTCTGATTGTCCCCTGCTTATATAGGAAGGCAGACAGCATCAGGGAGAATAATTGGGATGAATGCAACTGCAATTCATTGTGAAGCTGTTCGGGAACACATCAAAAACTTAACTCAGCACTAATCCAGCATTAAGCTCCTTGTCCGTCTCCCTGCGGATGCAGTCGGTGGGAGATGTACTCCCCATTGTGAAATGAATAAGAGGTTACCAGATCAGTGGCCCATTACATTTAATCTTGTTCTGTGATGGGATCACAATAAAAATACGAAATGATCTGCTCGACTACACTTTCATTCCTTATAGCAGCAGAGTTTCTTCAACTGCAGAAAAGCCTTACCTCAAAATCAATAACAGCAGGATTATATTTTAATGACCTTCCCCAGCGACGATACATATTGCCATCCCAAATGTTTAAGAGCCCTCCACTGTAACTTGTATCTCCACCTCTAATCCGGGGAATAATATCTTCCACAAGTGCTTCTTTGCTATGAGGATCTGAAAAGTTGAATTACATACATATTATATAGTTAGTATTTCTACACATGCACTAGAAACTGCTTAATAGAGGTGAGGTCAATTGTTCAGGTGGGTTATCAGTGAGCTGCCTCCTGGAATCAATGAGAACTCCATGTTCCCTACTTGTGGGGTGAGTCCTGCCACCTTATCACAAGGTGGTCGGTGACAAGTTGAGCATCCCAAATGCTTTAGGCTGATAAGACCTGAAGAGCCTGCACTCCTCCAGCCTTGGTTTCCAGTTAGGATGTGGGCAGTAGATCATGCTGTCTTTAGCTCATTAAGTGATGTACAAATCCTTAAGTACTTTTTGTAGTCAGGTTTTACTTTTTCACTAGTTGGCCTGTTGCCTTTGCCATCCATGCCCAGTCTGTGAGTGCTATAGGAACTGCAACCCTCCAGCCACCACACTGCCTCTGTTTACATGTGTTTCTAACCCAGGCATTGCTACATTCATTCCTGCTCTTTAAAGAGCAATCAGTACTCCTGGAGATCTGAATCCTAAGTTGCTGTGGTCCCATCATGTCTGTATGACCCTACTTGGATCTCCATGCCCAAATGACACAAGATGGCTTAACAGACAGCTGCCCTGCTATCATACCGGTTTCCAGAAATCCTTTCTGTTTGCACTCAGAGTGTGACAAAGTTGCACCCAGTTGCACTTGATTCTGCATGGCTGTAAGGCCAAGTGACAGGCCAATACAGTTACTGATGTCTTCAGATCTGACAGCTGAAAATAGAAAAGGAACAGGTAAATTCAGTGCTGAAGGGAAGGATGTTACTTTTCCTACTTGTTTACTTTTTTCTATCGGTGAAGAAAATATTCAGTTATTTTCTGTATTTCAAAGCCAAGAGCTAATCTGAGCAGAGGATAGTGGAAAAGCCAGTATTTTACTGGGGTATATTTGGCCTATCATATAATAGGTGAATAGGGAAATGTCCATACTGTAAAAATTGTTTCCTTGGAAAATGCTAGAAAAATGTAAAAGCCTTAATACAAGGCTTCAGTTATGCATGACTCTGTTTGATCTATATATTAAAAAAAACCAAACCCAAACCCACACATTTTTTTACAGACTAACTCATAACGAGGGTAAAGCTGGGAACAGCAGCTGAAATCAATAGATCCTTGCTAATTTTCCTAAACTCAAGATCTGACCCACCTATTAGTAGCTTAAGTAGAATCTTAAGTAGGAAGTTGCAAAAGGTCTGTGTGCTGAGAACTGCCAGAGCCTTCTTGCTGCTGGGATACTGCCACCAGCACTGCCATGCGCATCATGAAAATATGTAACTGGAGACCCACGAAGTGTCTGCAGAGAGGGGAAGGGAACTAATGAGGTGGATTCACCAAGGTAAGCAATGTGCATCTTTCATACAGCCTGGTTTTATGTAAGCACTTCAGTGTACTGCAAATTTAAGGCCGTCTTCTTTGGTAGTTAAAAAATCCATGGATTTCTATAAACACGGGTATTGTAAGTAATAGGTAACTTTTATATTGCTCTTTTTGTCAGAGAACCTTAAAGTGTTTTACAAAGCAGCCTGGTGATCAATACCACGGTATCGAAAGGGAGACACAGAGGTCACTAGGATTTGTACATTGTGGCTTAATGGTTTGAAGATTGAAGCTGTGCCTGAGCCCCAGCCTGGAGCACTGCATGCAGAACTGCCTCATCCCAGCACTGGGGAGCAGTGTCTTGTCTTGCTTGTGTTTAACATACTGCTAAAACACTCATAGCTCTGTATCTATAGAATCATTCAATGTTTTGGGTTAGAAGGGACCTTTAAAGAGCATCTAGTCCAACCCCTTTGTTATGAGCAGGGACATCTTCAACTAAACTTGGTCAGTCAGAGCTCCATCCAATCTTGGATGTTTCCAGGGATGGGGCATTCACGGCTCTCTGGACAACCTGTGCCAGTGTTTCAGCGCCCTCATTGTAAAAAAATTCTTCTTCAATCTAAATTGGCCCTCGTCTAGTTTAAAACCATTAACCCTTGTCCTATGACAACAGGCCCTGCTAAAACATTTGTCCCCATCTTTCTTGTATGCCCCCTTTAAGTATGGAAGACCACAGTAAGTTCTCTCCAGAGCCTTGTTTTCTCCAGGCTGAACAACCCCAACTCTCTCAGCCTTTCCTTATCTTCATGGCCTCCTCTGGACTTGCTCCAACAGGTCCACATCTTTTCTGACCTCAGAACTAAACACACCACTCCAGGTGGGATCTCACCAGGGTGGAGTAGAGGGACAGAATCCCCTCCCTCACCTGCTGCCCACACTGCATTTGATGCAGCCCAGGACATGGCTGGTTCCTGGGCTGTGAGCACACACTGCCAGCTCATGTCCAGCCTCTCATCCACCAGCATCCTCAAGTTCCTCTCAGCAGGGCTGCTCTCCATCATTTCATCCCCCAGCCTGTGTTGATACCAGGATTTGCTCCAACCCAGGTGCACTGTCCTGCACTTGGACTTGCTGAACCTCACGAGGTTCCCATGGGCCCACTTCTCAAGTTTGTCCAGGTCCCTGTGGTTGGCATCCCCTCCTTCAGGTGTGTCAACAGCATCACTCAGCTTGGTGCCACCTGCAAACTGGTTCCCTACAGGAGAGGCTCACTGGAGCCACTTGAGGCACAGATCTGCTCCTTGGCTTGGTGGGTCCAAGCCCTGCAGAGGTGCTCAGCATCCTGAGAAAGGGCCTACAATTACTGGATTCAAACTGGGGAGAGCTGAAGCATGCTCAAGTGGCAATTGCATCCCATTGCAAAACTGGGCCCTTGAGAAAGATTAAATGTGTAGCACTCAACTGAACTGCTCAACTGTTGTAAACACAGTGGGTGAAGTTCATTCACCCAAAGCAACGTGAGTGATTGCTTATATTGGTGTTGGAGTGCCATAAAATTAAACTTGAGGAACACCCTGATTAATTGATTTGCCATGGTTCCCGTTGAGTAATTATGTTCAGCGAGGGTCTGTCAATACAATTTGCTATTGGTTGCAGCAAGATCGAGTCTTGATAAATGAAAAGTGGTTATCATTGGAAAAGGGTGGTCATAGTAATATTGGCACTTGAGGGGGGAGCCCTGATAGGTTTTTTTATATGATATAATTTGTGATAGTTAAATGTGCTCAAGTGATAAGATTTACTGCTGCATTTTGAATTAATCAGAATATGTGAAGACTCTTTCTAATTTACTCTGTGCATAATGTTTCTCCATAAATGTTCTTGTAATGTGTGAACACATTATACTGTTTTCTGCTAAATAATAGAACCATAACAATCTATTTTAAAAACAAGTAATGAAAAATATTGATGGTAGGGCCACAAGGGACCTCATTCTGACATATGTATTTATTTCACTCATGACCACATCCATATAAGCCCTTGCAGCCTGTAAGCTAGAAATGGGTCTGGCAGCAAAACTACAGTCTGCTGTGAGTTGTGGTCTGCTCCTGGGTATCTAAACAGAAAAGGTGATTTAATTTTCAAAATTCAGGTTTCTAAATGCTTAAAGTCCAGCTCATGTCTACGCTGAGCTAAATGCTCAGTGGCCACCTAAGCTGCCCCTTATTTAAGGAGGACTCAGCCAAGGGATCTTTTTCCTGGGCATGTGCTTTAGTCACTAGTCTATAATAAGAGGAGTATTCTCTCTTGCAGAGTATTTAACACACAGCCTCATGGGCTAGGTGGGCTTTCAGGATGCAGTGATTGATCTGAAACAGGTGCCACGTTGCTCAGCCCTGTGGGGACTCAGCAATACATCTCCAGGCATCTGCAGAGCTTCAGAGTCATCTGAAGCTCTAATTTTAAGATCTGAGCACTTATATCCTGATTCTGGCCATTCCTCAGGGAAGAAGGATAATCCTCTCGCAAACACAGCCTTCAACCATGGCTGTGATCAACATTAGAAAAATCAGGGGGTTTTTTTACTAAATGCTTTTAGACTGTGGCATATCAGGCACTTGCAGGTGGGTCCTTCTGGGTCAGTGTCGTGGGATGTAGACCAGTGCTGACTGGGTAAACATGGACTTTCTAGCAGAGCCTGGATTAGATGAAAATTACAGAATGGTGCTGCATTAGAATGAAAATTATATCCCTACTGGGACACATTTTTGTCTTTTGCTGAACTTCAACATCCTTCTTTCCTGAGATGAGGCATCTCATAGCAGTAAATCTCCTTCTTATATACACAGCAAGCACAAGATAAAGCAAAATAATAGCCTCCCTCCACATGCTCTTGATTCATTCTTCTTTTGAAATTGGCAGTCTGCTTCCTGAAAACTTGCTTGCCAAAACTTGTTCACTTCTGTAACACTCAGTCTTCAAAGTGAAGAACTGATTTGACGAGGCATCATGTTTTCAAATATTAGAGGTTCAGGACCTTAAAAAAATTCTCTTAATCAGTAACTTCTTGTGGAGAAACTGGCATGGTTAACACTCAATATGGAGTGCACAGTTATCCTAGTTCTGATGGTACCAAACCATTTCAGACCATGGAAATTATTGGAATTAATGGAATTATAGCAATTTGTACTATTTCCTTCTCCATAAATGTCCAGCTTGGAGTTACCAAGGCAGTGGTACCTTCTGCAGAGTGGAGTGATGGTCCTTAGGTGAAGTGGGATCTATTGCATTGTTGACCTCTTTGCAAAAGTTGACAGTTTGGACAGTGTGCTAATGTACCATATTATCTGCATGTTATGTTTTTGATTAGGAAAAATGTTATGCTTTGAATCACCAGTAATGGCTATTCTTGCACTCCAGGTATCTGCAGGGGGCATTTTAACTAACTGAAATTTAGAGGCGTGGCTCTCCAGCCTCATGGACTCTAATTTGTTGAGAACTGGAGCTAACAGAGGTTTGTTAGTGTTCAGATATGACACTGACCAGAGTAAAGTGGCAGAGGTATTGCCAAGTACAGTGTGCTACGTATTTCCATTTACAGAAAATTGCAGCCCTCGCTATGAACATGCTAAAATGTGACTTGCTTTACTCTGGATGTCTTCACAGGCCTTGATCACTTATGAAAATGGCTAGAACAAAGGCTATGAGAAATAGGAGATGATAGCAAACAACACTGACAAGATTACGCTAAGGTCCCTTCTTAAACTACCAGAATCTACCAACTATGTGCAGATAGCATTACATCATGTCCCTCTAACCCCCGCATGAATTTTTTGGCTTGTCACAAGTATGTGTCTATCATATGCTGGGATGGGCCAGCCAGCTCAGCAAAGAGGTGGTAAGGAGCACCTGTCTTCCCAGGGTCCAGGCCAGGGATGGCTGTAGAGACCCACCCCACGGTCACCAGGTTGGAAATGTCAGGTTGTGAGCAGAGAATATCGTGTCATTTTCCTAACCTTTTCTTCGCATTTCTTCCTTGTTAATGACAACGATGTACTCAAAGACACCTCCCATAGTGCCGGATGTCACGAAATGGGTGCCGTAGTCATTGATGAATTTGGCATACATGCCATAGTTGTAGGTGTCTGGAAGCTCCTGCAGTGAGAGCAGCACATCTTCATCCAAAACAATGTTGTCCCTTCTCATCTTGAAACGGGCTGTCTGCACCTTTGTCACAGCTCTAATGAATGAAAGACTCTGCAGGTAAAGAAAAGAGGAGCTGCAGCCAACATTCATTTAAAAGAATAAATTTCTAGTCCTTAGGTTTGCAGAGGAAATCAGGGTCTGACTGTCAGTGTAGGTTGAAGGCATGAAAACTAGCCTAAGTTTAAATGAAATAAATGGCAATTCTTTTTTTAGAGTATTTTTCTTATGTGCTGCGGAGGTGGAGAGTAAAGCTGTGGGGTTGGATGTTACGAGGTTTTTTTATTGATGTGTGAATACCATCAGAGTAAGGCTTTGCATGGTTCCCCTCCATCCTGTTTCTGCTATTTCTTTTTCTGGTTTCCTTTCTATCCCTTTTGCTTTTTTCATAGCCTCAACCAGTGACATGGGATAAGGGTCAAGGCAAGGCAAGCCCGGCCCAGCCCGACCAAGGGGAGATACCCTTGCCAGGAGGATGCTGACGGCGGGGGGGGGGATTTCTTGGATATGCCACCAGATCCATGACTCCACCTCTAGATTAGCCATTGCCTTAGAAAAGGCTCCAGTGCAGCCAGACCAGCCTTTTAAATAATTTCTCCAATAACTGATCATCATTTAGCTGCAAACATTGTGTGAGTCTGGACAAGGGCACAGTAAATACTATAATGGTGCTCATTTCAAACAGCTTTTAGGAGTGTTTTAACTCAGAACACCATCAAAGTACTTCTTTATTATTTTCTGTCATCAGCCACAAGAGAAGTGGAGATGGAGCACAGTAAATGTGGGAAATACCAGCACTCATGTTGTTAGATTGGAAAGAGGTCATCACAGCTAATCCATGATGTAAACCTGCTGTGAGAAGTACACACTATTACCAAGTGCTCTTTTTTCAGCTTGATATTTTAACCTTATGTAAAAAGTAGCATATTTCCCCATCATAATGCAGCTTGTATTAATTTGAACAAGATGTATTTGCTACTGGAGACCATTCCCTGAGGACTATTGTTTGATATTGCCTCCTCCCTCATCGTCACTTTTAAGCATTTTTTTATTTATGTGCTTAATGTAGCCATGAAACAGGATGGGGTGAGATGACATGTGTTGTGGCACTTCGTAATTCAATTTTATTCCCACTCCCTGTTTGCTGAAACGTACAAAGAACAACAAACAGGATTACTAACGATCATACATTTGCAATTACGTGAACAAATTAAGGTACAATAACTCTGCACTAAAAAATGCAATTGAGAGAATAAACTGACATAAGTTACAGCCAGACCCTGCGATGCACAGATGATACGACTGAAGCATATGCGTCACTGATTTGGTTGGCTTTTTTTACCTTTGCATTGTAATCTGTGAAATTCTTCAGGGTTCCATTGCTATGTGATAAAGCGAGGCCCAGGTTTAACGTTACAGCTCCACTTGCAGGCCCAATTCCAAAGGTAAAACCACCAGATTGGGCTACATCGCTTTTAAGAGCATTAAGAAGATCCTTTGAGTCCTCGTAAAACTCAGAACTGAATCCAGAATCAGCATGAGCCTAAAATGAAAGGAGCAGGCGTTAATTTTTCAGGTACTTCCCTTCCTTTTAATCTTTATTTCTTCAAGGAGCTGATAGTGCCTCTGTTGAAGCCCACGATGCTCCTAACAGCACCAGCGCTGACTTCAGGAGTAAGGAATTAAGTCATGTGCCATTTCATTTGGAAATATGTGAGAACTGTGGATAAAGTCAAGCATTTTGCTTCATCCACCTCCAAGCAGGGGAGAGGTTTGTGTTCAGCCACTCAAAGCCAGAGCTGGTAATGGTACCTCTTAAGATAGCTTGACACTTCCCATTATAAAACCCTCCTTCCAGTTCCTTCCAGCTCTGCCAAATCCTAACGATTTGGACTGAATTTTTTTCTCTCCAGCCTGCTTCTAGATGAATTTATTTAGGGAAAAAATTCAACAGCCATTTACAATGGCAAGGCTAGAAAACAAACATTGTTTTGCTTGTGTTTTAGAGAAGTGACCTTTTGCTTGACAGCTCTACTTTGTTGGTGTGTGGAATTGAGCTGCCTTGTTGAATCTGGACTGTGCCATTTGCCAGCTCTATAAAAAGCCAGCCCCGTGTTCAAATTTGGGACCAAGGGGCACAGTGGAATTCTGCCTACTGGGAGAATATCAAAGCTACTTGCATTGAGTCTGTGGCTGCAATATTTATCAGGAATAATGTGTTTTCATGCATTCACGTCAAAAAGCATGATGAAATGCTTAACAGTGCGGCCAAACCCCCAGCTTATGATGTGGGAGACCTATGTTGAACCCCTGCTCTAAGATCAGTCTCCAACATCAGATGTGACCTCATGGACTACAGGTATTGTGATACATAGTGATAGGCTTCAGGACCCCTGTCTCACTCAGAATTTGGATTTATGTCCTTTGTAGCCATGCCATAGACTTAAAATGCTTTAAAAGACTGAACCAGCACCATTTTTATACTTTTAATGTGGCCAATTTCATCCCTAGAGAGGCAAGTAGCTTGTGGAAGCTCTACAGCTCATTAGTAGCAGAATTTAGAGAAAATCCATTTCTCTTGGCTCTGACTAGGCCAGAGTAAGCCGTGGCAATGCCTGGGTGAAAAAGCATGTTAGTTCCTTGATGTGCCATAAAACAGCATTTTTATCATCAGTTGTTTGTTGTCTTGAGGACAGCTGGGGACAGGTACCTTGAAAAAATGATAACTTGGTATGTTTTATCTTCGTAGGGAGTTTGGCTTTTTGTTGGGAAATAATCGCTAAATTCAACCATCCAGAGCACTTACTAGGAATTGGTATATGTGAAAGTTGTAAGGTTTGCGGAAATACTTCTCGTCATCTCCATAGTACAGATGTTCACAGGCAGCATCATACTTCAGCTCCCGCCACTCTCCGTTGTAGACATACTTGCAATGGCCTCCCAAAAACTTATCGTCATATATGTTTTGTCTCTCATCCATTGTTAGGATATTGTATCTTGGAAAGAAGTAGCATTCAGAAAATTACTCACTGGTCCTGTTTTATTTCCTCAACAGTCTCTGTCACAAGTTCTCTTGACACTACAGGGTGTCTATCCTCAAGTTTCCTCAGGAATTTGAATAGAACTCAGAATTGGGTTGGGTTTGCTTTCTTGTTGCTGTTTTCTTCCTAAAGCTAACAGATACTACAGAAAAACAACAATTTTATTTTCAAGGCATTAGTTGGAACCTGTATCATAGAAATAGAGGAAATCAGTTCAGTTCTTCAGCCTCTCCTGGCACGTACAGTTTTGAAACACCCAAAGTCCTGGAATTCCTCCAGGTCCCCCTTGAGCCTTATACATCTCACTGTCACAAAGTGCTTCCTGGCATTCCCTATAATTATTTTCTATCTTAATTTCATCTCTTTCGTTTTAATAATGGTCCCATTTCTCAGGGCAGTTAACACCCTCCCTAGATGTGCAATCTGCTTATGCTTTGCCAAATCTCTCTCTTAATATTTCCTTGTTCCTCCTGCTTCCTGCTCTCCAGCCCTCACAGCTGCTGCCCTCTGAAATCCCTCCTGTTACTCAGTGTTCCATGTAATTCCATGGCCTGAAATGAAAGTGTTATTCAAACTAGACAGCAGCACTGCTCTTCACAACAGGGACTCATCTTTAAGACTAAGGTAGTAAGCCCCATTGCTTTTGTGTGTTCTACAGGAGGAACAGAGCAGACAGCAGAATTAAATGGGATTCTCAGTGAAAATTAATACATACCTTGAAAAACTTTTGATGGATTCTCCAAGGCCCTGGACCAGAGAGATATTTATGTCACAGACCCGAGGAAGCATTGGATCAAGCTCTTGGAAAAGTTATCTAATGACTGACTCCAGTCTCTCCATGTTCAGTGTATCTTAGAATGGTTTGAGTTCGAAGGGACCTTAAAGATCACCTTGTTTCAACTCCCCTGCCATGAGCAGGGGCATGTTCTCCAAGTGAAACTGAGCAGTATCTTGGTTAAAACACAAGATTTACAACAACAATGTCACAATGTCCAATTTTCCTTTCCAGTTGTTCTGGATTTCTCTTTTGCATGTATTACTTGATCAAAATTGCAAGCTGAACAGGGAAACATTTCTTCAGGGATAGGAGTATTTACCCTGTATATATTCATGTGAAGTTCAGGCTCCCTGTCTTATATCTGCGTTCTGAAATCCTAAATCCTGAAGTTAAATCTTCTTAACAACGAACACCACCAGGATGCTGAATCTCCAAAGTCTGCTGTTTGCTTTAACGTATTGCTTTTGTCAACTGGAGAAAGCTGTGAGATAACTGGGACATATTTTTTACAGGATTAAAAAGATGGCATCACAAGCACAGTGTCGCTGGGAGAGGCCAAGGTCAGATCTAAGATAGGATTTGAACTAAAAGCTGGGATAAACGTTTCTGCCTCCTTCATTGCTATCCATGTTGCATGGGACAGTACCTCAGTGGTTTTGTAGAGCACCCTCTCAGTTCATGGATCATTACTATTACTAAGGGAGACCAATGTAAGAAACTTAATCCTGTTTTGATTGCGAGAGTAGCAGCCATTGATTAATTACTCACCCTTGGACTGCTTTTTCAGCCCCTGGGATTACGAACACATCTTCACAAGGGCTTTCAATATCCTCATCGTCACAGTTCTTCTCATCAGACCCATCTCTGCAGTCTTCCTCTCCATTGCACACAAGATGCCGTTTAATACAGCGACCTAAAGATGCAGGGGATGGCTTATCCACCCTCCACCTTGTTGGTAGCTTGCACTGATTGGGCTCTTTTTCCCCCATATCTTGGGGCCACAAGAAGTCATGCTGGGTATCCAAAGCATTAGTCTTCTATTGAAGGCTTACTTTTCCAAGCTCCTTGGGGAAGGTTTGCCTTTGCAACCTAGAGTGAGCACAGCTCAAAGTCCAAACTGGCCATTCCCATGCCCTTCCAGGGGATGGGAGTCTAGGTGGGGTCACCTCACTGCCGTGGCTTTATTATCTAAAATTATGCTGTTGGAAAGCAGCTACAGGAATAGCTTCTCCACTTGGCTTAAGGAAGTCAACTCCATCTTATTAAAGTGCAACTTTGCCTCCTTTCTTTGCAGGAGGTATCTTGGGGGTTTATTGCAATAATTAGTGCAAGAACAGATGTTTGCAGGAAGGGTCTTTGCTTCTGGGTGTGAGGAGAAGGCCTTGACATGACAATCATGGCAGGAGGGATCTGAAACTGCTCCACTTGCCCCAATGGAGTGATGGTGACTTGCTCCAGCTGCCGAGCTGGTCACAGAGCTGACACGCGGCTCTAAATTTCAACTGAATTTTCATTAAATGCTCAAGATGGAAGTTTGAGCCATTTGTGTAGGAACAAAAATCTGTCAAGGCTAGTCAAACTTTCAGAGAACAGAAGTATTATATCTCAATCCTTAGAGCTGGGGATGGCTAAAAATAAATAAATCACCCCAACAGATTGCTACTTGGATTGATGATTGAACTATGTCTCTATCAGGGGAGAAAGCAGCGTGTTGTGGGAGCGTTGTGCCCATGAAGGAGAGTGTGAGTGCGTAGCACAGCACTTGGAGCAGAGTATTTCTGCTCTCTTTGTTCCACTGAAAAATTAACATTTTCAGTGTCACACAGCCTTCTTTTCTATTCAAACGTGAGTGTAACATGTTCGCATTTCTGTAAAAGTGGAGGGAATAAACAAAGAGGGAAAATTTCCTGCCTTCCCTTCCTCCACCTCACCATCCTGCTGCCTGCTTGGCAAAGCTCTGCCCATGGCAGGGGACAGGTATCACCTCCTCAGGGCTGCCCACCCAGGACCAAAACCCCTTTGGCAGAAGCCTGTGCCTTGTTCACTCACCCGTTTCCTCGCACTGAAAGTCCTTCCCACAGCTGGGGTGTCCAGTACAGGTTGTCTCAGCACGACAAAAGTGCTCATCCCAGAGGAGTCCAGCACATCTCCGCCCTGCGAACGATGCCGGCTTCTCCAGCCTCCGGTACCGGTGCTGTACCACACAAGAGAGACAGACACTTGTATCCCCCACAACCACCACCTCCACGGGCTAGAAAGCAATCAAAACTATCATTTTTATCTATATTATTTTTATTTATTTTTTTAAGTGGCCCAAAGAGTTTGTATGTGGTAAATAGAGAACAGAATTCAGCAGAGAGGTGGGATCTCACAGTTGCCTGAATTTAGAGGGAGCTTAAATGACTTTTAAAAATCATCTTCCTGTTTTACACCTTGGAAATAATATGGCATTTTTCCAGTTACATGTGCTTTGTCCTAGAATATACCAGGCTCAGATGGACACAGACACTAATTACAACACTGATCCTGCAGCATTTCTGATGGATTATTAATGAGAATTTCTGCTCTTTAAACTAAGAAGGGGGCAGGGGGAGGAAAGAGAAAGGGAGAAGAGCCAAATCATTTATGGATTATAAGCACAGGAACACAAAAATGCAGGAATAACATAAACTCAGTAGAAAGCAAAATTATATCAGATACTAAAAAATAAATTCTAAAATTATGAATATATATGTGAAATTATATTAAAAATTAAGAACAGGAGCTGATGTATGAAGGCTCCTTCTAATTTCTTTTAATTGAAATATTTTCATTAAGAATCAGGGGATACTTAATTAAATCAGAGATAGAAAAGGAAGAAAGTCTTGGGCAAATATTCTGGCCTGATTCTTCCACCATTTGCCTTGATTTTGCTTTTCCTGTTCTGCTGTCTCAAGTGAATTTATTCCCCAGTTTACACCAGGGGAAGTAAGAACCTCTCAAGTAGAGGAGCATCTCCATCATATTTGAATGAGTTTACTGGGTGCTTCAGAATGATGAATATGTATAATATATATAATTAATGTGTGTACATCCTCATCACAGACACATCTGAAGATAAATGAATACTTTACAGCGGATCCTTACTTTTTTCTCCTGGCAAGGAAAGCAATCAGTCCATCCTGACCACTGGCTCAGCCGACAGTCGACAGGAGCCGGAGAAGGAACATGTCTGCTGCTTCTTCTGAGGAGGGGAAAAGAGAACAGTCTAAAGTCTTTGAAGGTGTGTTTTAAGGAGGGCTGGAGGCCAGAAGCAAAAAAACGACCTCTGTGTATGTTTTTCCACCAGGAACTTATTTTGTAGGAAATGGGAAGCATTGTCTCATCCAGGTATTCACCATCAGAATTGATCAGGGGCTACAGGTGCAGTACGTGAGGATTTCATCTTGGGTTCCCTGCTCTCCTAAGAGATCCTAGCCCTTTCCAATAGGTAGATTTCAAATTGTAATCAGATATATGTACATAATAAATATCTATAGCCAAACACACCAAGTAAACAGAAGGAATGTTGTGAAGAGAGGTTTTAAATAAAGACTGGTTGTTTTGTCTTTCTTTTCAGAAACATGTGACAATCTCCAGGAGTAGTAAAGTTTATCACCTTGGGGCTGTTTTGCAATCTATTGATGATTTTTACAGCACTCTGAACTCGTGGTCAGTATTTTTCCCACTAAGGGTCTGATTCACATGGGCTTTGTGGAGTGGTGGGAATGGCTGCACCAACAGTGCTGAGACAACAAGGTACAATGGATGTTGACTAACAATTTGTTGTTTCTCTGTTTCTAAAACAAAATACATAAAATCTGAGAAGAAGAAAGTAACTAAAGGAAGAGTACAAAAGTAGAGAACGGCAAAGGTACTGCATTGTAGTGGCTCTAGGATCAGGCTCTCAGCACATACGCTGAGTGTCACTATACAACAGTAAGAAAATACTTCTCTTTCCTCCCAGACCAGTTGTTACAATCTCTGTTTCTGCTCCTACTCCTACAGTCTTTATTTGTATAATGCATTTCTTTGTCTTGAGAAGCAATCTGTTGTGTGCTAATACAACTCTCTGCTTGCCACAGCCTTCCAAGCATTTTGAGGAGTTATTCCGAGTCAAAACCTCATCCTCATTATTATTATTATTTTGGTGATTAACTAATGAGCAGTCTGCTTTACTTACAAGACTGCAGTCCAAAGAGAAATATTGATAATTAGCAGAGGTACAGAGCACATTGGGGATTCATCAGAGGCTGTAGAAGAGAGACTTACAAAATGAAAGCCACAACAGCTCAGCAAGAGAGACTGTGGATGCAGATGATTGTGCGAGATAAAAACCCACCATGTCTCTGGGAAAACAACAGGAACTTGCAGAGCTGGAGGACATGCATGTATTGATGCCTTTTTGCTCTGACAGGAGGATTTGTGGGCTGTATCCTTCAGCACTTCTCAAAGTACCTAATTGGCTCACCTTCGATTGGATTTTACATGTACCTCTTCATTATTCTGCCTTGTTTGATAAGTTCATCAAACATCAAAAATCTTGTCTTTGTTCATTTTCAAAAGGGATTATCGGAATAAGCCTTCATAATTAAGTGTATCACTACCACAGCTTTTTTCCTTTCCTCCTTCTCCTTGTCTCCATGTTCCAATTATCACTGATACCTTTTTTGATCCTTCTAAATCATATTTGCCTTTACAACAAGCCTGAAATTAATAGCTGTAGAAAAAAAAACATCCAACCATTTTCCTATCATGACACTATAGCTTTAGAAAAGAAGTAACTTGTTTATTCCTTTCTTTCAAAGCCCAAGAGACACTCAGATAGGTTAATAATATTGTTCATGGAAAAAAACTGAGGTAGGAGGAAATAGCTTGGATTGAAAATTGGGTTATTCCCATGCACTTTTTAACTTCACATTGTCAAATGTAAAATAATTATAATGAAAAAAGAATATGAAAAATGTTAACTCATAAATCATCCTATACAGAGAATCCATTTCAAGTGCCCAATCCCAGTATGGTAATTTCAGTAAAGAAGTTTAAGAAGGCTTGACAGTCATCTGTAAAAAAAAAACAAACCACAGTGCAAACAGTTCCTTTAAGAAGGAATTACGATCCCAAGTTTGGGCTTTGGATAACTGCAAATACCTTTTTGTTTTTTGCTCCCTTTTTACAGAGAGCATGGTGAAATCTGGACAAAACTGATGGATTGACAGACACGTTGGTAAGTTTTACATGTAAAGCTGGGGAGGGAATAGACTTACCTTTGGAATCGCTCAAGATCCTTGCACACTGTCACCATGACCTGGCCTAGCAGTAAAATCAGGGAACATAGAGACAGGGTCGAAGGAGAGAGCTGACATGGGCTGCACCACATTGTTCTCCTATACGTAAATGTTTGCTAAAGATCGGCTGCAGACAAAAGCTTTAAGTTTCAGGGCTGCTGGAGGAAGCCCTGAGCCCACCAGCCTCCAAAACACTGCGGTAAATCATTGACAACAGTGCAGATCGAATCACAAAGAATCAGGACACACCCGAGAGGCCTTTGCCCTTTTGGAAACAAATTCCCAGTTTTCTGGCAAGGAAATATATTAAACTGTGCAACTGTTTCCACATTAAAGTCAATCAAACCCTATTGCAGCAGTGTGTTTCTTGTCCAGCCTGCGCCCTTCTTTTAATTTGAAGGAGGAGGAAACTCATTTTATTTCCCACAGTGACTTCACTGTAATTTTGATGTGTCTGGTTGCTGACCAGGGAAAAGCCTCCCAGTACAGCAAATTGAAGATTAGCACAAAATTGTGTTATGAGGAACATGTACCTTCCAGATATGTCAGGGAAACGTCAGTTCAGCTTCCTCCCATTGGCAGCCCCAGAGTTTAGTTTCCCACCTCTAAAGATATCTCTGATGTGAGTTGTCTCCTGGCTTTTGGATGGCCCTACACAGTCACTGCAACATTAGAATCGAATTTTTTTGTTTTCTAACATGACTTGGGGTGAGGAAGATGTCGCTTACATCTGAGATGGTCATGCTGGTATTCTGGGTAAACCCATCCATTCACGGTGGCTCTAATGCCTTCAGCTGGGCGGCATCTGAGCACAGGAGTCAGTGGGTGTGCACAAGTGTAAGAAAGCAAACCCACAGAAACCAAGAACACCACAAGTTTTTATTTATGTTCAAGATAATATTCACAAGATAACAATATTTAGTTCTGTTGTGTTAGCAGAAACTGAAGATGGCCATTGAAAAGGCACTTGGTCACAGCCCAAGTTGCCCCATAGTTGTTTCCTCAAGCTTGCACACAGGATCCAATTTTCCTCTGAGGACGCCATGGCAGGCACAAAAATGCACAAGGAATCTGTAACTTCAGTTAGGTATCAGTTAAAAAAAGAGCAAGAGATCTATGGAGACTTCTGTGTTCAGATGAGGGTCTGTATCTCCCTGCTTTTTCTTCTGTGCAAGTGGGCTGAGGTGCTCCGTGCGTAACTGAAGTGTTCCCAGCAAACTGGAAGCCTGAACTTTAATAAATTCAAGAGGAAGTGTAATTATTTTAGGAAACTCTGGTCTTGTGCTATTACATCTATTAAGCAGACAGTGAATTGCCCTCTGTCCACAAAAGACTGGGATGGAAGTGTCATTTTGTGTATTTCCCACATTGATTGCAAAGTTCATTTAAATAGCTGGTATTGTAAATTATCAAAATAAAAGGACATCTTACCAGGTTATTTTAATGTAATTAAAGTTCAGGATGACCCTGAGGCTTGTCTTTGCTAAACACGAAAAAATGTAGCACATAGGTAAACCCTGTAGTGAAATGAAATGAAAACTGCCCTTTTGTGACCTTCGAGAGTATGTTAATGTGATCCCTTACCTACTTATGCACTTCGGATGGGTTCACAAAGCCCTTCTCCTTTCTTTGCCTATGCAAGAAGAACTCAAATAAGGGGTTTAATATTTTTTTTAATATACTATTAAATGTAAATTGCTTTTGCCTGGGAGAAGAGTAGGGAATTGTAACTGGCGTAAGGCGATCCCCCATGTCACCTCCCCGTTACACTTCATAGCCTCTCTACATGTCACTGTTACTGTTAAGACAGATCAACATAAAGAGGTTTTAGCAATGCCTATAGAGGTCCAGTGGGGGTGAACCCCACTGTTCCCATGCTGGGACCCTCCCTGGCCATCTGCCAAATCCATCTTCGATCCAAGCTTGGGCTGTCCTGTGATATAAATGGCTGTTTTGCACAGCCAAGTGCCTCCTCAGCATCTAAGCAAGACTGTCGAAGCATTATATCTTCTCCTTTCTGATAGCAGCATCAGAAGCACACCATATATATCTAATGAAAGTTATTTGTGGCACATCTCCCAGGTAAAAGGCTGGGCTGGTTTGTGCAATGAGGCACAACACCAATTTCGCACTGATAGGTGAGGTCGTCTGGGGGAGAGGCGTGCGAGAGATTTAAGCAGCAAGCAAAGCACTCCAAGTTAGAGGTGAAATTAAAGAACCTTCCTCAAAGGTGTTATGTTCCAAAAGTGAAATACATACATATATATATAACTTGTGGTTCCATCTATAACATTATGAATTGCATGTGTCTAAAATATGTGTTGAATGCTTGACTTTAAATCTGAAATAACTCTCTGAACCTCTGGCTTGCAGTGCTGGCTGTGCTGTTGATGTTGATGCAGTCACCATCAGAAGGATGAGCCATGAAGTCTTGGGGCTCTTCAGGAGCACGGAAATAGGAGCTGTGAGCAGCCTGGGATGAGCAGCGAGCTCTCGTCATCACCTTGTGACTATTCCCATTGCAAAGCTCTTCTCCTTGACACTGAAGAACTCTTCTCCTCTAATTAGAAGACACACAACTCATTTATACCTCTTGCATATCTAAAATCGGGGAAGATTAACTCAGTGTAAACAATATCAGGCACCTACTTGCCCTCACTGTAGCAATGCAGGATTTTGTTCCACTTCAAAAAATTCTCCACTTCAAATGTGTTTAGGCCAGAAAGGGGAATTAATTTCTGCCTGCAGAATGCATTGATCTTTTAAATAGCACCTGAGTAGCCCATGGGTAACATGGCTGGCTGCATGAGCCTTGCTCCAGGGTAAAGTTGTAATATACATAATATTGTTGTCGTCCCACAATTTGCATTTTTTCCTCCTTCCTATGTAGAGTTTTATTTTTAGTATATTAATATAGTTTTTGCTGCAGGGGATACAGTTATGTAAAAGACTCATCTTCTTTTTTTTTTTTTTTTTTTGTGCCAGTGTTCCGTTTTTATTTTTTGTAGTACATTATTCATGCAATACTATAAATCTGAATTTTGTTCCTGACTTGAAGACCACGAACATCCAAAGGCAGAGCCTTGTTCTTTTTTGTTCTATTCGATACATCCTACCCACAAAGTTGTATCCAAGCTTCTTGCTGTTGAGCATTAGGTGATGTGGCTGACACCTGCCATGTGCTGTTTGTTCTCTCACGGTTCACCAGGGAAAAGCGCAGAGCAGACAGCCTTTTATTCACAGGTGGTGGAGTTTTTTTAAAAACACAGCAATTGTTGCAATGTACAGAGGTTGTAGGGATGTAGTTATGGCAAGATTGAGAGGATATGCCCAGAAATTGGAGCTCTGCCTTTGGAAAGTTTGCCATTTCACACGTGCTTTCTCAGCACACATGGGCTTTCTCAGCAGGCTCTGGAGAACTTTCCAAGCTTTAACAGCTTGGTAAAATAACCTGGTTTTGCCAAGGAAGCAAAGCTGGTTACAAATGTCTTCACCTCTGAACTTCAAAATCAAAATCCCAGCACAGATATCTTCAAGAGTAGGATTTAGATTTGGAAGATGACTCTGTATCATAGCAAAAAATAGGCCTGAGTAGAAGTATGAGGAAGCATAAGACAGATACGTGTGAGGTGTTCACTGTAGTTCACCCTGCAGAGCAGATACCGAGTGCTGGACGATGTTTCTGTCGTCTTTGCATTATGGCAGGGCAGGGAAAGGATGCTGCAGTTTGTACCAACCCTGGTCATCACCCTGCATGTCAGAGGGGTGACAAACATAGCTGACCAACCCCTGACCAACATGCTTTTCCTCTGTGCACCAGTTCTGCATCTCATTTCCAGAAGTACATCTGGTTTTCATCCCACATTAAATTCTTCAGCTACTGAGTGCTCACGGTGAGATGATGCATTTTAAGGACCAACAACATTGTGCATGTGTCTGAGCCCAGTGGCTGTGGTGTGGAAAAGGTCCACCTAAGGACCAGAAGATGACCACAGTCCTAGTGCTGGGCATGCCAGTCTTCATTTGGAGTCACTGGATACTAAACTGGTCTGATAACATATCTTCTACCAGAGCAAACACTTAGCTTAAAGAACATGAATGATTATATGGACTAATTCCCGCCCCTCCACCCCCCCACAAAAAAGTGTGCAGGTAACTGGGGGATAAGGGCCATACTGCAGAGACAACAGTGTAGCCTGGGTAGATAAAATACCTGGAATATTGCAAGGCTTTGAAATTAATTTTCTTGACTGCTACAGTGCTTTGATGGAGCTGATTGTAAAAGTTCTGGCAGAGCCGTGTGGGCATCTACACTGGCTCCTTTGAAGCAACACTTGTCCTGGCTGGTCAAAAAAAATGTTGGCTTTTTGAACACAGGGATCAACAACACTTCATTTTCTTAAATTTCTCGTTCCTGCCAGTAATGCAAGACAGAGCAAGCAGCTTGCTAGTGGAACAAGTGATCCTCTCTCCCCCTCTGCTGGAAAACCACAATATGACCGCCTGGTAGAAACAGAACCAGAATCAAGCCACGCTCATCCCTGTTCATGGCGTGGGGTGGGAACTAGATGATCTTCAGCAACCCTTCCACCTCCAACCATTCTAGGATTCTGTGAGATGTACAGGGAACCAGGCTGGGGTGAGTGTCCTGGCCCTTCTGGGGACAGAATAAGGCATAAAACCTGAACCAAAATCCCTCCCTAATACAAGGTTGTCCTGCTATCCACTGGGCTAACATTATCACCAGTGATATCATGGGCAACACCTGGATATAGTTGTCTTCCAAAGAAGACTGGATTGCCTAAAAATTTGCCTCATTTTCACTGGTAACAGTGCCCCACCTTTATAAAAGTCTGAAAGGCTAGGAATTGAAAATATTCCCGAGATCTGCTGTTGATTTGGGTCTTTAGTAACACCAGTGTGAAAGAAAAAAAATATCAAAGAAAAAAACCCCCAAATCCCAAATCTATATAGCAGATTTATAACATATGACAATCCCACCAGTCACTAAGTAGCGGAAAAGAATAATTCAGGGAAACAAAGTCTGCTGGATGGGGTGCTTGCAGCCCTTGGACTGATGAAACTATATAATAGAGTAATAGCATCACTGCAGGAAAAATGCACACAAATCATAGAATGGACAATTTTTAAACAGGCTGAAATGGTTTGTTCTGGGATGGTTCTGTGTGTGCAAGGAGTGTTTGGGGCTGCTGCTCTCAGTAGTGATATTTGGTTTTATCCACATCAGGGCTGTGCCTGGAAACTTCTGTTGTGGGTCAGTGCCTCTGAGGCACAAACCCAGAGCAAACCCCAAGCTCCTGCTCCAAAGTGCTGCACGTGGAATAGTGGCAGTGGACAAGGTGATCCTTGTGTTTTGCATGAACCTCACTATTCCTGGTAATTTGCAGCTTGCTGGGGGCCAACGGGAGCCACCAGCACTGTGGGAAGAGGTGGGGCAGCAGGGGAAGGGCTAGCAGAGGGGCTGCCTACATTCTTTCCAGCATTTCGGGGGAGGTGTAAAGTGTTTTGTTGTCCCTTGATGTTATCTGTTTTCTCTAAGGAAATTGTGCCGTGTGGCCCATTACAAGGTGACTCACATAGAGCAGCGCCACCTCTTTATCATCAGGCTTTCCCCAAAGGTCCAGAGCCAGGGAAAAGAGTTGGCTTCCGCCTCTGCAGTGTTTGATCTATACAACACCACAGCTACACCGTGCTCCCTGCGCAGTTATTACAGCCCAGTGCGATTTATGGCAGCCCTGGGGCTGCTCTCGAAGGGAGGCGAGCCCAGTGGGGTCCCACCAGGGCTGGCACTCACAAAATGCATGTTTTCAAGAAACTTTTGGCATTCCCTTTTTATTTTTAAAGCACATACAGAGAAATCTGCCCTATCCTTGTCCACAAGACCACAACTCTGAAGTCACAACCTCCTGATTCTCCCAACAGTGCTTTAATTCATGGCCTGTGTTCGTACCACTGGGCGGGTCATAAATCCTCCCCAGCTACCTGTACACAAAGCTGGCATTGATTCCCATCATGCTGCAACTCCAGCCCTGGCTTGGGGGACTTCCCTGCCAGCTCATGGCTCGGCAGGACCCCCCTTCCTTTTCCAAGACCACCATGCAGCGGCAGGACTTTTCATGTGGTAAGGAATGAGACTTGTTCTTTGAGTCATGTCTCTGACAAATAAGCCCTTCCCTCCTCCCCTTCAAATTTCTCTTCCTGCTATTTTTCAGCTCTCCTCAAGTTTGGCTCTGGAAAGCAGGGTCAGGTTAGGCTGTGAGAGCATTGGTCCCACTCCTGAAGCATTAGGGATGCTTGGGGCAAGGCTTTGCTCAATGCCTGTGTGCAGAGTGGGATAGGATAAAGGGAAATGGCTTCAAACAGAATGAAGGCAAGTTTAGATTATGTATTAGGAAAAATTACTTCCATGTGAGAGTTGTAAGGCCCTGGCACAGGTTCCCCAGGGATACTGTGGCTGCATCATCCCCGGAACTGTTCAAGGCCAGATTGAACGGAGCTTTGAGGAACCTGGTCCAGGGGAAGGTGGCCCTGCCCATGGCACGGGGTGTTGAACTATCCAGACTAGAAAGGACCTTCGTCATTTCTTTTCCAGGCAGCTCTTTGGGAATGATCTATAGGAGAGGAGCTGTGCCTTGTTATGTGGGATTAGGGTCAGCTAATGAATACTCCTCGGGCTGCCCACAGCTTCCTGCCCACCTCATCGACAGCCACCACTGAATACCACCAACATCCCAGCTCTGTGCAACAGCCATCCCTGCTCAAAGGGAAACATCAAGCACTCCCACAGAAAGAGATGAAACGATATTTGATCAGTTATGGAGGGAAAAACTAAGCCCTGGGGCTCTCAGTTCGCTTCTTGCCAAGCTAACCAGCCTTACTTTTCCTGGGAGACATACCCTGTAAAAACATGGGCTCAATGTTTGGACAGTTCCTTTCAGTGTGTTCTCCAGGGCAGAAATATCTAGTGATAGGAAAAGTCTTGTTTGCCCTAATTTAACTGGTCTGTCCTTAGGACTCTGAGAAACCATGGAAAGATGCTGCTTCACCAGAGAATATGTGTAGGCTTCAGCAAGGATGACTGTTTTTGCTGGACTCTGCTATCCAGAGATGAAGGAAACAATTGGTTCCTCCAGGGAAATGTCAGTTTTTATCACTCCAAGGTCTCTGGCTTTGCCACAGAGAAGAGCCTGGTGCAGGCTGGGCTGATGCAGAGGTGCGGATGTGACCCATGGGGAGACCTAAGAAGAGGTGAGGTGAGGAATGTTGCTGGGCATGGTGTGGCTCCTCATTTGTCCTCAGTTTTGCTTGCCCCAGGTGTGAGAACAGACCCAAGAACATGGGAGGGGAGCTGGGGGGTGTGGAACAAGGTGACTTTTAAGGTCCCTTCTTACCCAAATCATTGTGAGCTTCTATAAACTGCCATGTATATGGACACTATATGGACACATGTGGTGCTGTAGGGACACCGATGCCAAGGTCGAGTACCATTCTTTCCCTCAAAAATCAAAGCAAACCTTACTCTGACCCTGAGATTAGCTCAGATGGTTAAAGCATGGTGCTCATAACACCAAGGTTATGGGCTCAATTCCTGTATGGGCATTCACTTGGGAGTTGGACTTGATGATCCCTGTGGGTCCCTTCCAACTCAGAATATTCTGTGATTCCGTGGTTCCCTTTCTGAGCCCATCCCAAGCCTGCCGCGGTGTTGACATCTGTGATTCAGGGAATCGTGGGTCAAGCCAGGGACTGCTGGGCAGGCTCAGCCCTGCCCAGGTGAGGCTCTCCCCGCCCCGGGGGCAGACCCAGGCTTGGTCCAGGTGTGTTTAGGGCTTGCCCCGCCTCACCTGCTGTGGCTGCAGGACGGGCAGCGGAGCAGGGAGAGCTGTAGGAGACTCCGGCTGGAGGCTGGGCAGGGGATGCGCTGCCGGGCTGACCCCGCTGGAGCCGGCGTGGAGCAGCGAAGGATGGAAGGGGTAATTACTGGGGCTGCCCTCTCCACCCTCACCGCAGCAATGGGCTCTGTCTCCTCTGTGCCTGGCCCGGGAGGGAAGATTCGCTGCTTGATTTTTCTGCTGCTGATTCGTAGCTTGGGGCTGTTCTCTCCGTGGAATGCCGTGAGCAGTCCTGGGGATGAGGTGCGCATTGTCATTGCTGCTCCTGCTCTATGTGGAGACCACCCAGGCACTGCTTTTTCTGCCTCAAAGCAGGGGCTGAGGGGCTCCCAGTGCCTGCTTTCTTCCCCCCTTGCTCTGAGATGAGCTGCAGTTGTGCCTGTTCATTTAACAAAAGGTCGAGTTGGATTTTATTTATTTATTTTTGTTCCTGGAAAAGCCGGTGGGTTAATGAGTCGATGGTATCTGCAGCGTGCTCTCATCAGCGTGCCCAGGGTGCCTGGGCTCCTCTCCAGCAGTCCCACGGCAGGGCAGAGGGCAGAGCCGATTAAACATTTACCCACCAGAGCTCCCTCGGGAATTACGATAAAGAATTGAGTAAACCAGAAAAATTCCAGGAGGGGGAATAGGCAGTGCTTCCTCTTGGCTGTCCTGCTTGCCACGTCTTTAATGAGGTTTCTCTTCCTGTGTCAAATTGCTTTAGAAAAGCAGCTTCAGAAAACTAAGGAGAATTAGTTATATTTACTTAATTAGTGGAGAAGAGCTCTGGGGTGAAGTTGTTGCAGCCTTTCAGTAGTTGAAGGTGCTGCAAGGGAGCTGGAAAGCAACTTTTGACAAGGGCCTGGAGTGATAGGACAAGGGGGAATGGCTTCAGGCTGACAGAGGGCAGGGTGAGATTGGATATTAAGAAGAAATTCCTTCCTGTGGGTATAGTGAGGCACTGGCACAGGCTGCCCAGAGAAGCTGTGGCTGCCCCATCCCTCGAAGTGTTCAAAGTCAGGTTGGATGAGCCTTGAAGCAACCTGGTCTAGTCGACAGTGTCCCTGCCCATGGCAGGGGCTTGGAATAAGTTGATTTCTAAGGTCTCTTCCAATGCAAACCATTCTGTGATTCTGTAATTCAGGTTACTTTTGGTTAGTATTTGATATCAGCATCAACCTCGTGCTGGTGTTTCTGAAAGGTACCCTTACCATGGGCTTAAGATGAGCTTTATTCTGCTTCCTAGACTGATCTTAATGTTAGGAGAGCATTTTATTCATAGGGAGAAAATATGGAGAGTTTAGCTGGCCCTTGACTCTGTAATGCTTCTGTCCCCTGACTCCTTAATGCTCACAGCTTTCCGGCCAGTGGAAGTTTGTTTCCTTTTTACTCTCTTCCTCTCTCATCTTGCGTGGGCTTTTTCCAAATGTGGGGTTATTCACAGTCAATTATTTGGCCAGATGTAGCTGTAATACACATTGTGAGTTTTGGCAGCCCTTTAAATTTATTAGTGTATTCCCTCCACTTGTCAACTGGTCTGATTTTCAGGGCACCAAGCCCTCTTTGGGCTGGTGGGACACTGGGACTGGGATGTTACATGTGTCCTGCCTGTGACCTGCTCAGCAGGATTTAGGCTGATCATCTCCCTGGGCCAGCTTAAGGTGTGTGGGTCAAACCAGAGAGCTGCTTGGATGTGTTTGTGGTTTGAAACACTCCCAGCTCTAAGGGAAAATCATCCCTGCAGAGACTGGGAGAACTCATGGCACCTTGGAGGGTCTGGCTATGGCTCAGCCCTGTGCAAGGAAATGGCATTTGCAAGGGGCTACTGGGGAGGGATGGATTGACCAGCTGGGTGTGGGTGTGAAGGAGGTGGCCATGGGGTGCAATTTAACCCCATCCTCCCTGTCAGATCACTGTGCTTGGCTGGGGACCATATGTGTCCCTTCTTCCTGAGAGTATCCCAGCAGGCTGCAGTCTGGGGCAACTGTATTCCAGTGAGGGGCATTGAGAATGCATTAAACACAGCTAATATTCCACTTGATTAGGTAAACCTTTTGAAGCTGCCATTTCAAGGTAAGAAGAATAACCATTTGAAGGGGGAAAAGGGAAGCGTGTGTCCAACTCTATTTAATTAAAGTTAATGCCAAGCTCGTGACTGTTACAGCCATTTCTGTCACAGTGCCAGGGAGAAGCCTGACCAAAAACCCTGTATCTCACGAATCCACCTTGCCTGGGGCACGTTGAGACATGTAGGTACTTTTTCTTTTGTATTCTCTTTGTCACTGATGGCGCTGATGAGGAACCGTGTGCTACAGTAAAGAAAAATCAGTAAGGGGAGATAAACAGCATTGAACTCTTCAACTGTTGCTGCAGCATATGCAAAAGCTCAATGCAATTGCATTAGGGCACCTCACTCCTTTATATCCTGTCTGGCATCACTGGAGGGATCAGGTACATGTGGGACTACTTTTTTTCCAAAATCTGATTCATCCTCCTTATGCTTCTGAAAGCTCCCATTCCCACCGGCTCACCCCTAGATTAGCCTGTCTGGGCAGCTCACGCAGCATCAAGCTGCTGACCACTAATATGAAATATAATTGGAGCAATTCAAGCTTCTCCCCCAAGGGTTGGTTCTTTACATCATGCACTACCCTGTGAAAGTAATAAAGTCAGTGAAAGAGGTTATTCAAGAGAAATTGTCAGTGTTTAATAAATCGTGCAATTAAATGCAATAAAACCTCAGTATGCTATTCATCTGTTCTGTCTTAACACTTAAGGCTGGGGCTTTTTTCAGAATAACGAAGTTCTGTCCTAGATAATTTTTTCCAATTTCCTCATTAGACAGGTTCTCGTGAAGCCTTACAGTTCTCTGCACTGAACTAAGCTGCCAGAGCAGTGCACCTAATGTAATCATGGCATATAAAAAGTTATAGAGCAGTTCAAGGACTTAAGTAGCTCATAAATTTTTCTTCATGTTTTCTCCTTAGTTCAGTTCAGGGCTGAATTTAAGCCATGACACTGCAGGCAAAAATTGTGGTCCCCTTTCTCTGGCGTGGGATGGTGAGACACAGGGGAATGAAGGCCTGAAGCAAAATGTTCTTTAAGTGCCCTTTTAAACTGCTCCGTGACTGATTATCTCTCTTACTTCAGAATCATATAGTATAACCTGGTGTGGGAGAGGAACTGAGTATTGTAGCCAGTATTCATCACCTCCACTGGGAGATGCTTTTGCTGTCCTTGTGTTTGGGGGATAAGGCTTCTCCTTCCTGGGGTGGGGATAAAGGCCAGGGGAGAAGTATCCAGCCTTAAGGACCCTGGTCTGAACCAACACTGTGGAGGAAGAACATTTTGTCCTAGGAGCCATTTGGAGCCTGCCAAGGAGGATATTTGGTGCGTCTCTTCCCACTGTGGAGTTTTCTAATGAAGGTGGTGGAGGGACTGGGGATCTCTGTAGCAGCATTGACCTCTCCCGTTTGGTGCCTGTGTACTGAAAATAAAGTGCATTTTTCCTACCCAGCAGGTGCATAAACAGATCACAACACCTCCGCCAGGAAGCTCTAACATTCAATGCCGTGTTTGCCAGGTCCTCCTGAGGGAGATTCTCCATCAGTGGGTGACACTGGGGAGAAGGAAGCATCTCCCCTGGTCCCACTGGCTCTGCTTGGTTGTGTTTCCATGCCCTGCTCCGATGTTTTCCTCCTGCCTCTGTTCTTTTCCCTTTATCAGAAGTGATTTGTGAGCCTTTGGAGGATCCTTTGAAAGAGCTAATTCTCCTCTACTGCTTTTAAGTTTTCACCAGGATTGGCATATCATTGTTGACTAGGGTGGATTCTGCAGCCTCTTTCTGTCTGAAAATGTCATGACTATATATATTGCCTGTTGTCACCTCTGTAAGCAGATGTTTTGTGCTCTCCTCTCTCCCTCCACCCAGGAAGATGAGACTAATTTCAAAGCCCTCCGAGAAAAATTGCAAAATGACTCCGAGATGGCCAACAAGCTGGTGCAGGCACTCAAGAAGCCTCCCACTGAGATCATGTCTAAGCTGGGCTCCAGAGGGAATGCTGTGTCCAGCCCTCTGCCCCTGAATAAGGGAGATGTGAAAATAAGACCTGCCCATCCTGCCTCCCAAACCTCTGTGCTCACCCAAAAAAACCCCTTGAAATGGCCTCGGGCCAAGCTGATGGGACACAACAAAGAGCATAAGGGCAACATCTCAGAGAAAGGGCCAATTCCTCCCAAGAGCAGTTCAGAAAAGCCTCTGACGCCGTATGGCACGGACCAGCAAGGATCAGTCCTAACAGCTCCAGTGGACCCTCGGCTCCCAGATTCTTCCCGCCATGTCCTACAGATCTGGGAAGAGCGTTTATCCCACAATACGAAAGCAAGTGCAATACTCCCAACCCGAGGGAGAGCAAACTTGGACATACACCCTTGTCCAGAGCAGAGGGTGACACGTGCTCCTGCTTCGTTGGACAGTGACAGGATTCAACCCTCTGGAAGTGAGCCTGTGCTGGACTGGCGTGCCCAGAAGAAGGATGTTTTGCATGGCAGTGGAACAACTCTTCCCCAGACTCCCAAAGGACTCAGGAGCTCTGAAGGAGCCGGTACAGAGGGGTCAGTGGCAACTGCGTTCTGCCAGGCGGGTTATCGCGCGCCAAGAGAGGAACGTCAGCACCAGAAAGGTACAGTAAGACATATTCTTAACACTGAGTGTATTCAGAAAGAGACACAATTTCAAAGGCATGTGGTGACAGGACAAGGGACAATGGTGTCAAACTGAAAGAGGTTAGGTTTGTATTAGATATTAGGAACAAATTTTTCCATGTGAGGGTGGAGAGGCCCTGGCACAGGTTGCCCAGAGAAGTTGTGACTGCCCCATCCCTGAAAGTGTTCAAGGTCAGGTTTGAAGGAGCTCTGAGCAACCTGGGACAGTGGAAGGTGTCCTTGCCCGTGAGAGGGGGTTGAAATGATGTGATCTTCGAGGTCCCTTCTAACCCAGGCCATTTGATGTCTGTGAGTACATGGATGTTCAAGGGCAGGGTACTGCAGTTGGAGAGAAATGCTGTGAGGAGTCAGGACCTTCAAACAAGAGGCCAAACTGGTACATTAAGCTGTTTTGTTCTTTCACTGGGGGTATGGAAGATAAGCAATGGGCTTCAAACTGCAACTGAGTTTGGGTAAGGAGAGGGTTCCCTATTTTGACAAAATTTTTTGAAACTGAGTTTCAGAAATTGCCCACATTTTGAGAGTAGGATGAAAAGTGAGGACAGCGAATATCTTCAATTTTAGCCTTTCGCAGTCACAAGGTAAATGTGACTGCACCCTCCAGTTCAGTTTTCACACAGACATAGAAAAGCTTGACTTATCTGGAAAGACAGTTTATTTCTAATTAAAATACCATAAACATGAATGCCCCCCTCTGCACCCTTCCAGCTTTGCTAAAGGTCATATTTAAGCTCAGAGAATTTATTTCTCAGAGAAACTAGTGCTAGGAAACTCAACTGGTGTGAAGTCCCCCTTGCTAACGTCAGAGTGGGTGACAAGGCACTGAAAAGCTTAAGTCTTTGTTTACCCTGGAAAGCCACCCTGCTTGGACTGAGCACTGAAAACAGCCATGCCTCTAAATCCTGATGGATTAAACTGTTATCGGTACAGAAAATCAGGCTAGTATTTTATAAGCCAGAGGAAGGGAGCTGTCAAGAGCTGAGACCCCAGCATGGTTCACTTTGTAAAAATGGGCATTTCCATTTACTCTGCCATCCTGGTAACATGGTAAGCATGTACACGGTAACACGCTGTGTAATGGGGATGGTGAAATTGGGAGGAAGAAGAGCTG
Organism: Pitta sordida; assembly: GCA_013390025.1. Lineage (NCBI taxonomy): Eukaryota > Metazoa > Chordata > Aves > Passeriformes > Pittidae > Pitta > Pitta sordida. Next base: position 849,298 of record WEKX01015800.1, on the reverse strand, counting down.
GTTAGAAATGTCTGTTTAACAACTAATGATCTTACATGGATTTTTGCTTAAGTGAGGGCTAATTGCTGCCTGTCCTTGTGCTTCTCTGGAGCAGAATCAGAGCTTCCCTTCTACCGGCCTGGAGGAAGAAAATGGTCTGACAGTCCTGGGAGCAATTGGCCAAGAATTAAACATCTCCCTTCAGCTGAATCCCTGGGTCCTGCCCCTGGGAAGCCTCCAAGACCCCCAAAAGTTGACCTCAGTGTTTTCCAAAGCACCCTGCCTTTGGTCCACAGAGGAAATGAAACAAGTAAGAGACTTCTAGTCTTTCTCTCCAAATCTGTTCTGTGGAAAATCGATAATAATTTGCAGTTTATTGACATCTATTAAGCCACAATTCCAAGCCTATAGAAATAAGACATTGTTACTTGATTATAGCTTCTTCCTCAAACTTTAATAAGAGCCCAGCAGTTTTAGTGGGGCTGGTTTTTGCTCTTAATCTGGAAAAGGGATCTGCTTTTCCAGGCTGCACGCCATCCCACGTGGAGAAACCCGCTTCCCTCCCAAGTGCAGCGTGTTGTGAGTGGTTTACAGCTGGCTGTAAAGCAGCAGCAGCTGCCTAGGAGCTGAGCTGATGTTTATCGCTCCTCTTCAATGGGAAATGCCTTCACTCTGGAACACACAACTGTGGGAAGGCACAATAAAATTGTTGAAAAATACTCTGCTAATCCCCCCCACTTCTGTTTTAAATACAACAGAGGGCAACGTTGTTAAATGTTCCAACATCAAGAAATGCAAAAGTTCAGTTTCCCATAATAAAACCCCATTGATGTTGCATAATAGAATATTCTGGACCACTTATTAAACTGCTAAGTGGTGTTTCTTTATAGATACAGGCTTAATTATAGCCAGATTTTTAGACACAACTTTTGCTGAATTCAAAGGGACCTGCTTTTGTAAGAAGGGCTCTTTTGGCTTTACAGTGCCAGCACTTATTGGTGTGCCCTGGCTTTGATAAGAATAAGAGGGAAAGAGTTTTTTAGTGAAACTATTTCCTAACCTACTCACCTTTTTCAAATATATGAATTTGTAGGAGGCAACTAGTTACATTTATTGCTCAAACATCGATCTCTAGAAAGCCTGAGGTTGTTGCCTGGAAACATGAAATAATGACATATTAACAAAGCTACATCCCCAGTTTCTGCTGGGAGTCTTACTTGACTCCTGCCTTTGCGTTCTACCTCGAGGAAGGGCTGTCCCTGTCACATCTCCCCGTGGTTGCAACCAGTGTTCTGTGGGAGAACGGGATTGCCTTCAGACACTAATCCTCTGTGTGTTTGTGTGCAGCTGCTGGCGAAGAGGATTACTTGACCCCTGAAAGGTGAGCCTGCGGGGAGGCAATGTGTGGCTCGTAGGTGAAGGGAGCATCCCCCTTCCATGATGCTGAAGCATCCCTGTAAAGCCTGGAGGGAGCATCCCCTTCCTGGGGGCAGCAGCTTGTTCCGTGCACGGTTGAAGGAAGTGGAAGTGTTCACGACCAGGTCGGATGGGGCCCTGAAAGACCTGGTCTAGTGGAAGCTGTTCCTTCTTGTGGCAGGGAATGGGAATTACAGTAATTCCTCAAATTTCATGGGGGGGTCAGTTTCAGAAAGATGCCACAGTAAGCGAAATCCACAAAGTAGGGATAATAGGGGTAAATAAACCTGCGATGCATTGAAACCACAAATGGTGGACTGCAAGGGATTACTGTATACGATTGTTAAGGTCTCTTCCAACCCAAATCATTCTAGTATTCCATGATTGCGAACCTACATGGGAAGCTCGAAGCTGACTGGGTTGATCTTCTCCTAAAGTAGAAGCTTCATCCCTGTTTTCTTCTCTGAGCTCTTAAAGCCACGTGGAGAACCATATCCCTGTGTCTTTTGGTCTGGTTTTGCTGGTGGGAAGGAAAACACTGACAGTGCTTTGGCTGCAAAGTCATCATCTTCTGTGTGTTTTTTGCTTCCTGTTTTCCATGTACTCAAGCTTGGTGCTTTTAGAAAAGAGGTGCTTTTGAGAACTGTTGCTGAAACAAAGCCCTGATGTAAGCAGCAGGTGTTGGGGTTTTCTTTGCCAGCAGCAAAGGAGTTTGCACTCCTGCACGGTTCTGTGATCCTTTGTGCAGCCAGCACAGCCACTGCCCTCCGTCACCAACCCTAGCCCTTCAGCTGTGTCCAGATGCTGAAGTGAGATTTATATTGAGTGGTGGTCCAAAATCACTGGAGTTCACCTGAAATGGCTCAAAAGTCTTAGACACAACTTTTCTGTGCATGTGGATCCTGACATCCACTTTAGTACAGTGGTAAGTGCCCCCAGCTGGTGTGTGGGAGACCCGGGTTCGATTCCCGCCAGGGAGACAGTGTTAAGAGTTGGACTCGATGATCCTTGTGGGTCCTTCCAACTCGGAATATTCTGTGAAATGACCTCTGTGAAATGACTTTTTTCTGGTATGTCTCTGACTTCTCTTGAGTGATTGTGTGGTGGTCCTTGTTTTGTGCAACAAGAACAGAAAAAATGAAGAAAAATATTCACATACATATTTTGTCTTGACTGTGAAACAGGGAAATGGAACAGCTCAACCAAAGCAAAGGAGGGGAATTCTTAAAATATGCACTTTCTGTGCCCAAACAACTTCTGCAGCTATCGACATAGCAAGTTGTTCTTGACATCATGAGTTGTTCCTGCCAGCACTGGGTGGTGTTAACTTTTAACCTATACTTGTCAGAACAGAATTGGTCAAAAAATAACCAGCTCCAAAGCTGTCATGCACCACAAGGAAGCAGTTCTAGTAGCTAGTAGTGCATTGCAGCAATATTAGCTGCCTTACTCTATGACTTGTGATGTGGTCTTTACAATAGGTCATTTGTTAAATATTAATCATGTGATAACTGTGGAAGTGAATTAAATAATTCTGACATAAGTGCAAAATCATGGCAGTTTTGGGGAGGAAATTCCCCTCCTTGAAGCCTCACCTGGAATGAAGTCTCATCTCACAGAGATTCCGATGTAGTTACTTGGACTGACTAACCCTGAGCTCTGATTGCTTGTTTGGAGATAAACACTCTGCCTTCCTCGGTGGATCTGTCAGCCCAGCTGTGTTTCAGGTCTGGTGTAGGACTGTGTTTTATGTAAAGGGCTGTCTAATGTCCAGCCAAGCTGCCAGCATGCGATTTGTTCCAGGGGTTGGGCTGGGGAAGTGGAAGGTCACAGGATTTCCTGGTTTCCTTGTCATCAAGTGATGGCAATGGGGACAAAGTACCTGCCTGAAGTACTGATGCAGCATGTTCACTTGTGTCACCCTCGGTGGGACCTACATGTCCCAAACGTGCTGTGGGAGCAGCATGGCACTGGCAGTGCCCTCAGTGCTGGGGGACTTCAGGGGAGAGCAAGGAGGGGGCCAGCCTTTGGTATTGGCACAAACTTCTTCTGCTTGACTTTGTGTCCTTTCAGACTCCAGTTTCACTGTGGTTAAAGTGCACCTTGAGTTTCTTGTTCCTGGTGTTCTTGTCTGTGTTGCAACAGCAGAGTGATTCTAGGAAAACCAGACCCTCCCCAAAGCGTTTTATAGACTTCCAGTTAAAAGAAGAAAGCTCTTGCCAAAATTCTTCCTGGTGATCTTTCCCCACCCTGCCCTGTCCCCCACGTGTGTTACAAGCTTCATCTTGTGCGTTTGCTGCTTCCTGGTACATTCCTGAGATGCCAAAAACTTCGCCACTGTGGGCGGAGGGGATTTGCCTGGGTAATTCAGGAATGCTTGGCTTTCTCTCTTCACCATCTATTCCCTAATGATGGTAATGTGAATTTCTGGAGAGGAAAGGAAAAAGGAGAATGAGGAGATGGGAACTGGAGAGGGAAAGGCCAATACTTGAGGCTGTGAGGTGCTGGGGCTGCAATGCCTTGTCTCCTCCCATGGCTGGCACATGCCACTTGCCTTATGGGCATGGAGTGGTTGGCTTGATAAGCTCAGGAGCAGCACCTTTAAAAGTACCCTCTGATCTCTCAGCTTTCCCCTTTCTGTTTCCTTGCATGAGAAGCTGAGTGCCTAAAGGTGCAACTCGGTTCTTATCAATTTCAAAGTACCTGAGTAAGCTTGAAAAATGCTGTGCTCCCATTTCCTTGTATTTTTTTTGTTCCGTTTTGACTTGAGGGATTGCTGTAGGCCGAAGACTATAATCCTGGTAAGAAGTCTCCTCGTGTGCTTTGACCCCTATGAATGCAGCCTGTCCTCCCGAAGGAAAAGCAGTGGAAGTGTGGAGTTAGGGGGGAAGGTTCAGCTGAGCCGTTCATCTGGCACAGGTCTCCTCTCCCTCTGAGGAATTCCTGATTTCACTCTGCTTTTTTGTAAGCTCAATATCAAAGCCCTTGAATTCCTTATCCTTAAGATGATTTTTTTTCATACTTCTCAAAGAAACAGAAAAAAACCAAACCCCTCTTTTTTCTTCATCTTCTCAGTTCTCAACTTGAAGAGCGGAATAATTATGAAGAAGCGTTGGTGTACCTGAATCAGTCTGGGGACACCACAACCTTGTGTGACATTGAAGGTACATTGCAAGACAAGTCTGTTAGGTGAATCGTGCTATCTGGGATAAGGCATTAAAGGAAAAAATTTAGTTTCTTCGAGTTGAGAAAAGCAGCTGCACGTTGTTACAGGTGACCAAGGATAACCCTCTGTACTGTCACTCTGTGCACTGACATTTCATGAGGACTCTGGAAGTTGGCATTTTGATGGTGAAACAATGCTTATAGTAAAGCTGTAGTGGAGAAAATCATGATATACTACCCATGTAAAATAGAAAGAGAGGAAGATAGTGAGGCAAGCCTTGGCATCTTCTTGGGAGCAGGACATGGGGTGCAGAACTTTTCCGTCTCCATCAATGCTTTTTCCCAGTATAATTTTCTCTATTGCTAATTATTTGCTCTGCTTTTACGTTTTTCAAGGCTGCCTCTCTCTGGGAGGTTAATTTCTGCCACGTGCGTTGGTTTTCTCTTCCACTGAAACAAGAGCCGAGCAAATTCCTTGTGGGCAACCACCAGAGCCCACTTGGGTTTGTCCCTAGGGCTAGGAAATCTGTGGCCAGTCAAGCTTGGTGCCACAGTCACCTGCATGTAAGCCAATGCTAAATAGCAAATGGGAGGGCCCTGTCCAGTAAGACATGGTTAGTGTCCCATGGTGCGTGTGTGCCTGGATGTGGAACATCCCAGATGAAGTTGAGTTTTGCAACTTAAATGTCCAGTGACTTTCACATGGACTGGAAAGTAATATGTACTCGTAAATATCTTTTCTAGAACCTAAGGCAGAGCCTCAAGAACACAAGGTAAGCATCATCACAGCCAGTTTTAATCTTCCAGTCTTGACTGTACTGTGCTTTCCTGTCCTAAACTTTTAATATCTGTATTTCTTATCTGCCAAGAATTTCTTTGTGTGTTGTCTGTAAAGACTCTCAAAAAATAAATAAGAAATTGCAGAGGGGACACAAAGACTAATGAGATTCCCAAACATGCTTGTGGGAAGATTCAGTTCCCTTCACTACTGCTGAAAATGTGTAAGGAAGTGGTAACACCATCTGGATGTTGGTGGTAGACCAAGTAAGTGTCAAGCACTGATCATGAATTCTTGGAGGAAAAATCCACTGAATTATTCTGGAAGTTCCTGCCAAAGGCAAGCTGGTGCTGGTAATCTCTCTGTGAAGATGTAAAAGCAAAATTGAGCCAGGTTGCTTGGCGTGGCAGCAGGCTTCAAGTTTTGGCTCAGAAGTGAGGGCAAGTGTTGTGGGCACAACTGCGTGAGTTTTCACCCCCTGCTGCAGGGATGTCTCTGCTGCAAACTACAACTTTTCATTTTACCCTGGCTGCAAAGAAGTGGCAGTTCCCTGTGGCAGTGGTGATATCCCGCAGGGAAGGCAGGATTGTGCATTGCACAGGGCAGGAGCTGCTGCAGCTGTTCTTAGATCAGACCTGCTTGGCTGCATGGACGAGCTCCTGGTGGGTAGCTGGGCTCAGAGAACACATAACCTCATTCCAGGAGATGACCTTGTACTGGGTATCAGTCCTGGCTCTGCTAAAAGAGAGGGAACTTTGGAAAATGTCCAACTCCACTGTCAAGTCCTGACTTGCAAAGCAATCAAACTGCCAGGGAAATAGCACAGGTTTCCAAACACACTTATCTGTGTGTGATTTGCAGAGACGTCCTCTGGCTTGGCTATGGTCTCATTTTATGGCAAGTTGGGAAATCTCTATTTAATGAAAAAAAATGGCTCCTCTTCTGTAAGCTTTCCAGTCTGTAATAGCTTTCATGCTGACCAGTAGTTTCACTGCTCCCATCCCTGTTATATTATCCCTATATAGTTTGTCAATATGTATCCCCTGTCCTACAAAGCAGAGGAAATATCCTTGACTGATGACTATTCCAAACATAAAATGATACTGAACTTTTCTAAAGAAATATTTCTTTAAATGCTAGATGACAGTTGAGGCCTTGTATAAAAGCTTGACTGCTGAGAAAAGCACAGTGGCTGAAGGCTTTTCTCTTCTTTATTCTAGAAACAGAAGATTTTTCCCTTTGCCAAATCCAGGTAATTTCCTTTCCATTCTCTTAAGCTTCTTCTAGCCCCACAAATAACTCAGGTTAGGAATTGAATATTGTAGCATTCAGTAAGAAGAAAGAATGTTCATATATTTCATGACCAGCACAGTGTAGATAATCATGCTCCTCTGTGTCAGCATTCATGGTTACTAAGATTGTTTTCATTCTAAAACGTATCTAGAGGGGAGATTTTTCTTTGCTCTAGCACACAAAAAATTCCATTGTCTTCTCCTGCTGAAACCTGGAGTCTTTCACTATGAGGAGGGAGAGTTACGAGGCTCTCAAACTGGGACACCTGGTCCCAGGTCCAGGGCTGATTTTAACTCTGTAATTGCCACACTTGAAACTACTTGCAGTGTGTAATTACTGTCAAAGGCTGGATTTTTTTGATGAGGATTGAAGAGTCGTGGTAAACGGGAGAAATGTTGTAGTGCTGCAGAAAAAAAAAAGGTACTAAATTCTGCATGTTGCTGCTGTTAGCTTCTTCCCTAAATCTTGACATGGTGTGGGCAGAGGCACATCCTGTGAGCCAGGTGCAAATGGATCTAATTTGTCCATTCCTACTACTGTGAAACAATCATATTAGTTTGTTTCTCTTCCAAGAATGATTGCTATTATCCCTAACTAACTGCTGGCCTTTAGATTTCGATTTGCCCTTACTTTTAGTACTGATGGTCTTTTGGGCATCTACCATGTTTGGAAGGAAAATGAGCTGCTTATTTGGGCACTGTTGGAAGGCAATGTGTTCATCTGTGATTTTTCTAAAAAGTGTGCTGACATCTCTCTCATTTCTGAAAATTTCAGTCCTGAAAGAGCTGTACTAGAGGATGGAGAACAGGGAAAACCAATGCATGAAAGAGGGAAACTGGAAGTGAAGAAAATTTTTGAGGTATTGTATCTTTGAGATTAATTTTATTAATTACCATAAGATGTCTCTTCTCCTTCTATCCTCCCTCTCTTTGGGAAACTTGAGTTTCCCAATATACTCAGACACTTGACTCCTCAATCACATGGGTTTTTTGCCTTCTCTTTTGCCTGTCCATCACTCAACTGCTACTATCTAAAAGGCAGGTAGTGCTGCTAGGAAACACCTGTGTCTACCAGAAATCCCCGCCTAGAAAAGGGTATGAAACAGTTTTAAGTCCACAGAAAACAGTTTATATTCTCATAGATGTATATATGTGAATTATATGTATTAGAAAATAGTTTCTAAAGACTGTATTGACCAAACCAAATGTCTGATCTCAGACAGGTGGAAACGAATACATGTTTCCTGTTGGACAACCCAAGGAAGATGGCAGAGATGGGATGAAGATTCTGCAAGGGAAGGGGGATGTGACCAGTACTCAGACTGCAAAGTCTCCTACCCCACAAGGGCTGGCAAAAGACAGAGCGGAGCTCCGTGAGTATCTCATTCCACCATGGAGTGTTTCCTCAATCCTCAGTCCCATCTGTTGCCCAAATGTCTCTTCCATATGGGAAATAATGTTAAATTTGGAGCAACTCTTGAACCAATTTAGTTAAACCAGGGCAAAAGGTTGCATGAGCATTTGTATTCTGGTCTGAATCATTTATTTTGGCTTTGCAAATAGCTTCCTAAGTTGGTTAACCATCTGTGTAACTCAAACCGAGGTGTTTGTTTTTCTAGCAGATTGCCCTTATCCGAGAGAGCTGAAATCCATCTCCTCTGCTTCTTATAATTTATTGAGTCTCAGAAAAAAGTTTGGCTAAGGCTTGTGGCAGAAACACACATGAGCAGGATGAGGGCCTGAAGCCTCCCTGTGTCCCTTATTAAGATGGATGATGACTCCTTGCTCCATTTCCTCACAATATCATGATGACTTTAGGCTCCTTCTGTCATGATACTCTGGAGCTGGGTGATATGAACCTAACTGCACAATTAAACCAAATCATGTCTCCTCTGTAAACACTCTTTGCAACTTCAGGTGTAAATGTTCATGGGCTTTATTCTGCAAAGGCTTCCTCCTGTCTCTCCAAGCTGTTAGTGTGATATAGCAACATTTCAAAGATGCAGGAGAGAAAAGTAGCTCTGTTGGACTCTGTGGACGGACTAGTTGTGTGAAGGAGAAAGTGTAAATTGGCTGTGACTGCGGTTATTTTTATTGGTGTGGTTTTCAGGTGCTACTTTTTTATTTTAAATCACCTCATAATAATTTTCTGGTTTGGTTGGTGTCTGTTTTTGTAAGAAATCTCAGTAGTTTGTTTGACCTTTGAACAGGTAGAGGTAATACTCTTGGGATTCTTTTTTCTAAAGCATTTGTGGTGAGTCCCCTGCTATTGCTTCAACAGAGAGGGTGGTTTGGAGAATTGTCGGGTCCCACTCCTGCCTCCTTTCCTTCTTCAGGGGCTTTTGCAGAAGTTTTGGTCATTAGCTAGACCATACTGAGGTGGTCTGTGTTTCCAGTGAGACCTACTGCATGAATCCTAGAATGGTTTGGGTTTGAAGGGACATTAAAGATCATCTCATTCCAACCCCACTCCCATGGGCAGGGACACCTTCCACTAGACCAGGTTGCTCAGAGCTCTGTCCTGACTTTGAACAGTTCTGGTGTTAATTTTGAAGCACCATCTGCTTTCCTTTGTGTGACTGCATTTCAGCATTGCTCCAACTCTTAAAGCAGTTTTAGGGATTTAATATTGCCACTTCACAGTGTTCTCCAAGAATAATCTTCTTCTAACCTCATGAGGTGCAATTCTCATGCCCAATTCCAGTCTTTGGTGAGATACATTTCTGGGATAGTCATATTCCATGGCTCCTTTCTAAGATGTTAATTTACAGGTGAATTCCAATGGACTGGTCCATTATTTGGATCCATTCCACCAACTATGCTTTCCCTTCAATCACTTCCCCAAACTGTGAATAGTCTCTTGGGATGCTTTCTGGTGAGAAGGATTTGGGTAAGAGCTGCCACAATTGAGATTATCAATGGACATTTTAATTTTTTTTTAAAAATATATTGTTTTATGACTTTAAAATGTTTTAAAACTTAAAAGCTTTTAAATCCTTAACTTCTGTTTCTTGAAGAGCCGAGACTTTCCTCAATTCCTGGAATGGCAAACACATCCGTAGGCTCTTATTTGTTGTGTTACCCTCAACAGTTGTCCTTCCCCTGAGGGAAGTTCAGCAGAAAACCTCCTAAAGCAAAGGCCATTTGTCATTTCCAGTGTGCAGCATGGATGCTGGTGCTCCAAATCCAGGGGTAGAAAGAACAGCCTTGAACCAAAACACTCAGCAGCCTCTGCAGGAGCGGGAGTATATATATGATGATGTTGCAGATCTAAAAGGTGGACTGTGAGTATGGACCTGGGCTCTTCACAGTGCCTGTGCCTATGAAATGTCTTTTAAAAACTGTTCTTCAGCAAATTTCCACGTTGTATTTGTGTCTTCTAGCAGCCATGGGTCAGATGCCTCAAGTTCCTTCACTTCGGACCGCTGTAAGTACAGCATGTGGGAAAGCTCAATCAGTAGCTGCTTTTAATTTGGGCTCTTCCCTGGGAGAGGAGGTGAATAGTTTCACTTCACTTTCAACATCTGTAGAGTCTCCTTCTGGCCTGATTGCTCTAAATTCCCACTAGAACCATTGGGGAGTCATATACATGTCCAGCATGGAATTCATTTGCATCAGCCTTGAAGTCTGTAAGAGTAAAATGTCTGGGTGCAATTTGTCCAGCAAACTTCACCTTGTTGCTACTGAACACGGTTTGTGATAACGGCGTGCCTTGGTTTAAAGTTTCAGGAAACAGCAATGAGGAAATATATGAAGATGTTGAGATTGGGGGTGATAATGGAGCAAAAACAGTGTAAGTTGCAATTTCTTAGCCTGTATTTTGCAATACTGACCATACATCCTTGATCTCACATGCCAGGTACTGGCTGGAAGCCTTTTTTTCCCAATGAGCTTCAGAAAAGTTGTTATATGGGTGGGTTTCTTGTTCTTCCTCCTGCCTCTTTCCCCTTTGGCTGACACTTAGGGAGCAAAAAGTAGTTGCCAGACTTAAATCCCCAAGCAATGACGACTTTCTTTATTACTTGTAGCATTCCCCATCCTTTGGAAGTGCTGCCCTTGTAGCCCTCTCCTTGTACGAAGCACACAGAACAGCCTGGCTTGCCTTCTCTTGGTTACAAGTGTTACTCAGCTGTAGCTGAGAAAAGTCACCTTTTTGTGTGTGTGCCAAAAGAGGAAATGCTCAAGGGGCAAATTGTCCCCTCAAAATGAGACAAAATGCCCACATTTCCTATCACAGAAGGTTGGAAATTTGAAAAGAGCCTGACATCCTGTAACTAACTTGCAACCTGCTCTCTTTTATAAAACTTCTCAAGATATTTGCTTCCACAGAGTGTGTTATAAAACCAATGAGTTTTGCAGCCTCGGGTTTAGATATTGCTCGAGCTTCCCAAATGGATTAAGAGGTGAAACACGATGTTAGTTGTGTTCTGTGTGGTTCCCTACACTCTTGCAGTAAAAAGTTTCCTGTGTAAGAAATAGAGACAGCCTTTGGGAGAGGCACATGGGCTGGGGATGTGGCACACAATTGCTTGGAGTGCATCTGGTGGCTCCTTTTCTAAGCAGGAGTGTGGGAGGAATAATAAGGTGTTGCTGTACATCTGCTTTTCCCTTACGGATGTGAGACTTGCGCTGGCTTGCATCTGGATTCAAGTCTAGCTAACACATGGATGTAGAGCCTGTGTGTGTCAGAGAGGGGGGGAAAAGGAGAAGCTGTAACCCTGGAGGTGACAGGGTGGTTAATAAAAGCAGAAAGTGTCACTTCTCTGCAAGTTGTCCACAGGAGTTGTGTGGTGGAGGTGCATGAGTTTTTCCAAACAGAGTGTAGCATATTCCCAGATCAACCATCCATGTTCCCCATCCCCTGGGAAGCACACCTATACTTCTTCTTTGCCCTTCTGCACGTGGGTGCAGAACAGCAGCAGAAATTGCTAATTCACAGAGGAGCAGTGCATCTTGCTAGAGTTGCAAAGGAATTCCAAGACCATTTGAGACCAAATTTACAGGGTTCAGAGTTCAAGGTCTTAAAACCCAAACTAGTCTTTATGTAATCTTTCTATTGATCCCACGTGCAGGATTAAATGTGCTGATACACTTTAAAGTATTTTTAATAGTACTTGTGCATGGGTAATGTCCCCCACGGGAGGACCTTTGTTGCTTGCTGATACTTTATTTGGAAATTGCTGTGTAGCTTTGCAATCCCCTGTAGGCTTCAGAGTGAAGAGTGTGTCATAGCACAGCCTTCCTAAGAGCACACATGACAGAAATGTGTGATGGAGAGTGGAACATTGGAGATGACTCCAGTGTCTCCTCTAATGGTCATCTGGGTAATGCTTCCCTTTCATCAGGAATTTTCACTCCAAAACAACCTGGATCACACTGTAGTTGTCAGGTCAGAGGGGAACAACTTCAATTAACACAGAAAAACTTAAGCAAACATTTGAGCTTGGACTTAATAATTAAGCAATTTTTGCTGTGGTGGTGCATATCCCAGTGAATCCATAACATGATGCTGTTAAGGCTTAAAACCTACAGCTGAGCTGACATCCAAGGTCTCCTGATCTTCCTTTCCCTGCTTCAGGATCTCTGGGGCTCTGAGTATTGCAACTCTCGCATACTTCAGCACTTGGTGTCTCTTTTAATTTAGTATCTGTTTCTTTTCTGGACAGAACAGAAAAACTAAAGAGATTTGGAAACCCATTTAAGATGGAAAAGTTGAAGCTGAATAATTTCAAGCTCACGGAAAACCTAAGGTAAGGAAGTGTTGGTGGTCCTACTCCTCCCCGCTTTAAACCTGAGCATTCTTCATTGCAAGAATTTGAGAGCAGATCTAGGAGCAAGGAATACAGCTTTATTGGGAAACTTATGCCAAAAGTGCTTCTACCAACTCACTAGGAGCTGCTATGGCAGATGTGGCCAGTGGTCTAACCTGTGTAGCTTCTCCAAAGTCTCTGGTATCAGGAGGCTACAGGAGCTGGTCCCATAGCAGCCTTAAGGTTTTCATAGGCTTTCTGCTGCCTCTCTTACCTGATACCCTCAGCACGATGCAGATGCACAAGGGAATGTAGAAATGTGATTCCCGCTGCCTTAACCGTGTGGGCCAGGTTTAGGCACAGACTTGCTGATGTGGCTCTTAAAGGTTTTTTATTCCAAGTGCCAACTGGAGCCAAGCTGGCAACAGCATCTGCTGAATAAGTTTATTATGGAGTCTTTAGTCTACACAGGGTAGAGGAGATTGTATAACTTCCTACAGGGCCCTTTCAGATATTCTTATATTCAAACCCTGGATAAGGTCCCGGGGAAATTCTCTTTTCCTCAAGTGTGCAGTAGCTGCCTGCACAGCTTGTCCTCCACTGCTCTCAGTGAGGACATGCCTCACACCATGCATAGTGCCTGAACTCCAGGAAAATGATACTTTTTCTGATTTCTTTGGAAATTCCAGGCTAAACCTTTCCTCTTTTATGTTAGGAAGGTTTGTTTTACTTAAAAACATTTTCACATTCAATGCTCTGCTGTGCCAGTGGCCCCTTCATGCATTACTGCTAAATATCATTATAGGGAAGGACCCAGCCGGTTTTGTGTCATTCTCATGTCTCACAGACTTTTCCTGCCTGATGAACACATGGTCCTCATTGTTATCAGAGGGTGGAAATGCTCATTTAGCAAGAGATGTAATTCTGGCCAGTGCTGTTGGTGTTGTGGAGCCCATGCGCCTTGACTCATGTCCATCGCTTCAGCAGCAAACATTGATGGCTTGTCAGGGCTCAGGGCTTTTTGGGCAGTGATGAAACCTGTTTCCAAAAGTCTTTTTCTATCCACAGATTGGTTTCCATTTCAGTACCGAATTTAGGTAAGCAACATACATGTACCTGACTCTTGGGGAATTCTCTGTGTGTGTATGGAGAGGCAAATGTACAATCAACTTGACACATCATGCCTTTCTGGAAATCACATAATGCGACAGCATTAGCTTTGAGGACTTGATAGAGATTTGTGCTTCACTTGAGGGTGCGTTTTTTTTCTCATTTTGGGGTGATTTTTCTTTGAAGAGCATTCTTCCTCCAGATCTGAATATATTTAGGAAGGTAAAGTGTGAAGCATTCCATGCTGAGCCACTGCTTCCAGGCTGGCAGTGACGTTTAACAGCTGACGTCACTCCAGCAGCTCTCTGTAAAACTACTTATTTCTGCCTGGTGGAGGGATGAGTTCATGTCTTGCATAAAGGTGGGTGGACACAACACCTGTCCCCACAGGGACAGTCGTGAGGAGGTGCTGGAGTGAACATGTCCTCAGGTTGGGAACTCTGCCTGGGCAGGCTACTGCTGCTGCTGTTCCCTCCATGGAGCTGGTTGGTCAAACCCATCCTGAAAAATGGCCCAAGACTTGTTCCTTGCACTGGAGCTTTGCTGGGTGTTTGGAGCCTGAGGATCTTGCTTTTGCATTGCCTTGCCCCTTTGGGTCAGGGTACTAGCAGCAGCCCCTGTTATCCCCTAAATTACATCATTTGGAGTGCCAGGCTCTGAGTGACACCTCCTAATAATTTTCTTTCTTGCATTTTGGTTGACAGCATCTGTCTTCCAGGAGGACAAGGTGTATGATGATGTCGAGGTGGAGCAGAGAGAGCCCAGGTGAGGAGGGTGCCTTCTCCTGGGGCTGGCCTCGGGCCAAAGAGATGTTCCTCTTGGCACAAACTCACACCCTGAGAAGCCTGTGGTACTGCAAGCCACCAAGGGTCATGAACTAGCTGGGACTCAGTCCTCTGGAGACAGTCCAGGTGCCCTTTCCATGTGTGTTTAATTTGGCAAGTAGCATCCCACAAAACGTTTCTTCATTGCTACCTAGTCAGTGCCAGGGATGTGAAAAAGAAATAGCTGCTCCCTGAAACACGTGAAAATTCAGATAGTTTTTCTAAGGAAGGAGAACTCTGTCTCCTTGCCTTGATTATCAGTCCCATCCTGGCAGGCTCCTTGTCAGAAAAATTACTTTTAATAGGAACAGCATGTCTTAATGCCTTGCTGCCAGATGAATGCGGTGGCTGCATGTGCTGGTATAAATCACAGCAAGTGTTTGTATTTCAGTGCTGCATGTGGGAGGAGAGAGGGGTAAATCACTACTCTGTAGGTACATGGGTTTGGGGAGGGGACATGATCTGCCAGAAAACCCCTGAATTTGTGTGTCTGTTCCACTCAGGGAGAAGGACGACAAGCACAAATTCCGGACACCAAAACGCTGGATCATGAAAGAGTATAAGGAGAAAAGGAAAAGCGTTGATGATGTGGAAAGGTCTTAGTTTCCATTCTGTGTTCTCCTGTGTCATATAACTTTGTACATGTGTCTCGTAAGTGGTTTCAGGAGCGAGATGTCCCTGACTGCACAGACATTTTGTGTTGCCATTAGATATTAGGAAGATATTTTTCCAGTTGGGTTGATCGCATTGCCTCTTGCTTTGCCATTTGTGTATAAAATATATATACAGGGTTTTTGTTGCGAGTGTGGCAAAAATAGACATGGAAGTAGATTTCCTTTGCCTTTTAGATTAGAAAAATGTACGTCACAATGACATTTTTCATGACCCAGTACCTGGGACTTCAAACAAGTGCAAATGCAAGATGCGTTTTCCAGGTTCTCACCACAGGGTTCCTGCATGAGCTGGCTCAGACATCACTGGTTGTGTTGTGCAAAGTCATAGGTATAACTTTTCGGACTATCGGGAAATCGATGCAATTTCATCCTTTCCTTAGAGATCACAGGTCCTGCAGGCTGAGCCTGCCAAGGAAGAATCTTTTCACAGTTTAAAAGTCCTTGATTTCACCTCGTTTCCTCTCTTCTTAAGTGCATCAAAGTTGGCCATGGGTGAATAAGTTATTACAAATGCATGAAGTTTGGTTGGTTGGTGGTTTTTTTTTTTCCTGTCTTAGTTTTTAAATGAATTTCATGCATCAGAAAGAGTGGCATTGCCATGCCCAGGGAATGCCTCAGCAGGAATGGCCTTTCCTCCCTTTAAGTGAGGTGTAAGAACTTGTTTTCCACTTTACAGTGCCATATAAATGTCTGCTTGGGTGATTTTTCTCCTCCATGTGCTAAAAAACCCAACCAAAATCTGGAGAGCTGTGTCAAAAGTCCCACTTCCAAAAATGACTCAGGATGAGAGTTATCTGGGGACCCTTTATGTCTAAATATAAGTAAAACCAGAAGGAGACAAACTGCTGGGGGAAAAGTGAATTGTTAGCTTCTATAAAAAATCAACTGATTTGAAACACTTGATAGAGAATGTTTGTTCCCACGCTGCTTATAAAGAAAAAAAGTTATCGCAAGCAGAGATACAAAATGGCCCAAGTTATGCTCACCAACAGATTTGAGGGTTGTATTCATTCTCATAAAAAATAGGGATATGAATGGTGTGTTTTGCTATTCCAAGTGTTCATTGCAGACAAGGCTGGAGTTCGGCTTTGAGCTGCAACTCCAAATGTTGGAGTTATTTAAATGGAGCTCAGAACACTGTGTGTGTCTCTTGATGCAGAGATATATCCAAACTGAAGAACAGCAGTGAAGAAAAAAGCAAGAAGATGGAAAAAGAAGAGCGACTCTTTAGAAAAGCATTTCAGGTATGTGTCTTTTTAGAGAACTGGTTGTGTCAGAGAAGGAAAGCAGATATGTGGCTTGCTTAGAAGACACATGATGGAACATTGCTGGTCCTCACCTATGCTAGAAGTGTTGTCCCACTGACCTGTTGCCTTCTGCCCTAATCTGGGATCTTCAGTAGGGATGTTGCTGGGGCTTTTCTCCCTCTTTATCTCCAAACCATCCTGAAATCTCTTCTCTCCATCCCTCCCTGCTGCCCTTACAGACATGGCACACGAGTGTAGACTAACTATTGCTTTATATCCTGCAGTATGACAAGGAGATCAGTGTCATCAACACAGCCACTGCTGAGTGCTCTGTCCCCAGTAAGAGGCGAGTGGATCTCCCAATCACAGCTGGAGAACAGCTGGACGTTATTGATGTCACGGATGGCCCCGCAGTGATCTGCCGAAATTCGGAGGGCATGCCTCTCTTACCAGAGAGTTTCGGGCCAGAGTTTCGGGCATGGGGAGGGGGGACACTGCAACCCAGTTTTGGGGGGCAAATCAGGCTCCCAAGCCACAGTATGTTCTTTGTGCTGAGCCACTGTGGCTTTATTTGCTCAGGAGTTTGCTAATTCTTTTTTCCCCTTCTCTCAGGTGGGTACGTTCTAGTGGAGCACTTGAACTTCAGGTAAACTCAGATTTTACTTATTATGGTGCATATTTTCTTCTCTTTCCTGTGTAGTGCTATCTGAGATCTGGAGACATGTACTTAAAATTTCTGAAGGCAGGGGAAGTTAATGTAAACAGCCAGTACTAAATATTAAATAAGTATTTCCAGTTTTAGTCTGCTATTCTGCCGTTACACAAGTTTTTGCAGATAAAAAAAAAAGACCCGTCCAGTCATGACTTGTATAAATTGGAGATTCCTGACTTTCCTTCAGATATGCTGTATTAATTCACATCTGCTGCAAACATGGGCCACTCCAGTGTGCGTTGCCTTGCCAAAACACTCCCTCAGCTTCCCTGCTGCAGTGTTTCCATGCATGCTTATGCATAATTGATAGAAATATCCTCCTATTGCCCAGGTGCCCCTTGCTGGAAAACTTACTTTTTTTTTTTTTTTTCTTTTTCTTTTGAGACAGACACTACTGACTGCCCTGCGAGAGCTGCTCTCCCCTGGAGCATCCCTGAAAGTCTCGTTTGTGCTTCCCACATCCATGAGAGCTCATATGGGTCAACTGCGGCATGATGATGCTAATGTAAATAAAAAGCCTTTTTTTTTTTTTACACTTAAATGTGCATGAGAGGTTTCTTATCTTTTTTTTCCCTTTCCTCCCTCCCCCTCCCCTGCCATTGTTTATCATTGCTTATTTTCTGGGGTACCTAAGGTGGTCAACTCTGGAATAGTCATTACATTTCGGCATTTGCATGAAGAAAATTGTGCACATTAGCTTCTCTGTCTTGTTACTGTCTGTTTTAGATGGTAGAATTGCAAGACTCCCTAGAATATTTGCTCTTTAAAAAGCAAACCTTAAAAATTTGAACGGGTTTTGGTCTTACATCCTTCTTCTCCCGATAGTTTTATCACCACTCTTGCTGCATTAAATATATAAAATAGTGGAAAAGCTGACTAATTTCTTTCCAAAAAACATGAAAAAAGAGTAAATAAAGCTTCAGTCAAAAATTTTACTTTATTTCTATAAGCTAACTTAGGTATCCCAGATATATAAAAGCTGACTCCTGGCTCTCACCAACTCACAGGCTCTCACCCAACAGTTGCCCCTGTGTTTGGGCTATTCTCTGTTGTGGGTTGATTACTTATTTTAGGAAAAATGCTCCTAAATGTAGGAAGAGAAATATAACTCGTTAATGGCTTCTCCTCTGTAGGCAGTAGATACCTTTCCAAAAGCAAAAAAAAAAAAGTGACCAGGGTTTTTGCATGGCTTTGGAAGAAGAAAAACCCCTTAACTCTGATTGTAGTGTACAGCTTTTGCCTGTCCCTGGCACATTTTAAGAGCCCATATCAACTTGCTCATAAATATCCTAAAAATGTAGATGTTTTAATTAGAAGTTGTTGAATGTTCCAGGCTTAAGAAAACCCAGCAAAATAAAAGTGCTGTTTGCTACACGGCCATGTCAAGGCTGGCCTAGGAGCCATCAGTAGGAAAACAGAGCAAATATTTAACATTTACTTTTAAGTCTATACCGGCATTCTTATTTATTTTACCATGTGGTTACTATTAAGTGTGTTGGCCTGCATCCACCCTGGCTATAAAAAAAGAAATAAATAATAAAAAAAACCCTCTAAGCATGCGCAGCTTTGCAGCCTTGCCAGCCCAAATATTTAGACTTCTCTAGTGGCGATGGAGGGTCTGGGGAGCTGAAGTGTGCGTTTGGCTTTGGCAGAGGCTGGGACATGCTTTGTGTCCTTCACCAACAGCCTTTATGGGGAATGAGCCTGATGGAAGTTGTAGAGACGTTTTACCTGGGGGGCTTTTTTTCCATGGCAATGTTTCGGATGAATACCATGAAGAAAACGCCTCCTTCCTCATCCTCCTCTCCCATCAGCGCTAAGTCACGACTCATGAAGTCTATTCATCACCTGCTCTGTGAGCACTACAGGCAAATCTTGTATTAACCACACATTAAGGAAGTTACCTAACAAGTTTTTCTAATTTTAAATTAAGTTGGTTTTTTTTTAAATGTCCCCCTATATCCTGTAATAGACGTGGTTGGGCCCTGATCCCGCTGCAGTGACACACGGTCTTTCTGGGGCTGTGCCCCAAATCCACGTGAAACAAACTTCTTCATCAGCCACTGGCAGCTGATTTAATGCAAGGATGCCTTGTAACAGACTTAAAAATATTTTACCTCATGGCCAACTTCCAATGCATGTAACAGAAGCAAAGAGCTTGCTATGGGCTGACTCCAGACAATACAGAAGTGCTTTAGATAGAGCAACTCGAATTTCCTCAATTAAACTACAGGCTGGCTATATTTAGGTCAAGATATTGGTCAGGAAATTAAAGTAGTCATTTTTTTGGTTTTGTTTTGTTTTCCTTTATAGCCTTGCTGGTACTTAATAACCAAATCAAAACTTAAAATAATTCTCATGTGAGTTTTAAATGCTGCTCCTCCATGGTTCTCCTCAAACTGGAAAGCAGCATGGTAACAGTCGTTGATTTGCTGAGTCTGAGGGAGAACAGAAAGTTTTCAGAGGGCAATTCTGTATTACACAGACATTGTGCAAAAAAGGAGAGCATGGGCAGGGACAGAACTAAAGCACTGACTGCAGCTGTCCGATTAACTAGATTTACATTGTGCTGCATCACAGGCATCTAGGAAATAAGCCCCTAATTTCCCTCCCCGAACACCTTTCCCGTAGTGAAATGTTACTTTTGCACAATGCCTTTAAAATTCTTCTCTCCCTGCTTTGGTGTCAGGAGTCAAGATCTGAGTCAGCACCGATCTATCAGCTCTGCAGGACGTACACTAATACAGAAACCCTTCAGGCCTGGGACAGGGCACATTATTTGGGGTTGGGGCAGCTGTTAATGTTATTAATGTTTGCATTTTAACTCCCCTCCCTATCCCTTTGCCCCCCTCACCAAACCATGAGGGCATCCATGGTCCTGCAGCTGGGATGTGCGAGGATGTCCAGAGGAAAACTCTACCAGCCAACCAAGCCTGCAAAAAGGGACTGTGAAATAAATAAATTTTAAGGATTTGCTGCTTTTATCTCTTTTCATCTCTGAGTTTATTAAAGTGCAAATGTCAACCATGGAGACAGCTATCACATGCAATGCAGTACACTGAGAAACACTTTCCACACCATAAATGGAAGGAAAAAGGCTTCGTTGTGATTATCTAATGCACAAAGGACAAAACTGAACCTCAGCTCTGTGCTGCTCCCACAAAGTACTAAAGCCATGAATTTGAAAACAAAACCTTCTCCAGTCTCTGAGTTGACAAAATCGAAAACACCAAGAAGGATGGAGTATTTGCAGAGCTCAGGGCCTTTCTTCTGAGCTTGACGTTAATGATACGTTTGAGGGATGCTTATACTCAGAGTTTTTAAAGTTATTTTTAAAAAAATTAATAAATAATATTATAAATCACAAATACTCCTTAGAGTACAAATAAAAAAATTGCAGTGGACTAAGTCTGGCTTATCTGTCTTGTAGAGCTGAGGTTTGTCTGCCCAACTGCTGGGCCATGGGCACTACAGTGATCCTGGGATTCAGTTTTGCTTTGTGCTCTAAAAGAAAAAACCAAAACAAATGCATTGAGGTACAAAACATGTGAATATAACATGATACAGAACACATGAACATGCTTTCAGCAACAAGAATAAATATTACCATGTCTACAGTCTCTACTTCACAGCTTTGTGAGATGAAGATAAAACTATTTCCAAACTTGAAGAAGAAAAAAAAAAAAAACCCAACCAGAGATTTACAAATAAACTTTGATTTTTAAATTAAGGCAGCTTCAGCAGGAACTTCAAGGCTTTTGTTGAAAACAGACTTTTTGTAACACCAAAAAGTGTACTCGTGTTTGCAGACAGAGCTCTGATTTACAGTCCAGTTCTCCTAATTTTGATGATCAAAACGAGCAAAGATATGTGCATCAAATACCAGGTGTGCTCTCTGCAAAAGTCACTGTTCCATCAACAGGTGTAACGTGGGAATTCTGAAAACCAGTTCATCTCTCGGGCACGGGAATGAGGTACCTCGGGGTGATTCGTGAACTCCATGGCCGGAAGACAGACTGGAAACTCAGAATTACAAGAAGCTGTTGCATTTTTCATAAGTGAACGATGAAATGGGCTCTATAAGGGAAGGGCTAAGGAAGCCAGAGGAAAGCACTAAGTGGAAAGTCCATACCAAAGTAAGACCTTAAGAAAGGTGACTCTAGTAGGTACATCATATACCTGGAACAAAAGCAGATCCTAAAACTTTTCAGGGAAACACTGCAGGAGCTGGAGCGGGGATTTGTTTGGCTCATCCAGGTGTGCGATTCTTCTTCCCTCTCTCCTCTCAGCCAGTAAAAGGGTGAAGCCAAATAATTGCACAACAAATGGTACTTCAAGTATTTAGAAACACGGCCTGCATGTCTCACCGGGGGGACTCTGCAAGAGCTGGGGAAATTATGCACCTCGTGAAATAAAGCAGTGGCTTCCAGCAGTCCTAATGTATGTCGAAGGCATAATTTCATGTCCTGCATACAGGTCTCTCTTCCTTCTACAGGGATGCACACTGACGGTAAAAAGCAGTAAAATGAAAAGGAGTAGACAGAATGGTTATTTTGTTCAAAATTCATCTATTCCAATACGAATGCCATTACAATCACACACCAAAACCTATATAGACCAGATACTAACCAACTGATTCATTTTTATACAGCATTGTCCATATATAGAACCCTGTGCTTGTACACACCTTATGAAATGCTAACCTGGACACACAGCTCAAGATGCATTTTTGACCTTTTGCCTGCTCAGCTCCTACTCCTGAAAATAAACCTGCCCCAGACCCCATGGGCACCAGGGCTCTGGCTTTGGAGGGTGGAAGGGCAGGACTGTCATGGTGCCCAATGCCACCTTCCCTCCCATCCCCGGACGAGGCCGTGTTGGGTCCCATGGGGTCAGCTAAGCTACTCATGGGCTTTACCTAAAAGAGGGGGTAAAAATAGCATCCCTTTTCTCCAGGTCCTCTTGCATCCTGGGATTAGTGTGTGTGATGGCAGCTGTCCAGGGCACACACCTACCCTGCTGGGCAAATAAAGCTGAGAGGCCAATGACAGGGACGCCATCAACATTTTATATATATATACTGTATGTATTGCACATATAATATATACATATATATATTTTTCCCAACAAGTAAAAGATATTTCTGCATTAACTCACCCAGGAGCTCGAGGTTTACGGCTGGATATATCTAAACTCCATATCCTTTGGATTTTGTCTCTCTCTCTCCCTCAAGCTGAAGCAAAGTTTGAGTTTGTGGCTTGCAAAGCACAGCTGTCCAGTGGCTTCTGAAGAATTGCACTTGGATTAATTCAAGTTTCTAAAGTTCAAATAACATCTACCCTGCTTTTCCCGATGCTTGTGCATGTACCAGCATAACTCAAAAGGACCACTGTGTAACAGTGTAAAAGTTTCTCCTCTGGAAAACATAACTGGAGGTCAGCAGCTTCTGTGCAGCTGGGGAAGAGAAAACAGCCTTTTGAAGGTAAAATAAATAATGAAAAGAGGTGAAAGTTCTCAGAGTATTTCAAAGTGCAGCACAGATTCGGGTAAGGCTGTAATGGACAGTTCAAGCTGATGTGTTCATTCAGGAGGTACTTCCATCAGTCCTACTCACTCCACTGCCTCCACTGCCACTGAGCAGGAAAGTTGCTTCCTCTATGTGTCTCTCCATATGGAAACTAAGTAACTCTTACTGCTTTCCAGGCAGACCTGTTTTGGAGATTCATACAGGAGTTAATTTTTGCACAGGTCTGAGAAGATGCCACGTGCCACAGGGACTTATTTTACCACTTAGAAATCCCACCAGGTAGCAAGTATTTCCTCCCAAGGGCATTTGCTGCTGTTTAATACTATTAGTTCTGCTGGGCAGGAAATCCCAGAGGACAAGAGTCAATTTTAAAAAACCCACACCTGAACATCTACCTTGTTCTGAACCCCAGATTCTAAAGCACCGGCCCCTTACCAAGGGGGCTACAGGTGTTTCCGGGACAAGCGATTTGGCAAGATTCTCAGTCGGGAGTGAAAATTTAAAAAGCCTTTTGCATTTCAAATACATTTCACTCACAGCTGGTTCCTGGATGGAAATTAATGTCTGTCCCTACAGCTGCTTAGCTGCCCCTCTCCTGCTCCTTTCCAAAGGGGTTTGTCTCCAGCTCCCAAAACCATTTAGGGCTGTTTCCTCGTGTCTCAGCACTGATCTTTGTGGGTCCCTTCCAAATCAGAATATTCTGTAATCCAAAAGCTGCTAAAGGGCTGGTGCTGCCCAGCTCTGGCTCTGGGGTGGTTTTTCTTTTTTCATATACAAGAATCTGGGTTCTCCATTCTTGCCAGATATGAGCTGCTCACACCACAGCACTGGAGACACATCATCTGTCAGCCCCCAGGCACAGCACCAAAGCCATCCTCCACCCTGGAGTAGTTATTTAACAATCATAATACGTGTAATAAAAGGCTCATTACAAAACCTAAGAGTACTACGAATATTTCCACTGTTTCTTTTGAAAACAAAACTGTTCTGCTGTGGGTTTACGATCCAACCACTGCTGGGTTGGATTTAGTGTTCAAGAGCTTAACAGCAAAACTGACTTTGGAAGCTTTCTATTTTGTGCGGCTTCTGGAACAACTGGAGCTGTAAAGTCACGTTAGTGAAAATCCAAGCGCAAACTGTAACAAAAGTAAGGCATTTTTGTGTTTTTTAAAAAAACAGGGACTTCAAGCTGAAAACGTCCATTTAACTGCCAGTAGATGGCAAAAATATCCCGTGTTTGTCTTGATTACCTTAAATGATCAGTAAAAAAGGCTTAGTGTGTTGTTCTCTTACTTGCTTCTCATAGAAACTTGCAGAAAGTATAAAGTAAAGTGCAACTGTACAAAAAAACCTACCAAAAATCCTTAGTGGGTCACAAGAAGCTATCAAAAAGATGGATTGAATTTTTTTTCCAAGTTGAATGACCACATACCTGCGACCAGCAAAAGTTCTTCGCTTTGTTTCTTAAAACAAAATGCAAAAAAACCCCCACAAATAAACACCCAAACATCAAAAACAAGCCCTCCACCCAGGATTTTTTTGGCAAAGTTTTCCTAAAGCATTTGTTCCTTGACTGATTAGACTACTACTTTGCAATCAAATGGAATTGCAATTACTTTGCAATTAAATGGAATTAAATACTATGCCCAAGCCAAGCAGATGTCAATGCTGCCCATTACATGAAGCCTGCGTAATAAAAAATAATAATTCTTTTAAACAAAGAAGCATTAGGGTTTACCCTTGAGTAACAAGAATTTAATCTTAAAAATCCCCGTAGTTTGTCTTAAAAAATAAAAGCCTATCCTTCAGATAGCCAGTAGTAAAGAAACAGTAAAATTCTGGATTTGGATATTCCTGCCTTATCAGCGGGGTGGCGAAGGTCACAGTCCAGTGGGCAGCAGCAGGACAGGAGAGCCCTTCGGCATGAAAAGCGAGTCTCTGGCAGCACAAAGCAAGGAGCAGGGAGGGGAGGGAAGGCAGATTTGGCAGTGATTTTAGGGTGGTGACAGCAGGCAGAGGCTTCCTACGGGAGAGGTGAGAGGTAAATGCTTTGGAGCTGCTGGCTGTGCCCAGCAGTGACGATCCGACCCTTGGGCGAAGTGTGGGCAAAGTGCTGGGTTTTTGGGGGGTTTATTGGCATCCTGCCCTCCACTGGTGGCTAATCCCTGCTTGGGATTCAGCCCCTGGAGCCGGTGGTGTGTCAGGGGAGCACGAGGAGGCTGGAGAGGGTCGATGATTAAGGGTTGGAAGAAAGACAAGCTGCCTTCAGCTCCGAACATGGTGAGCAGGTCAGTGCTGTCCGGAGCACTCACGAGGAAACAAAGCACCTTAGGGACACTCCTCTGCAAAGATATGACACGTGGAGGCTTTCCCATGGCATATTTGCAACAGGACCTTTGCACATTCCACCTTCTCTCCCCATGTTCAGCTAGGGGGAAAAAATGGTGGGGAAGGAGGTCGTGTTGCACTAGCGCAGAAGCCTCTAAGTAGCTGCTACTCTGGGGAAAAAGTGTTGCCAGATACCACACCCGGATGTGAACAGTGCAGAGCTACTTCGTTACCCCTCAGCTCCATTTCATGTAGCTCCTGGTTGATCCCCCTGGCTCAGCCCATGCTGCCCCTGCTCGGCGCAGCAACAGGGAAACACCAACGCGCTGCACACTGACTACACCGCAGGAAGCTTGGCCACGGCTCCATTACGTCGGAACAAACCAGGGCAGCGGCATTTTCCAAAAACTCAGCGATACATTTGCTACCTTACAGCCAGGCCAACATTTCCCATTGGGCTCACTAGTTAAAAAAAGGGGTATTGGAGACATTTCACCAGGCATAAGGAGTGAAACAATGTTACTCTTAAATTTCCTAGGTGCCTTGCTAGAGTGGAGTGTGTTTTGGTTCTGGATCTGGCTCCCTGCCACAGGCTGTGGAGCCGCGAGGGGCAACGGAGGAGGAACAAGAAGAAGCAAAAGAAACAAGGGATGGACAAGTCAGAGCAGATCCTCACAGTGCAGTACCGTGTGCGGAGGGACCGGTGCGCCGGTGGCACCCATCAGCGAGCCAGGGCCATGATCAGGCTGGCACACATCTCGAAGAAGTCCATGGTGTGGCTGCCCAGGCGCGGCGTCACCGAGGGGATGCTGCCGACGAAGGAGCCGCTCAGAGAACCCATCAGGGACTGGCACTCGGTGGCCGCGGCGGCGTCGATGCTGAGCCTTGGGCGGTGCAAGCCGGCGGCAGAGCAGGAGCGCTGCGGCGTGGACGAGCCTGACCTCTGCTCCATCACCTCGTCTGGAAAATAAAAAAAAAAAAAAAACGAAAAAAGGAAAAATAAAAAACAAAAGGTGGCATTAGTTCAGCATCTGCAGCGCAGGTTTGGTAAGACCCTAATAACAGTAGTGGAGACCAAGGGCTTTCTCCCAGTTGAAACAGCTGAATAAGCACTTCAAAATGCAGAGGGTGGTTTTTAAACTTCCAACCTTGCCGTTCTACATGCGTCACCTCTCCCACTGCACCGCTTCCTACGTACCGTCGATGCTTTTGAAGTCCAGGAGATAGCTGCGGTTGTCCACCTGGTAGAGCTGCAGGCTCATCTTCACGTAATTGCCCGTCACCGGGTTCTTGCGGCGCACTCGGAGGTGGTAGGCGTTCACCACCTGCAATGGGAAACCTGCTTTCAGGAGTAAGATTCCAGGCAGCAAGAAGAACATTTCTTTCCTTAGTTTTTCTAAATATGAGCAAGACAACCTTCTGGGAAAAACACTACAAAAGGAAGCAAATGCCTTCATATCCTATTTCCTCCTATCTTTAAGAATTCTTCTTAGGGCTCTGATTCACCAGATTCACCAGCTGCTGGGCAGACGAAGGTGCCGTGACCCTCTGCCAGGCACCAACCTGATGTTTGTCCTCCCTCACCAGCAGCCATAGCCTTATGGGCCAAAAAGTCCACTTGTGGACCCACATACAAGGATAATGTCCATGACATCAGGGCACAGCAAACTCTCCCATCAGCACAGCTAAACCCAGTGTTTGTGGATCACCCTGGAGCTCCCTTGCTGCTTCCCACCTCACAATCTGCTGCATCTCATTGACAATGAGATCTTTTCTCTGTGCTGTATTTATGAAGCAACTGCGTGGATGGGAAAGCTGTTCTGATGAAGAGTCACATGTGAAGTTATTCTTAGGGTGGGAAAGACTATTGTGAAGCCTCCTCATATAAAATAAGCTTCACTGTCCACACAAAGGCATTGGGATTACTTGGTTTGTGAATCTATTGTCTACAGCTTTGTTCACTTTCTGTAACCATGCAGCTCACAAATGTCCAGCTGGTGGACCCTGCAACAGTCCATCTCCTGGCTGGTGCAGTGAAATTAGGTTTCGGAGAGGTACATGGCTTTAAAGATGTAGAATTCTTTAAAAAATAAGAAGACAGAAGGCTTTAAAGAAGCAGCACAGTGACATTCACACTGTACCAGGCTTCAGACCTGGAGTGAGGGGGGTAACTGCTCTGGTGATGAAGAACTGAGCTGAAATTCTCCTTACCTTGAGGCACGAGGCTACTTTGAATGGCCCCCCTGCCCCTTATCTGTGCATCTTTTAGAAAGATGCATACTGTGCCATTTCAGCACACACTGAGAGGACCGGGCAGGAATAACGAGGGTTCCTTTCCTCAGAAGCACTCGAGATGACCTCGCAAGGAATTAGCCACTAAAATTAGAAATGTGAACAGCTACTATTATCCCTGCAGCTAAACAAGGCAGAATCATCATTCCAGCCAAAGGCTTAGAGCACTCACAAAGAAAACTCTTATTTCATGCCGCAAATAAGCATTGCAAGCACTGAAGCACATCTGGCACCTTAAATCACTGTGTTTCTACTAAAAAATAGCAGGGATGATGGCAAGGTGGGGGCATTTATTTGGCAACAGGTGAAGCTGTAACCATACTTATAAACCTCCCTGAGCAATTCAGATCATGAGAAAATGATGCTCAAACACCACTCCAGAGCAGCAGCACTCCCTACCTTCCATTCAAAGTCCAGCTGTTTCATAGCCCGGTACACCTCAGCCATAATGTCATAGGGTTTGCTCTGGCTGCGGATTCCCAGGTGCCACTTGGCCTTTTTGACAGTCAGGGGTTTTGGCTTTGTGGTGTTGAGGGCATCCAGAGGGCACCGGGCTTTGGGGCTGTCCGCTATCAACGGCGGCATCCGCTCGGGGTGCGGCTTCACCCCGGGAGGGATGTGCATGGCACTGTCGTCCATGAAGGAGCCGGTGGGGGGGCTGGAGGCGAGGTAGAACTCGCTGGCTTGGTTCATGATCCTCCGGTTGTCGATGACAAGGTGATAAGCCACTGCCAGCTGGTCCTGAGGGTCACCGCTGTACAGGCTGTTCATCACCTCTGACTCCGTGCACTCGAACTTCTCACACACTTCCCGAACCGCGTCGTCATCGATCACGGTGGCATCATAAGAAGGGTCCTCTGGGAACAGGTAACTGGGCAGCTCCTCCTTAAACCACTCGTGTTCCCTGGAGAGTGCAGAGAGGAGCCACCGTGAGCTCTGTGCGAGGCAAGATGAGGCAACTACCAGCACCAGTCCCTCATGTGGTCTAAGCCAAGACTAATCCTCAGCTGCTCACTGGGGAGCTCAACCCAGCCCTGCACAGCCTTCCCTAAATACTGGAACAGTGATGACACTCTGCTCACCAGGCTTCGAAGTCAGACCTCAGCACTTAAGAGGTTGTCACACCTTCAGATTCCCATGGGTCTGACAGAAATATAGAGCACCAAAGCTATCCAGGTACCCAATTCCCACTGATTTCCAATGAAGTCAATGATAATTAAGTGTCAAAAGCCATGCAGTTGCCTTTTCTATAGGTTCTATCCATCAGCTGTAATCTTGCCACATGTCCTTTTAAGGACTTAAGAAATAAAAAAGGAAGGTTACACAGTTTTACTTGAAGGGTAAAATTAAGGCCATCCATTGAAAATGCATTAAAAACCTGAACTCCTGAAAGTCCCAGCAACATGTCTAAGCTCAGCACACCAGATAGATGTAATGATTACTACAAATCTCATAAAATGTGTATCGGGCTCCAGTTCTAAAAATTCTTTCCAAAATGGCTCAGGCTGTGAGATTTGGAAGTCCTACTAGCAGCCATGAACCCTTAATGATCTCTGCAGACAATAATATCTGCTTAAGAGCCCAACTGTTCCCTTTACCTGGAATTTCCACAGTGATTCATGCACATAAAAGGTTCATGGGCACTGAGCTCATTGACTAGATAAAAAAAACTATGCTGCATTAAAGATGAACCATTTGCTTACATTTTAAACGACGTACATCCAATATTTACAAATTAAATAGTAATTCTTGTGTTTCTCCTCCTTTTTTATTGGATAGACACCAAGCACACTGATTATCCTCTTATTCTGAACTGGTATGCAGAGGGAGATTGTTTTGAAATAGAGTAATGAAAAATGTCTGGTGGATATTAAGTTCTTAGAATTAATGCATGCTACACCTGGTTTTGTTAAGTACATACTATTAAGATATTTCTGCAGGTATTTTCTAATGCAATAAAAGAGCATTTGTATCTATATATTTATATATATATATATTTATAATCATCACCTTCTTCAGCATCCCCCACTTAAGCACCCACCTCTCCATCAGCACAGAAAAGTGCAGGACTGCTCCTTGAATCATTTGGAACAAAACCCATCTGGATTAGCTGACTACTCCTGAATAGCACCCTGCCCACCTGCCAGCAGGTGACCCCCAGGACAGTGACCATCCTCTGCCCCCGGAGCCCCCCGAAGGCAGCCAGCCCACCCCAGCTGACCTGATGTCCTTGATGGTTGCTCGCTTGAGGGGGTCAACCTGCAGCATGTGCATGAGGAGGGTGGCAACGGAGCGGTTGAGGTATTCAGGGATGTAAAACACACCTCCCCGGATCTTCTTGAAGAGGGTGGGGACATGCTCATCGTCAAAAGGCAGGGTGCCACAGAGAAGGGCGTAGAGGATAACACCACAGCTCCAGATGTCCACCTCTGGGCCAGCATACAGCCTGCAGGAGGGCAAGGGCAGGAGAAACGTGTCACTCCCATCCTCTCCTTAGTTAGGGTGCAGTTGGAGACCCCCGGCTCTATGAGGGACAGAGCCACAGCCCACTGTGGCTGCTCACGTCGTACCCCACAACCAAACCTGCCTAAGCCAAAATTACTCAGGGAAATGACATGGTAGATCTGTCTCTACACACTGGACACGCTCCTCTAGACAGCCGTGTTCCCACCAAATGTCTGCCTCCACCAAACTCTCCAAAAATCCAAACCCCAAGAGCTCTGTCAGGCTGTTTGTTCCTTTGCTCCAAGGGCTCAGCCAGCAATTTCTGTTCATTCAGTGAGGCAGATCAAACAGCAGCAGATACTCTGTCTCTATCTAAGAGCGTTTATTTTTGGTGGAAGTTTGTGTGCTGGTATGCAAGTGCCCCTGCTTCCGACAAGCTGCTAATGTGCTCCCTGGCATCATCAAGTCAGGGCACCCCAAATATAAAGAATTTGCTGCTGCTTGCTCAATTCATTTATCTCTTCTTGCTACAACTGATGCTTTGTCAGGGATTTTGGGAGGCAGTGCTTACTCTCACCCTCTGTGTGATGGAAATGCAGAAGTTTCTTCATGAAACCTCAGCATCCTGCCCTTGCTCTTCTTGAAAAGCATTGCTGCAGACACACTGGTGCAGAAAACATGCTGGACATGCACGCACCCATTCCCTGAACACTCCCAAAACACCAGGTCTGCTTGCCCAGGGCTGAGGCCAGGTACAGCAGCAAAGTCATTCTGGAAAGGCAGATGATTAGGCAGATGCCCGCTCAATCCTGTCTCCATGCCTGATTCTCACAGATCAGATGCCTGATTCTTTTGCTGATAACTGCACCGCCTGAACAGTCTTTTGGACTTTCAAGCCCAAATGAGATGCA
Source organism: Pitta sordida (assembly GCA_013390025.1). Taxonomy (NCBI): domain Eukaryota; kingdom Metazoa; phylum Chordata; class Aves; order Passeriformes; family Pittidae; genus Pitta; species Pitta sordida. The sequence continues at coordinate 818,848 of WEKX01015800.1, read as the reverse complement.
CCTTTATGACTCTGAAACCTGAGCTGTCACGCTCTGCTGCTTTTGTGTACTACAAGGCAAGGCAGCAGGAGCCAGGAGTCAACTCCTCCCTGCTCCATGCACCCATCAGCAAGGCTGGAAGAGTGCCTCTGGAAGAGGTAGGAAGACTCCCCATCCCCAAATGCAGGTCTCACATGCTGCTGTAGCAGCTCTGAGAAGAGGGCAGCTTGGCATATTAACCACGGGCACGAAACTCAGGCATCCCTGATACTGATCCCACTGTAAGTAGGACTGATGTGGGAAGACGCAGCTGTAGCCAGAGAAAATGTGCAACATGCAGGCTTGGTTTAGTTTCTCTTTCTTACTTTTGTTGTTACTGAGATCTACTGCCTGTATCCTTGGAATGATCAGGCCCTGCACACAGGGACTAAATCCTTCCTGTTAATCTGCTGTGTGCTTTGTCTCCTATATAAAGTGAAAAATGTGTGTTTGGCCCTTATGGAAAAGGACATGGAAATACGTACTATGTATTAGTAATTTGTTTTTAATCCCACCAGAGTTTCTGGCTTTGTCTCCCTCTTGACAATGAGGATCTACTTGATTTCACACACAGAGCTGTAGTCACAACAGGGTTTTTGGATGCTAGTCTAATTCCTAGGATACTCTGCCAACATTTGCACTGGTGTAAACAGGGATAAAATAATCATAATCACAGCAAACACACTATGAATGAAATGTTGTACTTAACAGCTACTGTTAAAGGCAAAACCCCAATGGATTTGGAAAAGTAATGCTCTTACATAGCACAATTTAAAGTAATGGGGCAAATAATGAAATGGTTAGTGTGAAGGACCAGAGAGAGGACTGAAAAGTTGAAAATCTGCATTTGTAATCCTTGCTACGCAATTACAGAGAGAAGGTCTACAGGTAGAAGTCCAATTCAACCCTGTGGAGTGTGTTCAACACTCCATGTGCTGCAGAGATGTTGCAAGCTGAGAGATGTAACCACACTGGAGGTTTGTCAATTCAATTCATCAGTTCAAAACAAAGTTCCAGTGGTTGAAAACTACTGCCATGACCAAACCCCCTGGCTTAAGGACCCAGAGGACAAATACTTTAAATACAAGAGTTCAATGATGTTGGGAAGTGATTGAAGACTTTCTTGATTCTTCTGTTAGCGAATAATTTTCCTCATTAACACTGTGTTTTATATCACAGGTGGGCAGGAGAGGAGGGGGAGGCCTGAAACAGCCTTACCATCTGGAACCTCTGTATCTGCATCCAAAGAGTAATTTTCACCCTCTTTAACTAATATAAACAGTCAACATCTGGTATTGATAATGCCTCCAAAGTAAACACCTTTAGCAAAACACGGTTTGCTACTGCAGTTATTGAGAAACAAAACAACCCAAAAAAATCTTTCAGACCTTTGTTAGTAGATTCACCCGAACATAAAATACAGTTTGGAGGGATTCAGCTGATTTTACTCAATTTGCAAAGCTGTCTCCAACACCAAGAAGAAATTTAAAGTACATGTCCTCACATAGGCTCTGATTAGAAATGAATTGTCCTACCTTCCAGAGATGACTTCAGGGGCTGCATAATTTGGGGAACCACAGCTGGTGCGCAGAAACTCACCATCTGACATCATGTTAGACAATCCTAAAAACAAGATGTTTATTACATACTGACGTTTGATCTGAAGGTCCAGCCACAGAGGACTTTGTGGTGCACAGAAGAGAGGTATAGCAAGCAGAGGGGGATACCATTTGGAAGGGAACTGTTGATATAATTTAGATAAGACTCCTTCTAGCTTATTTGCATATTATTATTATCAACATAATTATTACTATCATTGTTGCCATTATGGGAGTTTTTTCACACCCAACCAAGGAATACTCACTCCAGGCTAATTTTGCTTCTCCAAATTGCAAATCCCAGAGCACGGAGCAAAAGAGAGATAATTCATCCCAGAGCAGTTACTTTATATGGGAATTGCATGTAGTTCTGAAATAAGTAAATCTGCAGAAGGATTTTTCACTGCCAGAAAGGGCTCACCAGGACAGAGTGGGCAGCCCAGGTATTTTAATGGATTTCAATTGGTAATGCCACTTAAAGACTCCTGTTACTGCTTGTCGTAAAACTGAGGCCACGAGCACATGGCCAAATGTACTGAGAACATGCATGAAAATAAATACACACAGCCAGCTCACCCTGAACCAAGCCTGTCTGAAACACAAATTAGCTAAATCTTTATGTTATAGGTGATTATCCTAAAACACAGCGAAGCTTTACAAATAACTTCGCCGCTCCGCTCTTAGTGCCAGCACAGGAGCAGCCTACAATAAGTAATCCCTGCCTTTGCAAAAAAAGGCCAGTGTTTACAACTGTGGGGCTTTTCAGGTAGAGCAGCTGGTGGCGGCTGGGGCAGCAGGCTCTGGGTTTTGTAAGGCGTGTTACACCGACACGCTCCAGCAAGCGCCGCGGAGCTGGCCGTGCCTCTGGAATGCTGCTGGGGTCACATACCAAAATCAGCTATCTTTGCGTTCATGTGGGCGTCCAGCAGCACGTTCTCTGGTTTCAGGTCCCGGTGGACAACCATGTGTCTGTGGCAGTAATCCACCGCCGAGAGAATCTGCTGGAAAAGGCGTCGAGCTTCTGCCTCCTCGACCTACGGGCGCAAAGGGAAAGAGCCCTGAAGGTTGGTCTGAGCGCAGAGCTGGCAGGGGAAGGTTTGATTTAGCAAGGAGCCAAAACGTTCCAGGGTGTGGGGGGAAAAAATCACAGCGTGCCTGCGACCAGAAGCAGCAAATAAAGCAGATTTCTCAGCCTTGTATTTCAGAGCGTGTTAGTGTTTGCATATGATGAAAACCTCAATTTAGCTGGACTATCAAGAAGAACCTCAAGATGGCACCTATTGGACAACTGGATCCAGGCTGGACAATACATCACATAGGATATTGCTGGGAGCAACTCTTCGTGGAGAGATGGCTTTGGAAGCCAGAGCTGAACGTGGAGTAGTGTGGTTTTAATTATCTATATATTAGCTATAAAGTTGTATGAGCTTTAAGTTATATTTAAAATGACAGATTATTTTTACAGATGAATTCTAAAAGACTCCCTTTATGAAAAATTGAGTTTCTGAATGCAAAAGTTCAGAAAGGATCCAAATCGGTCACTGAAAAGATTTAGGTGGGTAAAATGTGTGAGCAATCAGAACCGTGAAGAGAAAAATAAATGGGAGTCAGCTCCATTGACCACAGCACTAATCTAAACCAATTTGTTGTTAATGTATTGATTTTGTAGTACAGAGAGGAAACGTGTGAGGGATGATCCTTCATCTGAGGCCTTATTCTAGATGCCCATTTCAGCCCATTTTTCTCTCCTTGCCCTGTAGCTGCTCCCAGCCTAGGAGGATGTCTGTGGGGCAGACACCAGGGATTTGCTGTGTAACCATATCACATTTCACGGCTCAACCTACACCTTGGGACTACTGGCATTTGAAAATATTGTTCAGAGAAGCCACATCCTTAGAAAGTCTTCAAAGAGCCAAGGGGAGGGTCTGGGAGAGATAAATTACTGGGGTAGAGACCACATGGAGTGGGGTCTTCCCCTCAAATGCCCTAAATTTGCTGCTGAACCATGGGGGTTTTGACAGGCATCCCACAGCTAAAAATTACAAAACCAAGCTATTTTTTCAAATGTTTTCACTAAGCAACACGTTACCTTGGATATTTCGATCTGTGTATTGAAATATAGCAGAGAACATTGCAAAAAAACCACACACAACTTTAGTGCGAGCCGGGTACGAGACACTCCAGATGGGATTGCTGTGAAGCAACTTCTATTTTGGGTCTTAACCTTAGCTGTGCTCCCTTTAGGAGCTGTTTTGCTCCTAAACACCATCCTCTTCCAAAAAAGTGTTTGGGCTGACATGGTATTGGCACTTACACGTCCATGCTTACAGATGTAATCAAATAATTCCCCGCCGGACACATATTCCATGACCATGAAGAAGTCTGTTGGTGTGCTGATGACTTGGTACCTTCAAAAACACAAGTGGATTTAGGAAAAATATATAACTAAGAAGAAAAGAAGACTTTTAAATGGATTATTAATGTCACATCAAAGCTTAGAATAAGCGTTGGTTTGAATCTTGCATGTACAAATTGCTTTCCACTTCTAAAAGCCATCTCTTATTTCCAGTATAATCTTTCACTTTTCTGTGTAAAGACCTCTTTTATAGACCTATGATTTTCCTCCAAACTTTTAAACAATCCTCTGAAAACTCTTCCAGGCAATCTTATCACATTTAGGACTGTCCTAACTTTCAAACTTCCATTTTGGGTAAGATCTGCAACAAGAGCTTAGAAATGAAGGCTTGGTTAACTGGGAGCAGGGAGAGGGTACATCTGCTTTCTCTCATATCAAGGATAAAGAAGATAAAGAATTGTAGGCACTAGAGGGAGCTTCTTTTGGACAGGTACAGAAACAAAGATGAGCCCCCCTCCCCAGTTATTTTTCAAATATTAAATCCCTCTGTATTCTAGAATGAGGGAAAAACCCTCGAGTATCACCTTTGACTTGCAAATTTATTCTCCATTTAAATTCAAAATGATCCCTGAGCGCTGCAAGGGCATTTCAGTGTCCCAGCTGGAATAAACTGCCAGTGATCAGCTGAGGCCAATGCAGCCCCAGGAATTCACAGCAGCACCAGCTGAGACCTCCCTCTGTTTTATTTCAGATTAATTGCTTTGTTGTTGGTTTTTTTTTCTTCTTCTTTTTATTTTTCATAGATGAATTTCATGAATTTTTATAGCTGGGCTGTAATTTGAAACAAAGAGATTCCAATTTTCAGAGGTTGGCAAGGGGAACATGCGATAGTCCCACGAAGATCAATAGCATCAACCTCATTTTTCTGAAGAATTTTGGGCCTAGACATCTAAGTCACTATTAATTGTCTCAATATTTCTTTTACATATATTTAAAAAGTTATTGAAAGAGGAGGTTTTTGTACCATGGTCTCCTCCCCACCTCTTTTGTTTATCACTGTCTCTCATGATGCAGTATGTACCACAGGAGGTTGATATTGTCAAACTGGGTTTAATTCTTAGGCTTTAGTACTTTGACAAATGCGTGAACAGGACTTAACTTGCAGGATGCTGGATACACAGCTGAGGAGTCTTGCTGGCTATTTCATGAAATAATACCAATCTGTTCTCCAATAAATCCATGGAACTGTGAAGTTACTCTAAAGTCAACAGTTGCTGCATGGTTAGTTATTTAACTGTAGAGAGAATTTGTTTTCCCTTGCCTCTAAGTCCCAGGTATTTGCTATATCTCGTGCCAGTTTTAAGGCTGACCTAAATGTCAACTTATCCTTGCAGTTACCATTCAACAGCTTTCTTTATAGAAATGCCAAAGATATTATCGAGTGCCTCATTAATGTGGACTGGCTGCACAAACTGGGGATTGAGAAGGAATCCCAGAGGCTGGAGTGCAGGTGCTGATTTACAGCTTAAGCTCAGGTTCATCAAAGTGGCAACTTGGAAAACTTATGTCTGCATAATAAATTTTTTTTAAATGTTCTTTTAAGCTCTGGATAATCAGTCCATTAAAACATAAATCCTATTGACTGGAGGCCAAGGCTTCACTCCACGAGCCTGACCATGCTGCAATTCACGGAATCATAGAAGGTTTGGGTTGGAAGGTACATTAAAGACCATCATGTTCCAACCCCAATGCCATGGGCAGGGACACCTTCCACTAGACCAGCTTGTTTAAAACCCTGCCCAACCTTGTCTGGAACACTTGCAGGGATGGGGCATCCATAACTTGTGCCAATGTGTCTTCTAACATGCAAAAACCTGACCAAATACATTTTTTGCTGCTCTAAACCATTTCCTGAGACCAAGTTAACTGTGTGTGAGAGGTCTTTGCAGTAAGCTGAACACGTGGCAGAAAGGTTACTCACAGTTTGATAATGTGAGGGTGTCGGAAGAGTTTAAGGTTTTGAATTTCTCGTTTGATCTTCCCAACCACATCCAGGCTCCGGATTTTCTGTCTGTTCAGTATTTTTACTGCTACTTTGTGCCCCGTCAGCTGGTGTTCGCCAACTATTAGAAGGAGAGCATTGCAAAGTCACTAAACAGTGAAGCAAGAGTCATGCAAGCAGCTTAGGGTACTGTGATTTATAAGAAAAAAACCACTCCTGGAAGGGAAAAAAGCAAAAGATGAAGGGGTGAAATAGTTTAAAATTGGTTTTTGTCTCTTCACTTCATTGTTTTCCCAGTGGAGTAATAGAAGACAGAAGAGAGGGGACTTATCTGCCAAAAGCACTCCAGTAAATAAAACAGAGTGAGTTACTGAAGGAGGTCATACCCTGAGCTAATTTGCAAGGATTTGTAGCATGTAAAAGCTAGATTAATCAGAAACAGATATATTTAAATGGCAGAAGAGAATCTCCACCGTAACACGCTGGCTGACTAAATCTCTAATAAACCCAGTCTTAAAACTACACCATCATTCTTGTCTTTAAAAAAAATGATATAGGGATTTTCCCTGCCCAAAATAGGACTGCGGGATTTGCATTACTAAAATGAATTTCTATTTATACTTCCTCAAGCGTGCTCCTCCGTTTGATGACAAGCTGCAGGAACGCTGCTGGACTGCAGGAGCAAATTCTGCTTTTAGGAAAGATGCAAACTTCAACATGAGGTTTTATAAAAGGCACTCGGTCCACAGAGATATTGATGCTTATCTTTTGCATTCAGGGACAAACCATAAGCGCCAACTGGGAGCAGCATCACTGTCACTGGGGGAATTGTACCTAATAATGTGAAATGAATTCAGCATGCCACCCATTTGTTATCAATAAAAAGACTACACAAAAAATAAAAAAGCCCCCGGGGAAGCAAGATTTATATGGAAGAGCAGAAACGGCTTGAAAACTGTCAATTGGATGTTTACATCTAAAAAAATTCTCCGGCCATGACCTACCCCTTCTCGGTATTTTCCAATGTGATATTAAAAATGGTGACATACGGGTGGTTTCCTAAAAGCTGCGCAGAAAACCTGCCTACAGTAAATATTTGTGCTCTCTAATTATGAACGTTACCCTTCCAGTAATAACATAGAGCGCAAGGAGTTAATTAGCATGAGCAAACCTTGCTATTACATTATTAGAGCCTGTAATTTTGGAGGCTCTAATGAGCTGATCACAAGCAAACGGTGTGAGCAGGGCAGGGCGGCAGGCTCAGGGCACACCAGGTCACTATTATTAGCCACCAGATAAGACCTGCCAGAGATTCTTTCCTCAATAAGAGCATCCTAAAAATAAAACACTTTACTGCCCTTGAAAATTAAAGCACCACTTTGCACGTCCATTTTATTCCTCGTAATACTTAAAACTACCAGACGAAATGAAAATAAACTCAGCTTTGCAGGATAGATGCAATTTAGGGATTAGCTGAGGGCTGGAGGAGGCAGATAATTCCTCTTGTGCAGTGCAAGGAGAGGGCTGTAAATAGTTCTAGGAGGCATTTTGCCTCATGTATCCTTAGGGAAAGGAGAGCAGGGCAGTGCTGGGGCTGCCCTGCGGCAGGGAGGCTTTGCTGGAGCAAGGGGTATAAAATCAGGCTGAAGTTTTACAGGGTTTTAGAGGGGGGCTGAGGTACAGCCTCTTCATTCCCCGCAAGCAATTGTCCCCAAGTTGTGCCAAGATCAGTCCTATAAAGGGCACTGATCTCTCTTTGCCAAGGTTGTCATGGTATATGTTACACTGAGGAGGCATGACAGAAAGGTGCAAGACAACTTCAGCATGACATGTTAGAGATCAAGTGTTTTCCCTGCAGCATTTCATTTGGTCAACTACAGCTCTGTGGTATCTGCTCGCTCTTTCCCGGGAACACAAAAAAAGTACTTTGAAAGCTGTCCCCAATTAATTCAGCTCTGTTAAAGAATTTTAACACACTAAGCCATTAGTTGGGAAAATGAGGAACAGCAAAGCAAAGAGGTTTATCACTGAACTACGAGGAAAACCCGACTTCTATGATCCTTTGTTTCAGGACAATCCTTTCTGGCCTTTCATCAATATATGCTTCGAAAAAATTTTATTATACATTTGGGGAAAAAAAACCCACCCATGCCCAGAATGAATAATTATTGGTTTTAATTCTATTGCCAAATACTTCATCCCCTTTCCATCCATGAGAAACAATGTGTAATTCTGTGAAGGTTCGCTAGCACAAACACATTAATAATTAAAAATAAACAGTCTGTTTTGTAATCCATCTTTTGCTTACAGTAAGCATTAGATACAGAGATAATATTGTTTCTGTCCCCAGTGACTTGTTAAGCCTCCTTGAACACCCAGAGAGAGAGACAAAGAGAGAACACAATTTCCTACGTGGTGGGAGAATTTTAAGCCTTTGAGGTCCCTCCAGCTACAGCCTGTAGTTGCAGGAATTTTGACATGGACAGTAAGGACAACCTTCCCTCTGCTCTGTCACAGTCTCTGACCCCATACACTGGAACACACTGGGGGGGACAATCTGGGCCCAGGATTGTCCAGCAGTGACAGGTCCCATGTGTCCCATGGACATGGAAGGAGATGCTTGTGCAGCTCGTCTGGGTTTGTCTTCTCCTCACCCCAAGGGTGAGCAAAGGTGGCTCTAGCTGGTGGTGAGGAAACGTCCCCATTTCCTCTCACTACCTTCCAGGATTAAAAGCCCAGTGGGAGGAGGGAGCAGCAGCATTAGAGGGGGCATTGAGCATGTCTTGCCGTTTGGTGACAAGGACTCAGGTAAGCTCCACCACAGTCTAAAACCAGCAACTGGGATTCTGCTGGGCTGAGCAGGGGAGATGGATTCAACACTGACATGAGGAGCAGCAAAAAACCCAAACAGCCGTAAGGGTCAGGTGGCAACTCTGACCCTGAACTCCAAAATACAGCCCCAAAGAGGACACAGTGTTTGTCCTTGCCTGCTACCCCAGCTGCTCACACGTGTGACTGTGTGACAAGACCACTTCAGCATCAGATGCTATTAAAGAAAGAGATATAATACACTCAGTTACATAAAGAAGATTCCTGTTGTTTACTTATTTTTATAAAACAAAAAATTATGAGGAATAGTGATTATAGTACTAAAAGCATGTACATACAAGCATGGTTTTTCACAGCATGTTTTTTAACCCTGCCTCTGGGTGCACGTTTGATACAATTCAGCACAAGCAGTTAAAACTGTTGCAAATGCTTCAGGGGAATGTAAAATTTTATGGAGAGGCGATGAAACTCCTTTCCTATCAGCTGTGCTGGCCTTTACCTTAGCCCAAAGTTAACAATGAAATCCATCCAAGGCATGTATTTAGCAATGCAGTATTAATCCTGCCCCAGTGCCACTTGCTCATTGAGAAGAAGGAAAGGAAGGACAATATAACAGTCTCCTTCAGTTTATCTTCCCTCCAAGACAAAGTCTGTCCTTCAGCAGCAATGCCACAGTGCCTGGGAAAATGGGATCTGATCCCAACTGGAGCCCCTGGAGGTGCCATCATAACCACTGTAAACATAACCCAAGCACTACCAGTCCTTGAGGGACCACACATTGGTCACCTTGGTGGCAAACAAGTGTGGGTAAGAAACCACCGAGGCCCTGGTGACTTCATGTGTCGCACCACAGGGAAAAATATTTGGGTTACTCTGCTGGATTTGGATTGAAAATCTCCAAACTGAAACCACGGTGACCCTTGTTGGGAGAGGGTTGTGGGCAGGGGACAGCTTTTGGGGACCTGCAGGGTGGGACATGCCCATGACAAACACAATTTGTCTAATCTGTTCTTACCAACCCCCAGCAGAGGAGATGCCACCTTCTTCCTTCCATGCTTTGCTAAAGTCAAAATCCAAGATCTTCGCAGTTCTATTACAATTAAATTTTCTTACTTAAAATTAAATGAATCTTAATAAATTAATCCTGTATTTGGCCCGGAGGACAGTGAAAATAAATACACTTGGCAAATCCTGTATAGTAAAACTGATCATAGGCATGAGACCTCCTATCCATCCACCACATTCATCCACATCAGCTCCTGCCACTTTCCTCTCTTTGAACAGATGCTGTCTCCTCATCACCATTTCCACCTGGAATTTCAACATTATTACCAAAATCTCGTTCTCATCTGTCAACACATTTGTTCCCCTCCAGGCTTTGTGTGGATGTTCTGTAAATGAGATCAACAAATTGAATGGACTCAAAAACAAACAGTTTCTTGCAATGTTCAGCTCATTTTTAGGAGCTCTGTTCCCTGATGACCCAGTCAGTGCTGAGACAGAATGAACATCCCAACAGAGTGGCAGGGACCTTTGCTGTCACATCTCTGGCTCAAAGTGACTTTTCAGCTCCAGCCACAGATTCAACCTCTGGTTTATACCCCACATCACCGATCCCTTCTTAAAAAATTTGCCCTTTAAAAAATCTCCTTATTAACAGTAATCTCTGAAAATTGTAAATTATGATTCCTTAACCTTGAGGAGTAAGGCAAGAAAAAGTGCCTTAAAAAAACCCTTGTGCAAGGCAGAGTTTGAAGAAAACCCATCAGCAATAAGGAATGCCACTGATGGCACCTGCCTTCTTTCTGAGAAAGCAATTATTATACACAACACACACAACACTTGAAGCAATCAGGCAAAAATCTCTCCACTCTCATGTGAATACAGGTTTATCTAAAGCTCATTTTATTAAAATGCTATAATTCTGTATAACCAAGAGATTTCATCCCTTCATCTCACTCTCTAATCTCAAGTACAAATTTCACCTCCCAGTTGCAGGCAAAATATTAAGGAAAAAAATACATAAAGGGTACTACTCACCTATAAAGGATTCTGAGCTAGGAAATCTCTTTTGTGTTATTTGAAATGTTTCTTTGGAAACTGTCAGTTTTTACCAAAGTCGGGTCATAGCTGGGGTGGAGAGTATTTGTGCTAGTTAAGGTTTAATTTGGTCTGCCTTTGGAGCACTTTTTGAGGTCTGCTAGTATACATCAGTGATTTAAATGGTCCTTACTGTTAGAAATATTTATTCCGATAATTCTTTAGTCAGTAAATTTGTGGTTTGGGATTAAACAGAGCAATATATTTTTAGGGGCCTGATTAATGGTCACAGGTGGATTTAGGTCCAGTGGTTGTGGTGGTTTCCTTCCTCTGCTGTCAATTTCGGTTTATTTTAAAACTCCAGTCGCTGAGCACAGGCACACCACCCCTTCACCCAGCCACATCACCCCTTCACCCAGCCACATCCCGATGGGGTGGGAGGACACCAAGGGGGGCAGCGGCCCCTCTGGCTCAAGTTAAACCTGATTCCTACTGGGAAGCACAGCTGTCCATTATCTCTTAGACGGTAAAATTTGTTGTTCTTTTGTTTTCTTAGTATCTTGATTAAAAAATAAAATTTGGCTGCTCTGGCCTGACAGACTGGAGTGATTGACCAAGGAGCCCCAACCCTGTATGATCCCTCCATCCTACACTCCCAGAATGGTTTGGCTTGGAAGGGACCTTAAAGATCATCTCATTCCAGCCCTCTGCCATGGGCAGGGATACTCTTCACTAGACCAGGTTACTCCAAGCCCCATCAAACCTGGCCTTGGACACTTCCAGGGATGGACCATCCATAGCTTCTCTGGGCAACCTGCGCCAATGCCTCAACATCCTCACAGCAAAGAATTTCTTCCCAATACCCCGCCTACCCCTGCCCTCTGTCAGTGTGAAGCCATTCCACCGTCCTGCGGAAAAGTCCCCCTCCATTCTTCCTGTAGCCCTTTTAGGTACTGGAAGGTGCTCTAAGGTTTCCTGGAGCCTTTTCTCCTTCAGGCTGAAAACCTCCAGCTCTCTCATCCCTGCCCGACCCGACTCCTCCATCCCCGCCCGCCGCCGGTGCCGTTCCCACGCTGCCGGGGCGCCGCTCGCTCCCCAGGACGATGCTCGGCGGGGCGGCAGCACAGACCCCCCTTCGCTCCCGGCTCCTCACGCCCACCCGCAGCACCTGCCGCCGCTCCGCAAGGGAAGGGGCAGCGAGAACCGCGGGGCCGGGACCGCGGGGCAGGATGCCGGCAGTGCCCGGTCCAGCCTTCCCATCACCTCCTTCCCAGCGCGGGAGGAAAGTTTTGGTGGGTCCCTCTCGCAGCACCGGCGCCGGGGGCCGTGACAGCCCGTGCTACCGAGGCGCCCGCTGCCCGTGCCAGGTGGGAAGGGGAGCGGGAACGGGCACTCGAGCAGCACCTGCCGGGGGTGACGCCCCTTTCAGGGCGGCATCTGCCTGCGGGTGACACCCTCCTCGGGGTCCGCACGCTGTGCCGCGCACCTGCCCGGGGGTGACAGCCCTTTAGGGCGGCAGTGTTCTTGGGGTTCGCCCTTTGTGCCGCGCACCGTCCCTTTGGAGAGACATCTGCC
>WEKX01015800.1:779598-806087 GCA_013390025.1 Pitta sordida | reverse complement strand
ACCGGCGCCGGGGGCTGTGACAGCCCGTGCTACCGACGGGCAAAGGCTGCGTCCCGCACCAGCCGCCCGCGACCCCCGTCACCCCCATCCCGCCTCCCAGCCCGTGCCTCCCGGGGCTATGCCNGGGTTCGCCCTTTGTGCCGCGCACCGTCCCTTTGGAGAGACATCTGCCTTAGGGCGCATCCTGTGCGCTGTGCACCTGCTGGGGGGTGGCCGTCCTTTAGGGCGCCTTCAACCTGAAGTGGCACCCAGGGTGCCTGGCGATCTTGTGGTGCGCCCTGTGAGGGTTCAACACTCCTTGGGGTGCGCCCCGGCTTGGGATGTGCCTGCTNGCACCGTCCCTTTGGAGAGACATCTGCCGGGAAGGGACGCTCTCCTCGGGAGGCACAGTCCTTAGGGTGCATCCTGTGCGCTGTGCACCTGCTAGGGGGTGTCCGTCCTTTAGGGCGCCTTCAACCTGAAGTGGCACCCAGGGTGCCTGGCGATCTTGTGGTGCGCCCTGTGAGGGTTCAACACTCCTTGGGGTGCGCCCCGGCTTGGGATGTGCCTGCTTGAAGTTGTCCATTGAGTGATTGCTTGAAAGGAAAACAGATATGATACATCCTTTTTGCATAACGCCATCCTCAGGGCAGGTCCTCTATGCCATGCACCTGCCTGGGGGTGGCAACTCTCCTCGGGGTACATCCTCCCTGCCACGCACCTTCCTGGGAAAGGATGTTCCTGAGAGTGATACCTTCTTTCATGTGACGCCTGCCTGAGGGCCACACTCTCCTTCAGTCTCCTGTCTGTAAGGATGTGCTGGACTGGAGGGGGAGAAAGGAAATGTCATGAATAAAAGAAGGGTGATGGTGGGATGGGCAGTGAGTGTCAGGACCACTTGGTTGGATGGTGCCATACCCTGGGCTCTGCATGTTGAGGAAAGATGATACTTAACAGATGTCTCCTTGCTGCCCTTCACTCTGGACCCCAGGCAGGGAGAAGGGGAGGCTCAGTGTGTGTGTGTGAGCAAATTCCCAAGTGCTGGGAAGGGCTGCGTTTGGGGTGACTGGTGCCATCCACTGATGGCAGCAGCTGGGCAGTGCATTGGGTGTGATGGTGGATGAGCAGTTCCCACTTGGCAAAGCAGGCTCAGGAGCCTTCTCGTGGGTCAGTAGCTGTGTTAATGCAAAGGAGTAAAACAGATGCATGGGGAGGGAAACATCAATAACATCAGCAGTCAGTGCAGCCAGCTGAAACCGTCTCATACCTTGGGAGCTGCTGTTTCTCATGAGCTAGCGACTCATCCTAATGATAGTGTTATCAATTCCTTAGCATTTCAACCCTGGGACAGCCTGGTAGGGTAATGTTGTGTATGAAATAATAACACAGCTGGTCCAAGCAGGCTACTGCTTGCTAGAAATGTACTTTGGGGAGGAAAAAACTTTGTCCTGAAGGAAACACCCATTTAGTGATCCCAGCTCTTTTCTGTGATGAAGCTTTGTGCTTTTACTAATTTAGAGGGCAACTAAAAAAAAAAAAAACCAACAACCAAATAAAGCAAGTTCTTGCCATGCTGCAGAGTACCTGAGGCTGGGGAGCAGCTGGTGCAGGTGTGTTCATTATAAGGTGAAGGTCTCCCTGCTTTGCCGTCTGGTGGCCTCAGCTGCCTCTTGCCCAGGCGATGGAATCCCGGTGAATCCTGTCCTGAGACTTCTGCATCTCCAGAGCAGAGCTCAGGCAAAGCAGCAGCTGCTCCTCAGCTCAGAGAGGAGGAATGGGTCTATTGTTCGTCTAGGGGCTCATATCTGTTTTCCTTTCAAGCAATCACTCAATGGACAACTTCAGCCAGAAATCCAAATTTTTTTCTAGTATAAGCAGGGTATTCCTTATTTCTGAAACAGGACAAAAACTTTGGATCACATGAACAGTTCACATATAAAAACCCAAAAACAAACCACCTCATCCCAAGCAAGTAGCGTGGCTGAACACTGAAATTGTTCTAGCATATCTGAAAAGTAGTCCTGCCACATTTTAGTGGTGTTAATTCTGAACTCTTTGTTTCTTATTCAGCTGTATGCAGTAGCAGAAGGCACTCACAAATGCAATCCATGCTCCAAAGTAATAAAGAGCTATTTGGGAAGCTGGAACACTGTGTGTAAACAAAGGATGCTTGATAAAATAATAACCAGGCTATACAACTGTGCTATCATAAATAATAAAATGACAACTTAATTCAACAAATGCAATAATATATCTATAACTAAAATAAGAAGCTAGAGGTAGAACAGGAAAGTTGCTGTAACACAAAACCATATGTAGTATAATGAAACCATATCTGTTTAACCAGAACAATAGACATGAATGATGTGAAGGCATAAGACAAACAGTACTTCCAAACAGTAAACTTCAGATAAGATAGTAATAATACTATCTCCTGGAAAGCCTGAGAAAGCTCTGTCTTCTTCAGGCAGCTCCAAAGTTGTCAGCCCATGCAAGCCTTTACCTTGCAAGGTTTGGGCAGCTCTCCTCTGTCTGTGCTCACAAAAACACATGGGGTTTGTTTGATCTCCCCTTCCAGTCCCGGCAAGCCCGACTCTGCCTGAATGAAGCACCACACAAATAGGTGTGAACTCGAATGGTGTTTGTTTAATGGTTAAACTAATAAGAGTTTAACAGGAGCTCCTGTATAGAGATGCTGTCCTGCTTGCTTCCTAAAAGTTGGTGACTACCGTATCTCAGGGCAAACTGATCCATCATGAGTGTTTCTGCTGCCTGTTATACACACAGAAGCTGTTTACTGGCAACACAAAATTAGTATTAATTAGGTTTTTCATTTACAGGATATATTTTGAGGTCTTAAGGTTTACAGAAGACTCACAGAAAGCTCTTTTCTTGGCAGCAGGCGTTGTCATCAGATGAGTGAGCACCTCCCACTCCTGGTCGCCCTGCAGAGCCTGGGATGCTCCTGGGGTGAAGTGCAGGGGATCAGGATTGAGGATATTTACTTAATTTTCCTCTGGCTTTTAAACGTATATGTTCATATATTTATATCATGGATGTCTCATTTGCAGATACTGGGGAAGGGAGCTGTGCTTGCAGGCAGGAGCTGAAGGGTCTCGAGGAAAAGGCTGGGTGGGGGGGTGTTGCTAGGAGATGGAGACTCCAGTGTCTGGCAAAGTGGCATATTTATTTTTGGTGCAGATCACACAGAATGGTATTTGACTGTGAAGCAGGGTAGAAATCTCTTCTCTCTGCTTATGTTCATCTCTGAATGATCCATCTTTGCATAGTAGCGTTGCAGCTTATTTAGAACAGAAACCAAATGTAGACTGGGTGGTGTTCAGTCCAGCTGGAGGCTGGGTGTCTGCAATTTTTTGGTCTATTTTCTTT
Source organism: Pitta sordida (assembly GCA_013390025.1). Classification (NCBI taxonomy): domain Eukaryota; kingdom Metazoa; phylum Chordata; class Aves; order Passeriformes; family Pittidae; genus Pitta; species Pitta sordida. The sequence continues at coordinate 802,718 of WEKX01015800.1, read as the reverse complement.
TTTCCCTACTCATTGAGAAATCCCTTGTCTGAGCAGCAGGATATATGTCTGTGTTTAGGGGAGGGCATCCTTGCACGCCTTTGGTTCCTTTGTGGCCGCTTGTCTCTTGTTTTTTCAGACACTGTGAGTTAGCAATCGGGTTTTCTGTGTTTGTGCTTATTAAATACATCCTGCCTGGGCTTGTTCTCTCTGGCTTCGCTGCTGGTACCCCTTGTTCCAGCCCAGTGCTGCTGGGAGTCAGCCCCCCATCCAAGCTGGCTGCACGTTCACCCTCCTCACAGACTCTGCGATGGCACTGGGAAAGCTGCTCTGGAGTGCCTGGCCCATCGTTTCTCCCTGGTGTGCTGCCAGGGCTGGATTTACGGTAGAAATTAGGTCTGAGTGATAAAACATGGAATTTTTTTGCAGCCTTTTGTGAGATGCAGGAATCCTGGGCAGAAAGAAGGGCCCCTTGCAGCTCCCTCACAAGCTCACATTTTGTTGATGGGTCTCTCCTCTCCTTCACTTAATGTGCAAAGGGCTTTTTGGGGGGAATGTGGGGCTAAGCAGTAGGATGCTGAGGGGTTGGGAGTGTATCCAGGCAATCCTGGGTGCTGCCTGTTGCAGCACTGGCTTCAGTCACCATCATGAACCCACAGAAGGACTCGAAGCTGAACATCTCAAGCATCCGTCCCATCAGAGGACTTCACCTCAGCACCCTAAAGCTGAAGAGGTTATAATGCTCTATTTTTCCCGTGCAATATGATAAAAAAAATGCCAGGGATGCTGTTCATCTGTTAATACAGAAGTTCAAATTTGGGGGCATGCTATCCAACCCTTGTAAGTGCCCTAAATCTGTAGATTTTCGGTAGGATTTGCTTTCCCAGCCTGTTTTTGGAGGCGATGTTAATGAGATAATGCAGCAGTGGGTAAACTGTGATATGTGAAATGGCTCTTTTTTAATGTTAGAGGAACTACATGCATCAGAGACAGCTTATGCACATTAGATTTGTAACCAAGCAATTCTCATTTATATTATGTAAGTGATGTTATTTATCAAACCCGATATGGCGGCCAAGAGCAGATGTTGAACGATTTGTGCTGCAGCATTGGAAATTAACCTTTCTGGGGTTATTCAAATTATTAGTTATCCAAACACAATCTTGTAATTTTAATATAACAGGAAGCAGTATTAATCCAAAAATGTAGTGGATGTGGGTCCAAAAATCTATTATGGCCTCTTGTTGGTATTGGGTGAAAATCTGAACTGTATGTGATGCTCTGGTGGGAATGTGTGCTGAAAACTCGCCCTGAATTAGAGTGGGGAAGGAAGTGATATTTCTTACCTTGGAAATAGAATATTTTAAGCATGAACATGATAAACATTCATTTCATAAGGAGGCTGCTGAAGAGAGACTGCTTGCCTCTGCAGGCTCTGGGGGCATACACACTCTACCAGCAGCTAAAGAAAGATATGACGTATTTCTGAGTCAATCACTCTTTATAAGAATGAGACTTCTGGATAAAACTTTATTAAGGGTGCAAATGAGTTACTAGATTCCTCAACCCATTGGAATTTAATATTAATGAATTCCTGTTATCTTTTTATATGCTCTGTGATTAGTGTGATGGTTTATATGGGGGCTTTGGCGTTCATTTTTGGAAGCAGATAGTTATGGTTGGACTCTGTGATCTTAGAGGTCTTTTCTAACCTTAACAGTTCCGTGATTCTCCATGCACTAGTCATTTTTGTGCAGTTGTGGAATCAATCTTTTAGGCTTTATCCACGAATATGGAGCAAAATATGGGCATGAGATGAGCTATATGGAGAAGGGTGGGATATTTTTTGGTTTTCATGCAGTTTCACCCTCCTTTTCTTTACAAGTTGTGGGGAGTACAGTTCCTACAGAAACTTCATAGCCTGGAGCTAGCAACAAATCCTGGAAGATAACTTCTAGAAGTGTGAAGGCAAAAGCGGTGACCGTGTGAGCTGCTTACAGCAATTTTTTTTTCAGTGGCTTGCCAAGTATGTTTTCTTTTAGAGCATAATCTGTGAGATAATCCCAGTTCCACTGGGAAAGCATTTCCTAGTGAGGAGGAGTTTGAAGTTTATCTTCGCCCTTCGGTTTGTACCCATGAGCATCTATTCCAGGGACAGACTGAGGAAGATGTTAGGCTTTAGTCTGCTGCCTGTACAGTAGATCTGGCCTTCTTTGACCTTGATATGAAATACTGCTTGAAGATCCACGACCTTGCAGCATCAGTCCACTATTTCCTTGTCCTGTCTCTAGTGCTGCTCTGTATCAGAGCATTTTAGCAAACAGGGTGGAACAACATGTTCCCCACGTCCACAATGGTCAGGACAAGAATAGGGCTAAAATTAAACCGCACACAGATGGTATGAAATGAAGAAATACTTGAAGTGCGGCTTATTGAAGTGTCAGAATCTGTTATTTGGACGGGACTGTGGAGTGCAGATGTTCCTGCCTGGGGTGGAGGGATGCTGTGAGCTCAGTCCCTGCACGTCTAGTGCCTGGTTCATGTCTCAGCCAGGACCTCAGGATTTGGGTTCAGCCCCTGTGGGATGCTGGGCAAGCTGTCAAGGGTTACATGCAGTTAAGGGTTGAAGTGCCCAAAGTAGGAGAGATGGAGCTGAGCTGAAGCCTAAAAATCCCCATCCAAACCTCCCACTTGGCTCCTGCCAAACCTTAATGTTTTAGTGGCTTTTATTTTATTTTTGCTTTTAAGCTCCCCACCTGGGAATCTGCCAGAAGTTAGACCTCTCTTATTAACCCAAACTACTCCATTTTTAACAGGGCTGAGCTGGGAAGTCACTAAGCCCAGACGGTGCCAGTATCCCTCTGTATCTTAATGGATCCATCTCAGGAGCATTTTTTGTGGTACCAGCAGTTCAGGACAAAGCTTTACATAGGGGAAATCAGGTGTTCCAGTTCCCATTTCCAGTTGTGTCAACATATCATCTTCAATCACCATTTTTTAAGTAAATCTAGATATGGTGGGTTGGGTTTTTTTAGCCCTCAATCTGTCTATGTTTCAGTTCCTCATCCTCATAACTCATTCCTTCTCCCCACCTGTGTCTGAGAGGGCATTTTAGACTGGAAACTCTCAGACCTGTTCTGAAAAATGCATGTATTTATGGCAGGACATTACACTTCTTGGCAGGCTGTTAGTATGATGGGTTGGCTGTACCCTTGACAGATTTGTCCCTGCTGTTGTCTGTGCTGGGTCTGAGCGTCCCTCGGCTGGGCTGTAACACATAGTCCTGTTTGTGTGTGTATTTTTAATAACCATGTTGTTTTAACTGAAATGCCTCTTTCTGGGGCCGGCACTCCGGGAGAATCGCTCTCGCCCTCTCTCATCACAGTGGCAAACTGAGAAAGGTTTCCTTTAGTCAGCAGGAGGAGAGGAGGAGGATTTATGAATCGGAGAAACACATTCCTGATGCGGAGTAGGCACATTCCCCATTCCCCCCACCCCCAGCGCCCCCTGCTCAATAAAAGCACCATTTGTGTGGCAAATAGCCAAAGGTTTTATGAATACAGCTCTTACTTTCTCCAGCTGCTAGAAACCTTTCTCAAATATGAATTAAAATAAAAAGCCTTGCTAGACACTTTTAGCACTCATAATTCTGCTATTTTGGGTCTGCGGTGGGGAGTTCTTGCATCAGAAATCTTGGTTGGAGAGGCTTGAGTGGCTTCTTTCAAATACTATGAAATTGAGAAAAAAATCTGGAAGATGTATGACTTTAAATAATCTCCCACATTACAAGGATCATCAGGAACTCGATGTGATTATGTCCCTAGATTTGATGCTTCCCTTGCTGTTATGGCTGTGAAAATCTATCTCTGATATTTTATAGAGGCTTCCCCTTCTTTCAGAAGCCATTGGGGGGGTCCTCGAAGAACTAGCCCAGTTGAAATTAAATATTTTTAGTAAAGCAACTACTGGGGAAAAAAGATAGGGACTGCAATTCATGTGTAGGAATCTCTCACAGGTTTAAAGAAAAGCATTTTAGGTTCCAGAATGGGAATGCATTTTAGTAAGAGATGTGGGAAACCATGATAACATTAGGAAGATGGTTGAACTGTGAATTTGCAGTTTGCATAGCAGAATGTGAGCAGGGAGAGAGGTGTCTTGGGATTTGCCAGGAAGGCAGGGAAAGGGCAGGGAGATGTGCTCGCTCAGCTGTGTGCCCAGGGGAGCCTGGAGGAAAGGGAGTGCTTTCCTTCAGGGAGGGTGAACTTGCACAGTTTGCAGTTGTTAGTGATTTTCTGTATCAGCCCTGTATTACCTGTGCAAAAATAAAAAACGATTTAAAAATCCGTTTCTGACAGCATAAGTCATGCTTTCCCCCCCTTTCCCCCAACTCCCCAAACATATTTTTGAGAGAGCAGCCAGAATAATTTTGGATAGCCCAACAGTGACAGACGGATTGGTTTCCTGGAGGAAGGGGCTCACACAGTGCTTGTGTGGTCACAGGCACATCAGGACCTTCCCAGACATTTTGTCCATTAGTATTCCAGCCACGTGGCAGCCAGTGGTACAAGGAAAACATCCAGACAAATGAAAAATCTCACTCAGATTTTTAACATGAATCAAGAAAATGTGTCCGGGGAGTGGAATCCAGTTGTATGTAGGTTGCAGTGGCATGAAAATTGGATTTAAGTTGCAGGCATTCATGGAGTGGTCTCTCATATATCCCTGTATGTGTGCCCAGCAAGGAGAGGTGGAACTGAGAGCAAATCTCACCTTATGAATTAGGATGACATGGCAACAGGACGGCTCAATTTTTTTGCAAGTTTATTTGCAAGAGCAGTAGAGATTTTTCACTTCAGTTGCATTAGCCTGAATCCCAACCAGAGCAGAGATAAATAGCAGAGCCTCGTAGAGATGGAAAACTAGCCAAAGGGCTATCAATGCCTTTGCATTAGGATCTACAGTCAGAAATTCAGATTTTTGCTGACTGCTAGGAAAAAGTGAGCATTCCCCCCATTGCACATCAATCATCTTTGAGGATGAAAAGTTCCATGTGTGTAACGATCGTGCCAAGGCTGCCACAAAACAGATGCTCAGGGCTGATTACACGACTGGCATTTTAGTGTGGCTGTGAGTTGGAGGCTTGTCTGAGGCTGTGGCAGCATCGTGTATGTGGGTCACTGAGCTTAATGTGGCAGCAACGGGAAATGTGTGTGAACTGTCGCTCTCATTTGGAGACACGACTTAATTATCTAGAGGCTTTGATGAGAAATAATTGCTAAAGGCTTTAATACAAGTTGCCATTGTCCTAGAAGTTGTTGTCCCTCTGCTGGTCCACAGGAATTTCATGTACCCAGGCTTACCCTGGTGTCCATGGAACAAGCTGCTTGGAATTACTTCTTTTGACTGTATTTTGTGTACCTAAGTAACAGCCTCATAACACCCTAGTCATGCCCATTAGATGTGTACAGCAGTAGTATTGGATTGTTAGGAATATCATGTTTTTCTTAGGCTGTGTTGCCTAAGATTGATGTTAGTACATCAATTTAATTTTAGTCTGCCTGATGTGGCTGCTTTTATAAGGAGGGATATTATTTTGCTTGTGTCCTGTTACAAGTTTGTGCACTAATACAAGTTTTGCATTTTTTCCCAATGTATTCTGAAAGCAGTTGGTTTTTCCCATGGACTTCGGTGAATCACAGAATCACAGAATATGCCGAGCTGGAAGGGACCCACAAGGATCATCAAGTTCAACTCCTGGACCTGCACGGGACCATCCCCAAGAGTCACATCATGTGCCTGAGAGTATTGTCCAAATGCTTCTTGAATTCTGTCAGGTTGCATCAGGAATTTACTGGTTCAATTGAGAAATTATATAGTGTAATAATCCTGCGAATGTTTTCTAACCAGTTCATGTGATACCGGATATCATCCTACAGTAGCATTTTTGGCCCCTTCTCATGCTTTGTGTAAATGAAGCGATTTTCCCAGCTGGCCTTCCCATCAGTTCCTTTTGCTGCTTGGAGATGAGATATGCTAATCTGGTTTTATCATTTCTGTCAGTCGTCCATTCTGGTTTAAACCTTTCTGCTGTGCTTCCAGGCCAAGGATGCCCTTTTGGATGTGAGCCTTGGGGATACTGCGGCCGTGGGAGCCACGCACGCATCCTCTGCAGAGGTCTTCGGAGACCTGCTCTCAGATGAGAATGGTAGCTTTTCACAACCCACTTGAGTACAAATGAAAATGTTTTTGCCAAGTTTGCTGGGCCGGGAGGAAAAATCTGGACGATCTGCAGATGTAGGTGGAATCTCATGAACTTCTCAGGAGAGTCCTATGCCAGCACATATTGATTCTGTGATTCTATACCTCTGTGCACCCCAGTAATTACAGTGACAAAGTTTAGCCAGTAACGAAACGAGGTCTCGTTAAGTCCTTCGCTGACATATCTGGGCTGGGCTGGGGCGTGTAACAAGTAGGAAATGGCCGATGACTTTTGGGTCTTGTAAGTCAGCGTGTGGAATTAGAGCCCCGCTATGCTTCCCGTCCATCCGAGTCACACATGTTCGGCAAAGGTGCCTGTGATTTGGCTGTTATCTCTGTATGGGAGAAGTGGAAGATAAATCTGATGGTTTTTCCAGACAAAAGGAACTTATCGAGTAATACTGAAAGCAGACGGCACAGAGCCAAGCTTGGATTTGGCCCTTATTTTGAGCTGAGTGGAAAGAAACTGTGGCCAAGGATCAGCTGGAAAACCATTTAGCCCTCTTTGAGATTGAACAGCAGCTTCACTGAGAAAGTCTAATTTGGAACACAAGCATGAGAAAAGTAACAAGAGCAATGATTGATACAGTGATTGACAGCATGTCATGAGAGTATTGCTGCAAACTCGGTTCCTGAAGGTTATATCATGTGTGATCAGGCACTCTGAAGAGGTGGATCTATAAAATATGAGAGGTTATGGGGGAAAAAATGCTGCTTCTGATCCTTTTCACCTCTTCTCATGTGCCTTTTCCTTACTCTGCCTGCGTCTCCAATTCTGTTTCAAGCATTAAATTTGTTAGGACAAGTAGAAGTAGAGGGATTAGCCAAACAAATTCATTCATTCATCCTGATATTGAGGGCTTTTTTATTTGTTGAATTCCTCATTGTTTGTTACATCTCAATTCTCTGACCTCCAGCTCATGCTCTGTGTGCACTTGATCGTATTTGCTGAGAGACTTTATTCTCAGTTTTCTTTATAGAGTGCCCAGTCTGACTCTTTTGTTTCATTATTATGCTTTTGAGCCTGGCTCTCTCCTTCTGAAGATCCTTGAATGCATCTGGAGGAGGGTAACAAAGCTGGTGACAGGGCGAAGGCATGTCCTGGGAGGAATAGCTGTGGATGTTGGGCTTCTCTAGTCTGGAGTCTAGGAGATTTAGGGGTGATCTCTTTGCTCTCAACAGCTTCCTAAGGAGGGGATGTGGAGAGCTCTTCTCCCTGGGATCCAGTGATAGGACACTTGGTAGTTCAAAGCTGCAGCAGGAGAGAAAGCATTTATTTACAAAGGGTCATGCTGCAATTTTTACTCTTAAGGCAGCCCTCGAGCTTCTGTAGCACTAGGGAAGGAAGCCTGTGGGGTTTTGTGGAACTCCTGCCTTCAAGTCTGGAGTCCTTGCTGCTCATCCCTCGTTTGGAGTCCAGTGCTAGCTGTCTTGGTTTTATGAAGGATGAGGCTCTATATTATCAACACTGTTTTCAGCACAAATCCGAAACACAGCGCCATACTAGCTGCTATGAAGAAAATTACCTCAGCCAAACCCAGCACAGAATCCTATGAAAAAATCCCACAAGAACTAACCTCATATCCCATTCTACTCCAGCTGCAAAGCAGAGGGTTTTGATCTGCCTTCTTTAACATAAACACTGAGCAGTATCTATGAAGACAACTTTGCAAAACAAAAACCCTATCGAAACATCGTGCATGCCATTTCCAAGGACAAAAGTGAGACTCAACACTTAGTGCATAAATGAAAGTCATTTCAGTATTCAAGATATGCAAACCTGTGGGACTTGTACTTATGATTACTTGATATTACCCAGTTATTTTTAACTGGTGTATCATCTGATGCAAATTTCTCTTTATAAAATGCAGAGTAGCTTGAAGAGCAGAGCTCCTAAAATCTTGATTCAGGCAGCATTTTATCAAGACTTTAGAATTCTGTATGAACTAAGAAGAAAAAAAGGATCTGTGTCAGAGAAATTGGAGATGTAAACATCTGCTGGGCTGTTTTTGCATCCTGTAGGGAGTTTGTATGCTTTTTATAGCAGCTCTTGTCGCCTAACTCAGAGGGGATTTGAGCTATAGCTTGGGATCCCTCGGCACTGTTGCACAGCAGTCAATTAATAGAAGACATTGTTCCCTGTAATGTAATTCTATTATTGTTTCAAATATTTTGTTCAAGTTCTTTAATCTCTCCTCATGATCATCCCCTTCTGCATTTTTAATTACCAGTGCTTTCCATGAAGAAATGCTGAAGTGTGAAAGATTAGATAAGGAAACGTTCAACACCCAGAAGGTCTTTGCTCAGAGGGGCTGTGAACAGGACAGTTGTATTGATTTGTTAAATTGTAATTTGTATTTGATTTGTTTTATCAGCAACACACACATCAAATGCAATGTGCACAACAAATACACTTCCAATTTCTAAGAGGAAAGAGCCCCCATTCAGCGTGGTGCTTCTGCTTGCTGGTTCATGTAAAGGGAGTGAGTCTTTTTTTTGAAAATAAGAAATGATTGAATAGGTCTATGAGGAAAAGATTAGGCCCATTTCAAATCTGGGGGTAGATGGTTTGCTCCTGATTCAGAGTGATTTGTGAGTGTCACACATCAGAGCCAGATGGCCTCAGCCAGCACCCAGGGGGGAGAGGGCAGCACTCAGGGGTCTGCAGCTGCCTTGGGACGTGCTCAAATGGGGAGCTAACTCTGGAAAGTGGACCCAGCTAGAACACCCTTCTCCTGTGCCCTCAGCCTGGGGATTTCAACCATGCCCTGCAGAGACCATATTTACATTCAGATATGACTGGTGAAACTGCCTCTGCCTTTGCCCTCTCATTTTCCTACCCAGAATTACTGTGCAGATCTCTACCTCTTTCTGACAGATTTTGCTTCATTTTATCATAAAACAGCTCCAAATCAATTTAAGCCAAGCTTTACTATGACATGTCTAAACCAAAATGAAGTCCCTCTGTTCTTTTGTGCAGGTTCACCTTAGGTTAAGCTTTGGCAGTTTTTCCATGTGCAGGCTTTGCTCTTTCTGATGTCTTGAATGACGCTGAGCAACATCTACCAGCATGTCCAGCTGGATGGGAGTTCTGTTCTCCTTTAGATGGGGACTTTAAAAATTGAAAAGACATTTGAACAGGGCCTGTTACAACAGGACAAGGGTTGGTGGCTTTAAACTAAAAGATGATTGATTGAGATTAGATGTAGGGAAGGAATCTTTTTATGATGTGGGTGGTAAAACACAGGCACAGTTTCCCAGAGAGATGGTGGATGCCACATCCCTGGAAAAATTCGAAGTCAAGTTGGATGGGCCTCTGAGGAACCTGGACTAGTAGAAGGTTTCCCTGTTCATTGCAGGGGGGTTGGAGGTCTTTAAGGTCCATTAAAACCAAAATTCTATGGTTCTGTGATAGCCATGGATCCATTTGGGGCCCTATTTAAAATCTATCTGTCCTGCAGAATAGCGCTGTTGAAATGGGGTAGGAAAGGGCATGTATGCTGAAGAGTGTAAACAACATCTCTGGAAAACTTGGGGCTAAATTTTGCTCAGGAAGCCCAACGCAAACACCCCTCCTCCTGGTGAGAGATGCAGCAGCCCCCTGCCTTCTGTCCCTCTGGCTGTCCGTGCAGCGTGCTCTCCATCTGTTCCTCCTCACCTCAGGCCAGGGGTAATTACATTTATTTCACAGGCAGCACTATCCAAAGGGTGTTCTTAAATACTCTTCAGGGATGGGCCTGATCTGACTAAGATCAGTTGAGTAGCTACATTCTTCCCACATTAAAGCCAATTAACTTTGGATGGGTATGAGTGAGAGCAACACTTAGTACAGTTTCTCTTCTCTGTGTGTTGGTTCACGTTGGTTGAGATTGAGTCTTGCATCTTTCCTGGAGGCAGAGCCTCCTGTATGTGTGAAGGCCAGGCTTACACAGAACCATTAGAGCAGGGGAAGGGCTTTGATCTCAAAATTGCACCATTTGAAACTGTAGGTGAAAAAAACTAACTTAATAAAACAGCAAGCAAGGCATGCAAGTGAATCATTTGAGCTTCTCCCAGAGCAGGCTGAGTCCCAGTGCTTCTATAATGGGAGCACGAGTCCAGCAGGAGTCATACATGACCCCAAGGGTGTTGGGATGCAATGCTCCTGATGCCTTTTTTGGAGCAAGAGCAAGGACACGCCAGCTTTGGGAGGGGGAGATGTCAGCAGAGGCAGAGGAGAGCAGGATGAGCAGTGGGGGAGTGTGCCATGGCTCTTGGGGAGCTGGGAGCCAGAGCAGGAGCAGGTCTGTACAGCCTCTGCTGGCTTCGTGCTGTGGAGCAGCTTCAGCGTGGCACAGTGCCCAGGCAAATTCAGCTGGCTCTGCACCCTAACGCCACTCGGCAGCTTCCAAACCAGACCTGACTTGCACCCTGCCAGCTCCAGGCAGGAGCAGAGCAGCCTGAGCAGGATGAATAGATATGCCCTAAGGATATGTCTACATTGCAGTGCAGAGGTGAGACCTGGGCTTGGTGAGACAGACATGAGCTAGTCCTTGGGAGCCGTGGGGCTGTAATGCACCCAGAACATGTGAGGTGTGTGTCTGGGCTCTGGGAACGAGGTGGGGAGGAGGAGGAGGGAGGTTTTTAGCCTCAGTGAGCCTCATGATGCTTTTAGGGGCTGAGGTTGAGTGGCGGAAGGAATTTATGGACTGACATATGCTGTGCTCACCAGTGGGATGGCCATTCACACAGGAAAATCATAGAATCATGGAATTGTTTAGGTTGGAAAAGACCTTTGAGGTCATTGAGTCCAATCATTACCCCAGCACTGCCAAGCCCACCACTAAACCATGTCCTCACGTGCCGCATCTACCTGGCTTTTAAATCCTTCCAGAGATGGTGACTACACCCATTCCCTGGACAGCCTGTTCCAATGCCTGACCATTCTTTTGGTGAAGAATTTTTTCCTAATATCCAATGTAAACCTCCTGACCACCAACACTGTGAAGTGGACAAAATGGTAGTGCTGGTGTCTGGGTAGAATACACTGCCTCTTCTTTAGGATACCTGGATCTCAGAGTTTGACTGAGGATCCTCAGCCCTACACTCTGGCAGTGGGAGAAACCCCAACCCTTCAGTTGGGTGGTTCATCTCTAAGAGACCAAAACCATCCAAACAGATTTTAGTTGGCTATAGCAGATGTTACCTTCTGAAGGTGTCCTATCTCCTAATGCCAATGTGGTTTTGTATTCCTGAAATTATTCTGAATTACAGAGACAAAAAAAAAAAAAAAGAAGAAAAATAAATAGAGAAAGAAAAGGTCAGAAGAAGTTTTAGCAAACCAAATGACAGGTGATTTTCAGTGTGATCTTGGGAAATAAAATCTGCTCTGAGGCAACAGCTTAAAGCCAGAAAAGTGACTGCAGACCCTGGAAGAGGAATGGAGATGATCATCCTCCCAGCAGCTCCAGGCCCCTGCAAGGCTCCTCTGCTCTCAGCACTCAGCACTAGATGGCATCCAAGGGGGGAATTTAAGTTCCTGAATGTGATCCTGGGCTCTGAAATTATAATTGTAGCTGGATTAAAAAAATGACGATCCCATCTGGATGGGGAAAAAATTAAAGGGCCAAGGAGGTGGAACTTTTATAGCTGCTGTTTGCAGTACAGCTCACTCCAAGGTCTCTTTCACGATCTCAGCTGACTGCTGGGCCACCAGGACAGGTAAATAATGTGACAGAGTGAAAAGCAAAGATATTGTCCACAAGTTAAGGTGCATTAAAGCCTGCAGAGATGCATTCACCCATGTCCTTTCTTTCCTTTCAATGCTGCCAGCCTCCTGGCCTCTGGGATGCACAGCACGCTGTATATGTTGCTGTCTGTTCATGTGCCATCCCTTGGTGTCACCTAAGGTGTGGCATCCTGGGGACAGGTGCAGGTGACTGGAAATGCAGCTGCTCTGAGCTGGAAAATGAGGGATTACCTTTCCTTTACTAACCTTTTTTTCTAAATAAACCAAGTTGTCCCTAGCCCATTAATGAAATTTGGGAGAAAGCAGAAGCAGCACAAGTGTTGGCTTTTGTCTGGGAGATTTTTCCTCCTCTTTACCTTGGTGGTGTCTTTCTGGTGATGTGGGATGACGAGGGGGAGTGTCCAGCATCTCTTGCCCCCTGTCTGTGCCATACTGCAAGGAGGGCAGGATTCACCCCCAAATCCTCCAGTTTGGGTATCAAATTACGTATTTGCTTTTATAATTTCTCAAATAATCTGTGGACATGACCAAATTCCCAGGGAGAGGCAGCTGTGCTTGGCCCCGTGGCTCAGGCATGTGGGGCTGAGGACCAGCACCCCAAGCTGGGGCTCCAAGGCACTGCTGTGCACAACACAGAGGTGCTCTCAGAGGTGCAAGGAGGAACCAGGTAATGAGCGAGTGTCCTTGGGTGGCTGCCTGGAGGTGCAGGAGCCGTGGGAAGGACACGTCGCTCCCTCCTCTCCTTGTCTGCATCGCTGCGGGTGACCTTGGCTTCACCAACTTAATGAGCACTGTGCAATTGCCAGCGTCGTCTCCTGTGCCCTGTCCCAGGTCAGGAGGTTACCGAGGTCCGTGTCCTGGAGGTGACTTTATGGCCGTCTCTCCTGTGTCTTTTCGTTCTGTGTCAGGATGATCGAGGGGTTCTCAGGGCCGAGTATCCCCCCTGGCCCCGCAGGGGCTGCCTGCAGAGCCCCACTGCCCTGCCCGTGCCCGCAGTGCCCAGGCAGTGCCCAGAGGAGGAGGTGCCCCGACCTTTCCGGAGCCCGAGCACCAGCCGTCAGCATCACCCCACCTTGCCACCCCCGCAGCCCTGCGAGGCAGAAAGGACGGGGACAGGCGCTTGGTTTCCCCGCTTGCTCAATCACAGGCATTCACTCCCGGGCGTGTGTTTATCTTGTGATTCAAGTGACAGGAGGGGAAAGGTTCGACTCTTGCTTCACTGCCCGGAGCTCAGGCACCGAAAGGGGCTGGGGCTCATCAGAGCCCAGAAATCACTTTCCCTCTGAAACACCTTTGTGCTCACGACTTATACTTTTCTTTTCCCATTTGTCTTTTTCTGCTGTGAATACAGCTTCAGGCAGGGGTGCAGGAGAGTTTTACCGAGGTTCAGCTGGAGTTTGAAATACTTTTCTTCCTGAAAGCATATGTACCTACAAGAAATAGCCTCAGCCCAAGCCCTGAGTAGGCAGAGGTGCTACAGAGTGCTGTTTGTGTGCCCATTTCTTCTACCTGCAATTATGGGGAAATTGCCATCATGTAAGCAGCAGCTGTATGAATAACTTTATTATTTGTTATTATTAGTCCTAGATGTGTGTTTTTCTTGAGATCATATCTGCACAAGAAGGCACATTAATAATAGCCTTTTGAACTGGCCAGGTTTAATTTCTATGGATCGTGAAACTTTTTAAGCAAGGTGCTGTTTATTGCTTTCTTTTAAAATCAAAGGTACATATTAAGCCACAGCAGAGAGACCTCTGTGTTGTCCAGGCTGAGTTCTTGTAAGGGCAGGCGGTCATGTTGTGCTCACTCTCCTCATCTGGCATCAGCAAAAGGGTCTCGTGTTACAGCCCGGTGCCGAGCTATTCTAGGAAGCAAGATTCCCCTTTTATGCAATTATTTTTCATGTGAGTTTAAGTACTGCATTCATTTGCACTTCTCTTTTTCTGTTTTAGTCTGTTCTGTCTCGTGCCTTCAAGGTGGGGTATGTGATACAGAGAACAGCTTCTCAGCTTGTGACAGCAAGGTGCTGTCTGAGTGTGGAAAGCATGAGCGAGAAGGGGTCGAGAAAAAGGAAAACCCACCCAGAGTACTGTGTGCAGCTCTGGGGTCCTCACTGTAAGAAGGACATGGAACTACTGGAGTGAGTCCAGAGGTCACAAAGATGATCAGAGGGCTGGAGCACCTCCGCTGTGGAGACAGGCTGGAGGGTGTTTGGTCTGGAGAAAAAAAGGTTCCAGAGGGACCTTAGAGCTCCTGCCAGCGCACAAAGGGGTTCCAAGAGAGCTGAAAAGGGACTTCGGACAAGGACACGGAGTGAGAGGACAAGGGGAAATGGCTTCAAACTGAAAGAGGTCAGGGTTAGATTAGTTTAGATTAGTTAGATTAGTTAGGTTAGAAAGAAATTCTTCCCTGTGAGGGTGGTGAGGCCCTGGCACAGGTTACCCAGAGAAACTGTGACTGCCCAACCCTGGAAGTGTTCAAGGCCAGGCTGGATGAGGCTCTGAGTAACCTGGGAAAGTGGAAGCCACTGCCTGTATTAGCAGGGTTTGGAATGAAGTGATCTTTAAAGTTCCTTCTAACCCAAACAATTTCAGGATTCTGTGAAATCATCATATTTTCTCCTTGAGGACCATTATTAGGAGCTTTTCATCGAAGTCCAGGACAGAGCTCCTGAATGCACATTTTGACCTACCAGTATTTTTTGGGCTGCTTGTCAGGTGCTCCTGCCCATGGGGGTAACAAGCACATGCAGTTGCAGTCACAGACACACAGGCCAGCAACCTCTGAAAATAAGATGAAAACAAATTGAAATTGAAATGCTGCCTTGTCAGACTTGTGCAATTTGTGCTTTTTGCTTTTGGGTTTGTTACCCCAAAAGTCATCTCACAGTGTTTTACTCCACTTTCCCAGCAGCTGCTGGTCTGAGGCTTTAGTAAAGGCAAGAGGGTTGTTAAAGTGGGTGCATGGCCAGGGAAGGGTGGGCAGCTGAGGACAAGTAAAATAACTCGAAGTGCATCACTTTGCGAGGGGTCTTCTTCTTTAATTTTTGGATCCTGGTGTTTCAAAATAGTCTCGTGGTTTGGGAACAGGAGGATTTTGACATTCAGTGTTTGATGTTGGCAATACTGGCTAGAGGAGATAAGGGGGTCTGTGATGGAGCACATGAGCTATTTGTGAGCTGTTGTGCAACAACTGTCAGTGAACCTGTATCTTTGTGTGTTTAAAGTGTGTTTTCTGACATTTACTGGCAATTTTAAAGGGATTTACTCCTTGCTATTTCATAATCCCTGATTCAAAGCAAATTTGCAGATTTTGAAGATCAGAAGAGACCATGAATGCCATAATCTGAGTCTCTGGATAGCTCAAGCCACCTAACTTCATCCTCTCCTATAGTGAGCCCAATACTTTGTGTTCAAATACAGCATATCTTTGATAAAGGCAAGATATGAAGGTATAAAGATCAACCACTAACCCAATACCCCAAAATTTGTTCCAAGATCTGATTATTATCACTATTCAAAATAAAATGGGTAATGTTCTTCTTTTTTTTAGTCTGCCTTTGGCTAGAAGAATAATTTATGCCCAAACATTCATATAAAAGCAAGTATTTCTTAATCTCTTTCAAAACAAAGGAAAAGATAGGCTAGATATATATCACAGGGAATCTTTATGGCTTAGAGAATCTTTATGGCTATAGAGAAACCTTCTAGTGGTTTGATGTTGTGGTCTGCAAGGCTTGGTAGGTCCTTTGAGCTGTATCAAGGTCAATATCGTAACTTGAACATCATTAATTTTAGTGTTTTTCATTCTTTACAGACATTCCTTCAGCCTTTGGAAATCCATTGTCCCAAGCAAGCATAAACTGGCACACAAAAGTGAAGTGGGAAGGGAGGAGTGTGCACTCAAAGAAAAAAAAATGACTTTTAACTGGAAATGTGTGTCACAAATACGAGTGGGCCTGGCTTGACCCCTTCTGGCTATTAAAAGGCTGTGTTGCAAGATAATTTTGGGAAAAAAATTGTAGCTAAAGAGAGGGTGTGAAACAAATGGTTCATGCTGAGTCAGTAATTTGAGTGCTGCAGTTTTGTAATGTGCCACTAACCTAAATTGTGGATCCTGCCACTCCTGAGTTTTGGGCCTGGCTCTTATCACAGAAGCAAACAGCCTCTCTGAAAGGATTCAGAATACAAATGGGGGAGAAAATCCTTTTCAGAGCTATAAACCCCTCTTGTGTTGTAAGGAGTTCGACCGTTTTTGGCAAGACTTTCAAAGAAAACAGTGTCGAGATCCTCTTGATGAATAGGAACATTAATATATGAGGCGTGTATTATGTAAATCCATACTTCAGTGGAGTGCTTGATAAGATAAATGGGAGCAAAGAGCAGGCTTTGAAGGCTGCTGGTGAGATTTTTGTGTGTACTGTGCCCCTTGAAGGATGCTGAGGTCCTGCCATCGCCTCCTGCTCATGGAGTTGCTGCCGTGTAGCCACCTAAATTTTGTCAATGTGTGGCACAACTTTGCTCAGCCACAGCACAGCAGCGTCACCCCTGAAAAACCTCTTTCCCCCCTGTTTTACTGTAAGCAGTTCCTTCACTGTTTCAATGGAGCTGGAGCAAAGCTCCTCCATGGCAGAGGTGGCCTGTGCAGCTCCATGGCACCGCATGACATGGAGGGATCATGGCCCAGATGGATGACCAGGGTTACAACAAACCCAGTTTCTGTGCTGCAGCAAATATTTGGGAAGGGTCTAGCCTGGCCCTTGCAAACACATTTAAATACCTGAGGCTCACTGACAATGAATTATCAAGATACAGACTTAGGAGCAGATAAACCCAGGGGCTCCTGCATTGTATACAGATTCCTGGCCTGGCCCTCACGCCTCACGTGAGGTGACAGCAGAAGTGATGCTGAAGCTCTTCCCTGGTGCAACTCCATTTTCATGTTGTACAGCTGTGCAGGACAGGATGGATTAGAGTGTTGTACACACATGGGACCACATGCTTCACTTTTTTCCTTGCACTGCTTCATCTCTCAATGAGCCCCACTCTTGCACCATATGTATTTTGCTTTAAATGTCTTTCAAAAGCCTCTCCCAGCTCCCCCAGTTACACACTCAGACGCCTCCAGTACCAACCCATCAGAGGAGCATCTTGACTCATGTTGGAAAGACACAAGCCCACGTTCAGCATCACCTTCCCTGCTGCCCCACAGTGCCGGTGGCCACCACACACCTGCCCCATGAGCGCCCATGTGCATCATCAGGGGCTTCACACTTTGAAGGCAATGCCAAAAGCTGTGGGGTGGCCCATAAAATGCCTTAGTCTAGACGTGGAAAAAGATATTAATTTTTTCTTTCACTTTTCATTCGGATGCTGAGCATTTTCAACCAGCCCATTGAGATGGTTTGTGACCAGAAATCAATCCAAGCTGAAAAAATGTCGCTGTACCTGTTTACATTATAAACCACAAATGTTTGTATCCTGCAACAAACGCCTGGGAAGTGTCCGGACCAGACATTACAAACGTGTTAACTACCCTGAGTTAAATGGTAATCAATTCGAGGCTAAAAACCCGAGTGTGGACCTTTCCTCTGAGACTGCTGTTTATAACGGGGCTTTCATTTAGATCCTGACCTAGAAGCGTAATTAAACCATGGCACATTCTTGACTTTCAAACAAACTCCTGGGAGCTTGCCAGCATAGAGCACAGACCCGGATTTTACCGTGTTGGAAATGAGGGTGATGTACCACCTCTTTCATTAACTCTTGTTGACGGTGAAAATGCCTGCTTGGCAGAAACTGGGAATTCTACAGACAGCCCTTTAAGGCTACGCTAATAAACACATGAAAGGATTTGAGAGAACTATATGAAAATACTAGTCTATTGAAATCCTTTTTTAAATGCCACCAGTTGGAGGGAAGGTGTATTATTCAGGCTTGGAATTTTTAATAATTAACACGCATCGTTTGTAATTTAGACATTAATCTTTGATTCTTGCAATCCAGGTTTGCTTCAGTTTCTCCATCAATACTCAGCTGTATCACCAAGCATTGGGAAGTCGTCCATAGCCTGACCTGCTGGGGTGATGGTACTGGAGGGTTTCCTTTTCCCAAGCAAATGCTGAGGAGGGGCAGTAGATGGTGCTGTTATTCTCTTTTTTGAAGGCAGTGATGACAGACTACAGCACAACCAGGGCTGTGCACAAGGTGTTACCAGTCCCCAGTGTCCCCAAATCATAAATCAGGCTCCTTTTAATCATGAGGTTTGGCCTTCAGAAAATCGTCAGATTAAATAAACCAGTGTCCTTTTCTACAGCTTCTGTTTTTTGATCTTTCAGATGAGATTTTGAGGCCACATTTTTAAGCTTTTTGTTGTAACCATTTGTAGTTTGTCAGTTGGTTTGTTTTTTTTTAATTTTTGTAATAATATGAAGTGGAATCCTCTGATTGTGTCAACAACCTGCAAGATTATTTAGGGGAACTAAATTAAATGAGGGAGAAATACCGTGACTGTGAAACTTGGCAGGAGTACAGATGCTGGTTTCAGACTGAAAGTTGTTGGCAAATCAAATGTGGCTGACTCTTGGTGTTCCAGGATGCCAGGAATGGGTCCATGATGACAAAATGTCCTACCCCATGGGTCACTGAGGCACATATTTGAGGGATGACCCTCCTGGCCTGCATCAATCTGGATCCCCTATTTCCTGAACAGCGCCAAATGCTGCACCAGGGTGACATTTATCAGCTAATTTTTTTTTTTAATGACCTGAAGGCTTATGAGGCTTGATCCTTCCCAGAGGCACTGGGGAGGGCAGAACTTGGGCCCCTTTTGGATTTCACTCGTATTTACCTCTCTGCAGTGACAGGTCTAAGTCTAGCCTTTGTAAACATTTAATGAAGCCACAATGATTGTGCAAGCTGGACAACCTGGCACTGGTGAAGGTGTCCAGCATGCGGATGTGGGAAGGGGGCACAGCTGGTCTCCTGCCCTTAACCTCCTCCTGCCTTGGGGAGGGCTCGGCTCCCTCCCACCACTCACAGCCCCTCTCAGGATGTTTTGTCCAGCAGCAGCTGATGATGCTAAAAATAGTCTTGAACAGGGTAGTGGTGGTTCGGTATTTGACTTCCCAGAAGTTTACTGATATTTTGGCCCCGTGACTCTAGTTTAGGCCACCTGATGTGCAGCACGTAACTTTGCTCCAATTTCCCTCTTTGGTGGGGAACAATCTCAGATAAGGGATAACAATCAGCGAACTGAACACAGTTCACTTTCTTATTTTAGGATTGCTAGAGACACAATCATTAACAGCCCCAAGAAATACAATAGGCAGGGCCTGGTCCTCCCACGTTTCATGTCCTCTCTCCAGAAGAGTTGTTGCCAAATTCTGTGACAGAAAAGCTGTGCACAAAAATGAGCATCCAACCAGGCACACTTTGGACATCAAACTGCTCCGCAACATCAGGAAGAGCAGAAGAGATATAACCTAGAAAAGAGAAGGCTCCAGGGAGACTTTAGAACCCCTTCTAGTACATAAAGGGGCTCAAAGGGAGGTGGACTGGGGCTTTCGACAAGGGCGTGGAGTGACAGGAAAATGGAGAATGGCTTAAGCTGACAGAGAGTAGATTTAGATTAGATATTAGAAAGAAATTCTTCCCTGTGGGGGAGGTGAAGCCCTGGCACAGGTTACCCAGAGAAGCTGTGGCTGCCCCATCCCTGGAAGTGTTCAAGAAAATGAGACTTTGAGCAATCTGGTCTAGAGGAAGGTGTCCCTACCCATTGCAGGGGGGTTGGAACGAGATGGTCTTTAATAATGTGCCCTCCAACGCAAACCATTCAATGATTCTATGATCTTCTACACTTGTAAGCAGAGCAGCCTGGAGTGCTGGGGCCACATCCTGCCTGGCCAAGGAGCAGCCCCAGGTGCATGAGGTTGGTGCTGGCCAAGGGCAGTGCTGCTGTCTGGGCTGTTGCTGCACCCCAGCGCTAATGCTGGACTAATGAAACACATTGTAGGGATTAATTAAAGTTGTGTTGGGCCAAAGGGAGTAGAACTGGGTAAGATGGACCAAGGGCAAGCTACAAATTCACTCTCCAATAAATACGTCCTTATTTCACGTTAAATAATGTGTGGGATAAGGTAATTCCATGAGCTGCAGAGCAGAAACTGAAGGCTCCTCTCTTTCCTTCTCTCTCTCCAAACCCATCCTGTATATTGAGTAGAAACACAAGCTCTCATCAGGCTCCTCCTGCCTCAAACCAGACCTTACTATCCCACTTGAACACACTTTTCTATGGACAACAAAGAAAAAAAAGTAACATTTTTTATTGTTGGTTTTAAGTTTGGTTTCTTTTGGTAGATATCCTTTGCCCTGGATCGTGATGAATGGTTGTGATGGATCAGGAAGAGCTTATCTCAATTTTTAAGTTACTGACATGTAACGAGCAGGTTTCCACATCATTATGACTGGCTGATACAAAGGTACAAGGGGCAGCAACGAATTTCTGCCCCTTTTCCCATTCCAGGAGTAAAGAGCTGATCCTCTTAACATGACAAGATTGAAGTTTTCATTTTCTCTTCTAATAATGGGGGGTTCTGAAATAGCCCAATTAATATTTAAATCAGGGCAAAGAACAAGTGTTACAGCAATGTTTTATCTTCCCAGACTTAACAGTCCTTGTTCACCAGAGGTTTAGTCCAGCTGGGCTGGGAAAGTGGAGAAGATGTCATGAGCTAAATCCTTCTCCAAAAATTCAGGGCAAAATTCACTAGTAACATAAACTTGGTTGGTTCAGTTAATTTGTATATAGAAAAACCTTAGTCCATAGTGGAAGTTTCGATTCTGACTCAAAGGAAAAGCTGAGGCCTAGAAGAACAGCTGTTGCAGACTGTATTCAATAATTCCATTTATGAATATACAATTAACTATTACCAATGCATCTCTTGCACATTATTGACAAAGGCACAGAAGCTGCTTTTTGGCGCTGCTGACTTACCCATTGTCAAGTGTGAACAGGACAATTGTAGTGGCTGCTTAAGAAATTGCCCAAGATTCAGACTTATTTGTGTGCCCTGGCTTGCATCAATTAACAGTACAATCTTTTTGTTATGAAAATGCAAACATTAGTAGCCTGAGGGGTCTTGTAAACGCAAATATAAAACTATAACTTCAATTCCCCTGTAAGTACAAGAAAGCCTCTCCTTTTTTTTTTTCTCCCTTTTATTCACTGTTACAATGATAAGTCTTAATTTTTGGTGGGTTTTTGGTTTTTTCTTGCTTTAAATGCAAAATGGAATTTAACTCAGGGAATCAGCAGATTTGGGGATGTGGGGAGGCTGGAGTCAGCTGCTGAAGTCTGTGGGCTCCTCTTGGCAGGGCCAGGCTCTGAAGGGTGTGGGGAAAGGTGGATGCTTGGCCCCACAGTGAAGGCAAGCTGGGCTGGGCAGTGTGCCCAGCTGGCACAGGGCTGACCCATCAGCTGGAGGAGAATTCCCACATGAAGATTCTTTCCACTCACTTCAGGCATCCACAGAGCCTAAATTAGGCACCCACACCTCTGCCATTGTGAGGGGAAAGAGAGAGAGACCTTGAGATGTGTCCTCCACAGCAGCTTGGTCCCCTGACTGGGCAACTGTCACCGTGGGTCACCATTTGGGGCCCAAACTGATGATTTTGTGCTCAGTGCCATGGGGTCAGAGTGAGCAAAAGAGATTTGTCTCCTCAAAAGTAAGATGGGAGCTGTGAATTGACACACACCTGAGTATGTGTCACTGAGGCATTGTGAAAGAATTGGAGGAACATCCAAGATCTGTTTTCCCCTTTATTTTTACACCTCACATATGAAAGTAAAATATGAAAACAGCCACTTTGCTTTCTTCCTCCCAGGCTGGCCCCGGTATGCCAAGGTATGTGTCTAAACAGATTCCTGGAAAACCTGCCCTTGCCAAGGCACAATCTCCAGTACTTGGGTTGTAGTCTCCAGCTCCATGAAAAGCAGCAGGGAAGCGTGGTCATACCTGCATTCCCTGCCTCCTCTGCAGGCAGGGAAACACCAGGGATGTAGCAAGATAAGTGCCTCAGCCCAGGATTTGGCCTGGCTGTGGTTTGCCAACACGCAGATGAAAGGCTGAGGTCAAGTACAGGACCAAAAAGTAAGAAGAAAAGTGATTAGATACTGTCCTGAGCAGTTCCCTCGGGTAGCACCATCCTCCCCACTGCCTGCACCCCCTGCTTGGAGCTGCATCACAATCCTGCCAGCTGGGCTTCCCGGGAAACATTTCGTTTACTTCCTTGGTGATTTTTAATTAGAGCAAAGGAGCGATTAACCAATGTAATAGTCCCTCACCCAACTCCCAGTGTTCTCCTTGTGCTCATTTGAGGAAGGTGCTGCTGCTGGTGTAGGAGGGCAAAGCTGCCACGGTCCAGTGGAGGCACCTGGCAGGGTGGCACAGCCAGAACTGTCCTTCAGCCTTGAGCCCAGGGTGTCCCAGGGGGGTCTGCCAGGTTCTGCGGCTACTACACACATCAAACCCCCTCCAAAAGTCCCTCCTTGTGCCAGCACATGGCACAGAGCTGGAGGGCAGGGAGGAAAAATAGGAGAAAAACGTTTAAAGTTATTTGTAATTAGTCTTCTGTTCATCACACCGTTCTCACCTTTCGGGAGTCCTCCAGCCTTTGGTTTTTTTCCTTCTCCACTACTGTTTGAACGCTAGAGGGTCTCCTTCTGCTCTGAGAAACTTTTTCCAACTCCTTTTTTTTTTTTCTTTTTCCTTTTTTTAAAAGAAAAAATGTGGAATTAATTATATTAAAATGTCATGCAGGAAAGGGTTGTGCTTAGTTGGATACCCCATCCGAGGCGAAGTGACTGATTTCCCCTCCCCCGCCCCCCTTCTTCTCTCTCTCTCTCTTTTTTTTTTTTTTTTTNTTTTTTTTTTTTTTCCCTTCTGAGGGGTGGAAAGGGCCTCGCGAAGGGCCTCGCGAAATAATAAAAGTGCAGAAAACCGAGCCGGTAGCTTCAGAGCCCCCAGCGCAGCGCAGCGGAGCCCAGCGCGGAGCCCACCTGCCCCCGGGGCAGCATCGCCCGGTTCCTGCCCGCACCTTCTTCCCTGCGGACTGAGACCTTAATCATACATATACATATATATCTCTAGACACAT
>WEKX01015800.1:761384-779328 GCA_013390025.1 Pitta sordida | reverse complement strand
CACTGTGGGCTCGGGGATGCGCCCCCGGGGTGCCCCAGCCCCGGGCCCCGCACCCCGGCGCTGGGTCGGCGGCTCCAGGTGGAGGCAGTGCTCTCTCTGCCCTGCCCGGGCTGGCTCGTGTTTCGGCTGGCAATGACAACTAGACACTCTTGCCGCTCTGGTTACTGTGTGTCGCGTTTACCAGAGCTTCTCTCTCAGTTTCTCCCCTCCCGCACCGGCGCGGGCGTCTCGCTGAAACTCGCTGCTTTAAAAGTTTGGAGCGCGCTCGGGCATCTCGCAGCCGCTGGCAGAGCTGTGCGTTTGCCTGCTGGCTTGGTTTGTGGAGATGCTGTATTGCTGTTGGAGATGGGATGGCACGGAAGGGAACTGTCAACAGCGCGTCTCAAAAACTTTTTGCATTCCAAAACATCAACCCTTCCATTGTGGCTGCGATGCTGAATATTTAATTGACAGACACAGGCAGGGGAAATCAACAAAGAGATTAATAACACAACAGCACGTGAGTTTAATACTCCAGACACCACAGTCTTTAAAACAATTGTTTCTGCTTAGAGCCCATTTTTTTAAAGGCTGTCAGTTTCATTTAATTTTTATGTAGTTTATTGATCATCTGGTGTGTATTACAGGGCACTAATACATTAAGAAGAGAGGCATGGTTTTCTCTTTATATTCCCACAAGAATAGAGGCCAGTGCAGAAAGCTTCATCTCCTTGTGTCTGGAAAAAATAAAAATACTTGATATCCCATATATGAAACTAATATAAGTAGAAACATAACTAGCTTGACTTACCTCACTTATTTAAACAGAAGGTTGGATTCCTAGTAAAACAACTCCTAGGAGTCAGAACTTTTAAACTTTTATTTAGGCAAGTTTTCTTAACTTGAGGCATTCCTGGCATGAGTTGGTGCTACTTGAATGGGAAAAGGGTTCTGCTTCCCCTCCTCTAGACTAAGGGTCCTAAATGAAAAAGCAATTAGTTGTCATGTGTTATTCTAATTGTGATAGTTTGGGTAAACAAGACTTATCAAGCATCACTGGAAGGTATTGTTAGCAGGGAATACAGCAAAACTGGGATTGTTGCTTTGTTTCGGGTTACTACAGGTGGAAATCAGAAAGTAAACATCAGAGTTGGCTTGTTAAAGGTGTTTTGTTGGGGGATTTTGTTGTTGTTTTGTTGGTGGTGTTTTTCTTTTTAGGGTGGGGATCATTTAAAGGTAAGAGCATGAATTTAACAGCTGAAGAATAGTTTAGATCTAGCTGATCCCTGGCAGGTGGACAGCATGGGTAGGACTTGGTAAAGGAGGTGATTATGTGATGGGTAGGGATGTGTGTTTGGGGATGGATGGATAGCTCATGATGTGTGTTTGGGGATGGATGGATAGCTCATGATGTGTGTTTGGGGATGGGCTTTTCAAATACACCCAGACCAGTACTATCGGACCTGCTGGTGGATGACTGGGCATGAGTTGCTGTGAAAACCAGCCACCCCACTCACAGAAGGTTTGGCTTGCTCTTCTCTCTGCTTAGAGAAGACTGAGCTTATAGTTTTCAAGCACCTATTTCCCATTTTCTTCCTTTCTGAGCTTGTAAACAAACAAACAAAACCAACCAAACCTCCCCTCCAGACACCCCCAAACAAACACTTGGAAACTACGCGTAAAAGTGCCCTAGCTGAATCCTTCCTGTAAGAAAAAGCTGGACAGGTACAAGTTGGTGGGTATTTACATGTTCAGTTAAAAAATAAACCAACCAGAGTCCTGTGTAAGATAATGTAGAGCAAAATTGATTTAATACGTAGCTTCTTTTAAGGTGGACTTAGCAGAGAGCTGCTGGTGCATGTAGGCACAAGGCCAGTGGCTTCCAGAGCAGTTAAATTGAGTTACACCTCTTGAGCACCTGCCTGAAGGCATTCAGAGAAGAAAGAAAACAGAAGGCTTTTTCTCATCTGAGGACCACGTTAGCAAATACTAAAACTGATAATTTGATTTGCAGAGGCCTGTGACACTGCATGGTCTTCTACTGCAGATACTGCTGTAATTTGGACCTGAATTGGTTTTCCCTGAGGGGAAAATGAAAAGATTGAACTATGGCTGAAATGTCTTTCAGAAAAGACACAGTTTCCATGAGGCTGCAGATGTGTACAAACCCTTTGTTTACATACAAATTTAAACAAATTACCCAGAAGACAATTATCATAAACATCTAAGAAAGCCTGAATTAGTAAAGCAGATCTATCAGGAGCTTCCTTTCACTTTAATTTAGTGAGAGTTGTTAGAAAGATCCACTTTTGTCTTTCATCTAAAAGTAGTACAATGGTTATCTTGGTAGTAAATGCATAAGAGGAAGATTTGTATCTTCTTTCCTTGGAGATCTGGGGGAGCAGAGCCATGGAGCCATTGGCAGAAGTGCATTGCTGGTGGAGTAGGTTGGATGAAGATCCACTGAACCAGACCACCCCATTTCTCCTGCATTTCCAGCTTGAGCTGAGTTGGCAGGGAACTGGATGTTATTGAATACCAACCTACTCCCCTAATGAGTGCACTTGGCACTCATAAATCCCTGGTTTTCTTGCGTGAACAAGAGGTTTCATCACTGACACTGTGAACTTCCCAGAAATTTCATGTCCGCGCTTAACTCGGTAAAACGGGCAGAAAAGAACTGAGTGTGCATTTATTAAAGCAGGTCATCTGAGGGGGGAAAATAACTTTCTCCATCTGCTTCCTCCTCTTGGGAGGGCTCTGCGTAGAGCATTAGAAGATGCTTCCTGAAATTGTTAGGGCTACAGGCAAGCTCAGTGATATGGAAGAGCCTCTGCTACCCTGTCCCTGTCCCAGTGGTCACTGCAACACATCTGAAAATGCAATTGAGGAGCTCAGCTGGGCAGGTCTGAAGTTGCCCCCACTGAGCTGGTTGGTGTCTTCACATCGTAGAGCTGTGGGGAACTCTCTGAGCAGCAAAACAAGAAGTGTGGTGGAAGGACCTCACGCCACCTTCATGTGATCATTCTCAGCCCATCCCTTTGCCAGGGGTTTCCTTCACCTCCTGCCTGGAGCACAGAGTTGTTACTGGGGGGAACAGGAGTGACCCTGGGTGGGGGAGCCTTCTCTGGTGCCACGGGGTTTTGCTGCCCAGAGGCAGCGGTGCATGGAGCTCCTGCAACCAGCCACCAGCCTCCTCCTGATGCAGGAGACATGGGCCAGGTGGGGAAAAGCCTCCTGTCCTGCCTCTTGAGGTGGGATGTTTTGGAGCTTGGCCCCACAGATGTAGCATCTGGGGTTAAATTTGTTCCTCTCAGACTTGCTTTTTTCCCTTGGCAGGGACTCCCTGTGCTCAACAAACTCTGAGCAGCCACCTGTGCTCTGCTGACGGGTGCTAAGTCAAGCGTTTAATCTCGGAAGAGGGGAAGGCTGTGTCAGCAAGGGTGATAGGGCAGATGAGGGTCTTTGGTAGCTTGTATTTGTGCAGCTTGTGCAGGTAAAACAGCTTCCAAAAAGCCCTGCTTGTGCCATAAAATAGAGGGATTTCATCTGGCATACCTGCTTCCGAGGTTCATGGAAATCAACTTTATGGGAGCATATGTTTCAGGCTGGTGGGATGAAAACTGGACATAATTTACGGCCTTTTTTTTCGGCCTCTAATTTAATTTTCTCTCTTCTGTCAATCCTAGTTAATCTGTACAACACAAGTTTTACTGCCTTGGGGAGGTTTTGAAGCAACAGATGGATAGACCTCTTACAACCTTAATATCTCTGCAGCTTTCTCACAGATTTGGCATCTCTGCTTCTGTAACAAGCTTGATGCTAAAATGAACTTCGAAAGTAAATATTTACACTAGCTGGACCTTGACATGTTTATGTAAGTGGGGATATAATCTTATAATTTGGGCTAACAGTTTAGATTACTCTTAACTTCTTCCCTCTTCTGTGTAGAAAATTGTGTCATCCTCCAGCTTTCAGAAGCCAAAAGGGTTTGAGCTCTGCCAGGGGCCCTGTCGCTTCATCCCGAAAATTGGTGCAAACAGGCCTGGGATTGTCATTTAAGTGTAAGGAGTGGGAGGAATTAAAGATGAGGGGTGAGGTTAGAGTTATTTGGATGCTCTAAAACTGGATTTGATGAGCTAAGCAACTTTGCTTTGTTTGGGTTGAGGTTGTTTTTATTTTTAAGACTACCCTCCTGTGCAGCACTCACTTGTTGTGTAGGTAACGTCTTTCCTTGCACCTGAAAAAACTGCTGAGCCAACCATTTCTGATTTTCAGCAAGGGACGACAAGACCTGACTGTACTAAACCAGCTGGACAATCCCAACCTCTTGTTGTTGCCTCAGTGCTGAGTCCTGTCGGTGTTGGGAAGGACTGAGTACCTACCACATGCGAGAAGCTGTGTGGGCGGAGAGTTGTCATCATGTTTTGGGCCTCCCTAGATGAGGTTTGGTTGTTAATGTTTATGTATCACTTACTACCTGTAGTATCTCTCGGTGGCAGCGAGCTCCTTGCGAGGCAGCAGCTGCGGCTGGCCTGGCAGTTCTTTGCCAAAGTCCTTTGGCAGAATTGGCATCTTGGCATGGGGTTGTGCAGTTGGACTCCTCCATTACTTGGGAGTAAAAGTTTTGAGCCTTGGAAAGCTTCTTATTAAACCAATAATCAGCATCTAAGTGTGATATCCACGTGTAGTTTTGTGCCTCCCTTGAAAGACCAAAGGAGCCAGAGGTAACTGGAAGTAAAGACAAGAGAGAAATATTTTGGAGGTGTTTAAAGCACACTTTCTTTAATTTGCTTTGTGAAAGCCAAAAAAAACCCCAACAACCAACCAGCCTATCAAAGGCAGATTACTAGTGACAATTATACTTGAGGTGTTAATTGCAGAACAAGGAAATTCTGTACGTATGGCAGACTGAGTCCTCAGGGGTATAAATCTGCTGGCTTTCCCGAGTTGGTGGAATTTGGCGAGCCTGAAGATGTGTCTCCAGGAAAATAGGATTATGTGCAATTGCTTCATGGCCAGAAGTGCTTTGAATCCTGTGTACCTGCTGCTTAGACAGGCAGGAGATGGGATCACAATTACAGCAGATGACATTTTTTTAATTGTCTGTTTGTAGTGAGCACAGAAAATAATATAAACATCACTCCCAGATCAAACGGATTATTTTTATACCCTTTAAATCTCAATTTAATATGCATGCCTTTCTTAGGCTGTTTTGGTCTGACTTTGTTTGTCTAGATACAGGCTGACGGTGTATCTCCAGATGCTTGTGCCTCCGTGTACCGCCCAAAAATGGTTTGCATACCACAGCTGGGGAACCCTCACACGGGCACAGTCTTGCAAACCAGGACTCCTCTTCAGCGCCTGCATCTGAGATAGGAAGGGGTTTTGTAAGCCTTCATCTGCGTCTGAAATGACTTAGCAGAGGCGGGGAAAAAAGCCCCAGCTCTGCTGCGTGGCTTGCTCTGGCGGAGCAGACTCCATCCTCTCTGTTTCATTCATACAATGCCCCCACTTCATCCATGGTAATCCAGAAGGGACCGTTGTGGTCGCCCAGTCTGCCTGCGCCTGGAACAAGGGCTGCCTGTTGAAGGGAAAGCAGCAGCCTTCAAACCCTCCTATCCCAACCTCCACACAGCCGGTGCTGGGAACGGCGGCTTCCCCGGGTATCCCCGGGGGCTGTGTGCCTGTTGGGGTGGGGGGAAGCAGGGAAACCCCCTCCCCGGATGCAGCTTTCCCTGCAGCACAGCAGGATGCCAGCTGGGGTTTGGTAACGACCGCTGTCATATATTTATTTTCCTTTTTGTTCTGTCTTAGGGTCCTGGCTTCTGTAGTTGTGTTGGATTCCTTTGATAGGTCAGGTTTTGTATTTCAAACAATAATAACAACAAAAATATAAATGGCTTAAAAATGAGAATGATAAAGCCTCAACAAATGAGGTGAATTAAAGTAATACAGCAGTTATTATGGTTAAATAATACACTTCTGTGCTTGCCCTCTTGCTAACCTGTCTGGAGGTCCTGCTTGTGCCCAGCCTTCCATCTGCCTTTGCAGATAACTCAGCTGGGTGGGTCTCACCAAAAGCTGGGCAGAACTGTGTCACAGATTTTGTGGGTCACTATGGGCCCTTCCGACATAATTTACGGCCATCACTTTCAAAGCCCCCTCGTCTCCATTTCACCCTCTCCCATGACATCTGTCTTGGAGAAGCACTACCTGCTCCACAATTTTAGCAGGTGCTCCTTCGTGTGGATTGGGTGTCTGTGCCCGGGGTTGTGTTGGAGCAGCTGTTGGAAAGTTATGTTCAAGAACCCCTCCTTGCCTCTTAGCTGCACGCAATGGCTCAGGGAGGGATCATGATTAGCAGAAGCTGCTCCTCAAGTTAGACCTGAGGAGGCAGAATCTCACCGAAAAAGGGGAATTTGAAGTGTCTTCATACAGCTTTCGATGCAAACAATTGGAAAACTTGTCTTAAGATCAGGTTTGTCACCAAGAGAATGCATGAATGAATTTGAAAATTAGGTTTGTCCTGGCATGTTTCTAAGTTTCAGAAATTCCTATGGACTCCATCCTTTCAAGTTGGTCACGTAAGTGGGCTTGTTTTTCACATACGTTGGATGCTTTGAAGACAGAGGGTTGAAAACAGACTCTGCATCAAGTGAATGTTAAAAGCAGAACATGTAATTTAACTCCAGATCTCCTGATACTCTCAAAATGCCTGTACTCTTTATGTTGTGTGCTCCTACTCCAGCCTTGGATGTTCCTTGCCTGTAGATTGCATCCATATATGAGCTTATCTGAGCATATGGTGTTCTCCATCAGGGCTAGGCTGGGACTGCCAGCCAAAGCCCAAGTCAAGCTACAGTTGGTCTGACAGTGATGGTGACACTGAGTCAGTAGAGGATGGTCATAATCCTTTAGTACTTTCACATAGGTTTTAATCCCTTGCCCAGAAAGACATGGAAGTGTGTTGATCGTAGCACAGAGAAGCTTGGGAGATGCCTCCAACCTTTCTGATAGAACATTACCTGTGGGTAATGTCTAGAAGACACAGCAAACTGAGGGTGAATTGGCATTGCTGGGCTCACGCAGAACTTGCCTTGAACACCAAAGGGAGCTGTGGCATGGAGGTGTCCTTCGCTGCTTTGGGTGCTTGCAGAAGTCCGGTTGCACCTCTTGGATCCAGATCACCTCTACTGGTTGGCAGAGCTGAGAACAGTGTGGTTCTTCCTTCCACAGCTTTACACAGAAAAAAATGCAAGTTACTGGTTAGTGGTTTCAGGCAGCCATCCCTCCTGAAATAAATGACATCTCACTTCTCCCAGCAGTGTCAGCACAAAGGGAGCAAAGAGCTGCACCGCATCCTGCAATTAACTTTCACCTGCTTTTGCTGTAAATTAATGAGAATGGCAGCCATTTTTTAAAGTTTTTACAGCATTGCCCTTGTGTCTGATCAAGCATGAGCTGGAGACAGGCAGTGCACACAGTTATTAATTACATTGCTGTTAATTCAGCATGTGCTTACGGAAGCTGAGACATCAAGTCTCATCAAGCCTGCAAGTGTCCAGCCACTGAATTTGAAAGCCAATGCGCCAAATGGGGTCTGGGCTTCCTGTCATCTTCACACACAGCAGGTTATTTATGACCTCGGTTTTGGGGTGGTGTGATGTGCCTTCTTTCAAGCCTGGCTGCAAACAAAGCTCCGCTCAAAGCTGGCTGGAGTGAGCAGCCAGTCCAGGCCTGGTTATCATTCCCACCTTGAGGTCTTTGCTCTGGTCTGTGTAGCAGTACAGTGACTGTGGCAACCAGCCCCTCATCCCAAGCATTTGAGGGCTTCCAAGGATTTTTTGCAAAGCCCACCACTCTTTCAAGTTTCCAAAGGGAAAGTTGAAAACAGTGTGGCAAAATGCTGATAAGCAAGTCTGGTCAGTGAGTGCTGGGTACATTTATGTTCTGTGTGATGCGCACAGAGGAATTTTGGATGGCTGGTGAGCTGATGGCAGGCAGCAAAACTCCTTTGAAGTCGATAGCTGTGAATCAATTTGGTGTTAGCAGGTTTCTGAAGCGGCCCTTTGATCACTGATCAGATGGCCCTTGCTTTTTGGGGGAGCTGCTTCTCCCTTCAACTGGCAGGTCAAAGCCCCAGAGGATCCCCGTGCCAGGATGTGAGCCCTGCTGCCCTTGGTCCTGCCCAGGCACGTCACAGGGAGGTTTGTGCCTCTGGGAGTTTCTAATCTAAGGAGACAGGGAGCATCACCTCAGTGCGTGGGCAGGGTGCTGGAGCCTGGTGAGGGCACACTTTGAAAGCCGTGTTTCCAGTACAGGTGCCCAGTGGGGTTTTTGGAGCTATTGACGAATCTCTAAATCTTTGCTGAATTTCTCACTGAAGCTGCAAACATCAGTGCTTCTGTCAGTCCCATTGGGCCACCACCAGCCTCCCAAAGTATCTTTTAAAATCAGACCCTCAGCGATGTACAACTGTGGAGGAGCCTGTGGCTGCCAGGGCTTGAGCTGAAGCATGTCCCTAGGACATGTGTGCACCTGTCCTGGAGCTTCCCATCTTGATTCCTGTGGCTCCGTTCCTGTGCTTCCATGTTCTGCAGAAAAGGGGAACAACTTTGGATTCACCCACTGCAGCAGAAGTTGGCCTGTCCTTTCCCAGATGCACTAAGGCATCTGGCAGCTGATAATACATGTGTAATACAAAGGGGTAATTTTTGAAGAGGAAGAGCTTGGAGGGGATTTTACTCTCCTCATACTTGCCAGGCTGAGAAAAAGTTCCCTTTTCTGACTTTGCTACCACAAGAGGATGTGCTTTTAGGAGAAGCCTTGGGGGTTTTCTGTACATTTTTCTTTTTTTAATTAATGGTTATAAAAATTTGCAGCATCAGTTACTATCTCCTCAAATAACTTCATTTTCACTCCTATAATCTGGGCTGAATAATTTTTTTATCCAGCCCTCCTTCTTTCTTGACCATCCCTGAAGCTTTAGCATGCAGCTGTCATTCTGCTGCAGCTCCCACAAAGCGGCTGAAAACCAAGGTAACAGCAACATTTTGAGTGAAGGGGATGAAATGTGGGATAGGTTCAGCGTATTTCTTTGTCATTGTTGGAGTCCTATTCAGTCTGGAGTTGAATAGGAGGCTGATTAGCATGTGGAAGCATTTCTAAAGCATTGGGCTTTGAGGGTTGGGTGGTTTGAGTTTGTCTGGGTTTTTTTTTTTCCTTAAAGGAGAAGTTTTGTGGCATTTATTTTTCTGACTGAGCTGGTATGAATCTTTGTCAAACTCATGGAAAAGCAGGTAGCATTTTGGAGAAAGCCTGTTTTGATAAATCACTACGTGCATGGGCACAATGAAGTTTTCCAGAGTGTAAAACTCTCAGAGCTACTGCAGGATTTATGCATGCAGCATGTTTAAAACAGCCAGACAAGAGGGGTAGGGTTTGGGATACATCTGGGTTGTGGATATAACAACAGGTACTTTGCTTTTGCTGAGGTTGTCTGCAACAACTCGTGTTGGGTCCACAGTCTGAAAATCCACCTGCTTAATGCTCAATGTTTTGCTTTCACAGAGAAAGATATAACACCGAGGTCGATTAAAAAGCCAACTGCAAGTGAAAAACAACTTTTCCCACATTAAATTCTTTCAAGTCCCGGGCCTTAGGCTATTTTTGGAGAAGGGGGTTGCCTTTCCCTTAGTGCCGGGGTGAGGTGCTGGGCTGATGTTCCCATTGCACTCCCTTGCTGCAAGATCTGCTGTATTTTCTCTGAGTGGTAACTGAAATTATTGCCTTGGTACTGCTTGTGCGTCCCAGCTGGGTCTGTGCAAGAGCAGAAATCGTGCCTTTAGAGTACAATATCTCTTGCCTTTTGTGGGAATACAGGATTTCAGTGTGCTTGCAAGCCCCAAGGGAGACAGGGACTGCGTGGATGTAGCACACCTGTGCCCTGAGCTTGCAGAGAGAGTGAGCGGTGCAAGAAAATGCATCTAATTTCTGTGTACAGTGAGTGCTGAACTTGAAGTTGCATGGAAAGCTCACGACAGTATTTGGAGTTCAACTCTCTTGGTGCATGTATAATCCAGACCCTGTGCCTGGGTTTCTTTGGTGCCTTGTCTAGTTTTCTTTCGATTATTTCACTTTAAGAAAGAAAAAATGGTCAGCTCACTGTTGTACCTTAATATCACAGAATCCTAGAATGGTTTGGGTGGGATGGCTGCTCAAAGCTCCATCTCGTTCCAAGTTCTGCCATGGGCAGGGACACCTTCCACTATCCCAGGTTGGTCCAACTTGGCCTTGAATACTTCAAGGAATGGGGCAGCCACAGCTTCTCAGGGCATCCTGTTCCAGTGCCTCACCACCCTCTGAGTAATGTCAGCTATTGAAGGCTGATTAAAGCTATTGTTTAATTAAGGACAACTTAGCTCCTCTGTTCACAATTCATGATTAAAGGCTCGTTTGAAGTAATTCTGCAATACTTTTTCCCCCCCCCTCCTCTTCTCTCCTTTATCATGAAGCAAGTTCCTAGCACTGTACATGCCCCAGCACCAAGGGTTTGTACAGGACCGCAAACCTGCTGGCAAATCTGGCTGCTGCCAAAGGCATCTGAACATTAAAAAGCCCTGCCGAGGGGTGGAAGGGAGTTCAATCTCAGGATACGCTGATTTGGAAAAGGAATCCAAACAAAGAGGCTTTTCAGCAGAGGCTGAGGCTTGGCTTCTCTCAAGGGCAGTTTGGGCATGGGGAAGCATCCGGGAGGCGGCGAGTGGAGCAGGAGAACATGAGCTGGATGCCGCATGGTGTAAGGTTTCCCAGCACAGCGTGGTTTTGTGTTACAGGCTGGGGGAACTGGCTGTAAGTGCTCCTATCCTTTATTTTCCTCCTTTTTTTTTTTTTCCTTCCCCTCCTTTTATTTCTGTTGAAAACAAAGGAGAGGTTTAGGCTTCTTTCTTTTTTTTTTTTTTTTTAAATGTTCTCATCTCCTGCAGGTCTGGAGATGCCTCTCGCTGTTGATACTGGAGGGGAACCTGTTGGTGACTCTGACCTAGAGAAACCCTTTGCTGGGTCCCATGCTGACCTTACAGGGAATGTTTTATTTTGCTCAGAAAGCTCAGCCTTCTCACAGGCTCACCAAGGGCACTCTGGCAGGACCTGGTGTTCCTGAGGGGACAGACACCTCATAAAGGAGTTCTGCCTCAACTAAGAAGTGAAATGAGGTGGATTCTGGGGCACCTTCTTCACAGCAGGAGGGATACAAAGTGCAGAGTGTGTCTGCCAGGTCCCCTGCTCCCATGGCAGCCCTGTCCCTCAGTGTGACACCTCTGGTGCCACCTCATTCCTGTGAAGTGCCAGGAAGAGCCAAGCAGGGAGGAGGTGCTACCAACCATCCCAACTAACCAGTTGGGTTTTTTTCTTTTATAGGCACCAGATGGTTTTAATAGAGGAAAGCCGAACTTCTTATGACCCTTCCCCACAGACCTTGTTTGTTGTTTTGTAATTGTGGCCAGGACAAAACCCTGTCCCAGAACCTGCAGTGAGTGGAGAGTTTGGTGCCTGGTGCCTTCCTCTCCCACCCCACCATAAGACTCCCCACTCCTCCCAGGCTCCTCTGCCTGCCCTGCCTCCAAATGATATGGGGGAAGCTGCTGGGCATGGAAAACTTGAGGCTTTCCACCAATCCCTGGCTAAAGAGATTAGCCAGAGTACAAATTGGACGAAACTGAAACATCTAAGAGCAAAGAGCAAGGAAGCAATAAAATGTCAGGCCATGTTTTCCTTTCTAGTTGATTAAAAATTCTCCTGATAAGCAAGAAAGCTTTCATGGCTGGACAAGTCCTGTATTGTGTCAAATGAAGTGAAAGGTTTATTAGAAGGATAAAGTGGTGCAAGCGTTGGGTTGTACTTGCAGCCCTCCTGGAATTGTTATCCCCCAGGGCTAAAGGCCTTTTGTAATGATCTAGGAGCAAGAAATGGGATGGAGAAACTGCTTCGCCTATGGAGAGAGGAAAATGCATGGAAATGGGGGTGTCTGGAGGGGACAGTGTGGGGGATCGGTGTTTGTGTGCTGGATCACTGTCAGAAAGGTTAACACAGAAACTGGATGTTGAGGTAAGTTGTACAACAAAAGGAAATAGAGCAAAAGCCACCAAGTAACTGCTAATGAGGATCTCCAGATGCTGTAAGTGTATCTATAATGCATCCAGTGCTGTGACTGAGTGCATAGCTGTCCTGTGGCTGAGGTAATTTCTGTCAGTTCCCTTTTGCTGACCCTGTTTACAGTCTTGTTTCTGCCCAGGAGCATCACATTTCTAGTAAATATAAAATCATGCCCATCTCATGTGCCATTCATTTCATGGTGGCATGGGAAAACCATCAGCATTGGAAACAAGTGTGGTTGGAGATCTGCTCCGAGTCAGTGCCAGGATGCTCCACTGGGCCCTTGTTCCCCTGCCCTGTAGCCTGAGAAATCTTCTTAGGATGAAACACAAGACAAGAATGACAAAGCAGGAAAACAAAAGGCTCACTTCCATGCTGTTGTGTTTGACTTCCCAAGGTTTTAATTGCCAAGAGCTACATTGGGAGCCAGCTGGCTGCAAAGGGATTTAGATCTCCAGTAAGAGAGGCAAAGGGATGCAGATTTCAAGTAAGAGAAGAAAGACTCTTTTTTTTTAAAAAAAAAAAAAAAGTGTTTTGTCAGAGGAACTAATAACTGTTATGTTTTCCTGCAGGAGATGCAGTTTTATATACATTCTCCCTCCAAAAAATTAATTATCATGTTTAGGTACCTGCTTTCTCAGCTCCTCCAGCTGCTCTTAAAGCTCCTGGCATTATTGTTTCACTACCTGTAGGAGTAAGGGGATGCAAGAAGCAGGAAAGGCAAGTATGGAGTACAAATTGTAACTCAACTTTTGAATTTTTCTTCTTGAAGCAGAAAAATATGCTTTATACAAAGGGAAAATACCATAGGTGGTTTAATTTACAAGCCCTTGGCCCATGCACCAAGAGATGTGCATTTCCCTGCAGATGTGATACACACTGACAGCAGGATCAGGCCCAGCAGTGTGTGGCCTGGGAAAAGGCTGGCCAATCCCAATTTTACTGCCAAACCCACATTTTTGTATGATAACTTGAAGAGAGTCAAGAAAGGCCAGCTTAAAATAATAACACTAGTAAAGGATGGGATATTTGTCACACTGGCGGTGTAAATCCTGACATTAGCTACCTGTGAATCATCCAGCAGCACGTTAATTGGTACCCCTCAGTAGATGAGGATTTGGCATCAGGTCTGCATGTAATTACAAGCCACACACAGAAGGACACAGGCAGCTAATGAACTCCTGCCAAACTCCAGCTCCGCTTCTGCGGCTTTTGAAGTCCGCTGGTCTTTCAGCGTTTTGTATAGTAAGCACTGAAAGGCATCAAATCACTCTTTTGACAGTGTTTAGAAAGGGTTGGTTTGTTGAATAACCGAGTCCCTCCTCCGAGTCTGAGAACTGGAGCATCTATAGGCGCCTTTCTCAACGGAGCAGTAAATAGGCTGGAAACAGAGGACACCCCCGATGAGCTGCTGAGCTCCTGCCTCGCTGACAGGAGCCAGCAGGCTCTGGTTGCCACGATGGGCTGCAAGAAAAGAAACTATTTCCACTCAAAAATACTTCTGTACAATCCCACCAATGCAATGGTTTCTGTTTTTTCCAAAGCCTCGGTGTTTAAAACTGAGGCTGTGCAGAGTGGGGTGCAGCATGTTGTGTGCGGCTGCAATTGCATCAGTGTTCTGAGGGAAGTAGTAAAAGGGTTTTTGGAGGGTTTCTGCCCTGTTGGGAGGGCAGGTTTTCATGATGGTGGATTTGGAAGGTCGTGGTGCTTCTTAATGAATGCTTTGTTGCTGAGATTGCATTTGAGCCTGAGCTCTTCTCCTCCTCTTTTCATGCCCGAGGTGACAAAAGGAGTAGTTGTTGAGATAAAAACAATTTCCATGAAAACCTGCGATTTTCAGGCAAACATACCAGGCGGATTTCATGGCAGTACCATGGTGAAGAGGAATAATGCAGCCTGGCACGAAGCCCTTCCAAAAAAAACAAAGGAAGGGGGAGGAAACAGAAGAGCCTTTGTCAAAATTAACTGCAAAAACGAAAAAGGGACTGCTATTCCCTTGAGCTTCTTTAACCTTTTTTCGTCAATTTATTCACACGTTCCTTGACAGCAGGGCACAGCATTGTTACAGGAGTCTGGAAAGGGAAATTGGGAGTTATCCATTTTTGGTTTTAAAAGGCCCGGTACATGTTGTCTCCCTTGAGTCAGTGTGAATAGAGGCTTGGCCCTTGCCTGTGCCATTCAGATGTGGCCCGATTTATTCTGCCCCTTAAGGAAATGGGGCCATGAAATGTCACCTGGCTGCAAAATGCAACTGGCCTGGGGAGCTTTGGGTTGTGCATGAGAAAAGGGGATGTTGTGACACTGGGTGTGACAAGGGATGTGGTGTGCCCACCATAGGTGGTCCTGTGCTTGCAGAAGAGGATGGTGAAATTTTCAGTACTGCTGTTACACTGCTGTGTAACCTGGATTTGCAGAATTTTCAGTGTCTTGGAGTCATAGAAGCAGCCAGAATGCTGAGATGGTGTGCAGCATGGAACCCTGCTGTCCTCAAAAAATCTCTGTTTGAAAAAAACCCTCTGCTTGGCTTTCAAGGACACAAATAATTCATAGGGGCTCAGGGGCAGATGGGTCAGGGTAAGTAAGTCCTTGTGAGCTGCGTGGAGTGGACAACTCTGTCACTGCAAGTGATGTCTTATCCCCAAAGTATCCCATTTCCAGCTGTTTTGCACCCAAGTATCTCAAACTCTGCAGGCAGCGAGGTGGCAGCATGGCCAGAGCAGAAGCTGTCACTCCTCTGCCTTCCCCTGTGAAATTTCTCATCCTTGTAACGCAACTCTGTTTTAATTTGGAGCATGCTTTTTATTTGTTTTTTTTTAATATCACCTGGGTATCAGCACAATCTCAGATATGTATTGCTACACCTTAGGATGCCACTCTGTGCAATCAAAATACAGAGCAGTGAGAAAAGTGATCATATTATGCCTTTTTAACCCTTTGGTGAATAGGCAAAGCCTGACTGAGCTCTGCTCTAGGAACCACCGAGATAAACCCCCCATCACCATAAGGGCCTTTGGACCGTTTCCACCCACGGTCACATCTCTCTGCCTTTCAGCACTGTGTGCTGTGCATTATGTCCTGGAAACTCTACCAGATTGCCACTACTGAGGGGGAAAAGTTTCATTTCCAGTTAATCAAGGGAGTTGTGTAATACCATTTTCTCCTGGGGAACTTCCAGAAAAAAGAAAGGAGGAGAGGGAGGGGAGGGGAAGGGGGGTATTACATAAAGCAAGTATATTAAGAGGAAATAAATTATGAATTAAAAGTGATTAGTGAACTTTTAAGGAAGAGGTCAGAAGTGCTTTCTGGAATACAAACTTTTTAAGCTTCCAGTGCTTGTATTGGGTTACAGAGTTATAACCCAGCCTTATTTGTGCAGGTGGCTGCTGCTTCAAACCCAAAGAAGGATTTTGCATTTACAATAGGTACATTGACAGAACTGGGTCAAAAAGCTACTGGTGGCAGGCATCAGTGCTGTGGCCAGGGGCTCTGCTGCCTCCTGCACAGGGGCAGCTACTCCCAAAAACGTGCTTAATTATGGTGGCAGTGCCTGACTGCGATGCTCAAGAAGGAGGAGAGGAAGCTTGGGAAGTTCAGCCAGATGAATTTTTATTTAAAGAGACCTGATGCTGTCTTTATTTTTGCTTCAAATGCTTTGTGTCTTTATTGATTTAAAAATAATTGAGAGAATTTTGTTAACTGTGTTGCATTGGCAGCATTTTATATTTTCACTTGTTACAAGTTTGGGGTTGCTTTGCAGAGGTTTGGGGTGGCTTTGCAAAGACAAGGAGCCAGGGCTTGCCTGTGGGGGTGTTTGAGAGCAGTAAGCTGATAGACAATATTTCCTTGAGATTTTATGTATTAAAACAGCACCTACAGCTCACAAAACTTTCCTCTTGAGTAGAGGTAGATGGAGTGGTTGGATGGAGCCCGGAGCAACCTGATCTAGTGGGTGACAACCTTGCCCATGGCAGGGGGTTCCAGCTAGGTGATCTTGAAGGTTTCTTCCAATCAAAGCATTTCTGTGATTCCATACAAGTAG
Source organism: Pitta sordida (assembly GCA_013390025.1). Classification (NCBI taxonomy): domain Eukaryota; kingdom Metazoa; phylum Chordata; class Aves; order Passeriformes; family Pittidae; genus Pitta; species Pitta sordida. Next base: position 763,154 of record WEKX01015800.1, on the reverse strand, counting down.
AACAGAGTTGTTACTATATGGGGAAATGTTAGGGTTCTTTTAGCCAGTGTGTTCCAGTGGATGGAGGGAGCAGACATTCTGCTCATCCTTATATCAGCTTGCAGAAAGCTCTCAGATTTTCCCCAAAGAAACAGGGTGTCAAAGTTTTTCTGGGGCTGGGCAGTGGTCCGAGCCCTTCCTCGAAGGCTGAGCCCTGAGGAGTGATGGTGAGGCTGGTTCCAAACCCCACTGACCAGCACAGTAAACCCTGCTCGCTTCGTTTGTAATTGAAAACATAATAGTCGCCGCAGTGTAGTTTTCACACGATCTTGTTGCCTTCAGCATTGCTGAGTTCACAGGCACTTCTTATTTTTCTTTTTATTTTTTTCCCTCTACTCAAGCTGGGTCATCCCAGGTCAGGCTTATCATATCTGTGAGAACTTCCAAAGCACATGATGAATGTATAGAGGTGCCTCAAAGGTTGCTGACACATTGAGGTTTTTATGGTATATCGCATGTTATTCCTTGCTGTAGACAATGTGAAAGGATGACTTTGTTTCCATCACATTTGGCTGGAGCTGTCTCTGGATTCCTGTTGGTAGTATCTTTTCTGTTTACCCCCTCCAAATTTGCTGCTTGGCCAGTCTGGTTTAAATCTCTCTTATCCCACAAATGCAGACTTTTATATGCATCTTAATGTGTATTGTGGCTTGGATAAGACCTTTTGTTCTTATTAATCCATTTTTATGTGTATGTGCACTTTAATATAAAGCTTTTTAATACGTCATCTCATGTCAAACTCCCATGAGGAACAACTTCACACTCAATTCCCTTCTTCTCTTTCTTCCATGTGATCTTTACCTCTGAAAACAGGTAACAGGTACTCACTAAAAGAATTGTTCCTCCCAGCAACACCAATGGCAGCATTCCTGTTCATCTGGAGCTCTTGGAGTGTAGGGCTGGCACGTTGTGCTCCAGCCACATCAGGAAGGGTTTCTACTGAGGTTTCAAATCCAGAGGAATTTGCACTGCATGAGAATAATTTGACATTTGGTTTAAAGTATCTATGACCAAGAAACTTAGTGTAATAATATTCTCCCAGGATGGTTGGGTCAATAAACATGCTCCAGGTTGCACAGGGGTCTATTAACCGCAAAGGATGAGTAGCATGGAATCCTAGAATGGTTTGGATTGGAAGGAACCTTAAAGCTTGCTTTGTTCCAACATCTTCCAGGAGGTCAGGTTGCTCAAAGTCCTGTCCAACCTGGCCTTGGACACTTTCAGGGATGGGTATGTCTCTGGAGAATGGGTTTGGGCAGCAGATAGAGACATCTGTCATTTCTGACACCGTCTTTTGTTCCTTTTAGAGGCACCTCTCAAACACTTCTGCTGTTTGGGGTAATTAATGTTACATGGTTGTCCATATGGAAAATAAATATTCTTGGCTTTCTTCTTGTTTGCTATTGCGCTGAGAAGATGTTTTGCCCTGTGTTCCTGATGAACCAGTTCTTATTAAAAACCAACCAAACAAAAAATCCCCCCAAAAGTAAGAACCCAGAAAGTCTTCTGGTCTCGGTGGCATCTGGTAGACCTAAAAATGGTGAGTCTTACATTGAAATTACTATGTTTTGGTTGAAATATTACTACTAGTAATAAAATGGATTGAAGTGTCACATTCTTGATAGGAAGATGATCAGACATTGACATAGATGAGGCAAATGTTCATGTGAGTTACATGAAAGAACCTACAGGAAGTAGGAAATGAACTAATTATTTACTGCCTTTTTTTTT